>CAJQUN010000013.1:6250445-6850445 GCA_907163345.1 Haberlea rhodopensis
CACGGTGACACAGATTTTCAAATTTTTCAGGATACGACACGGCTACGGCTGTGGCTGTATATTTATATATATATATATATATATATATATATTATACATATACAATATTACAAAATATTAAAATTCATATTTTTTTAATTATAAAACCATGTAAAAGCAACAAAAAATATACTTATCAAATTCAAGAAGCATATAAATAAATGCATGTTACTGAAATCATCATAGTATCACAAGTATTAAAACCAGATATATATTATCTAAATTAACATGAAGTTCAACTGACATGCCCAAATTTTATTTTAGCCATTTTTTTTTAAATTGTACAATTTAATCTCCAAAAGTGTCTTTTTTGTGTCGGACACACTCAACAACCGTGTTCGACATGGGTGCCCGATTTTAAGTAGAGTATCCGACACGAGTGTCCGGTTTTATTTTTTTAAAAAATAAGAACACGCCATGTGGCGTGTCTGACACGTGTTCGAGGAGTGTCCGATGAGTGTCGATGTCCGAGAAGTGTCCGACACTGCACCGAGTGATTTTTAGGAGTGTCCGTGCACCATAACTCTTAACCAATACCATAAAAACACCGCTAAGTGTGCCGAAGTATCGGCCAAATAATAGATAAAATAAAGAAAAAATTATAGATGTCTCATGTACAG
Source organism: Haberlea rhodopensis (assembly GCA_907163345.1). Lineage (NCBI taxonomy): Eukaryota > Viridiplantae > Streptophyta > Magnoliopsida > Lamiales > Gesneriaceae > Haberlea > Haberlea rhodopensis. The sequence goes on from CAJQUN010000013.1 coordinate 6,251,105, forward strand.
AAAATATTTATTACTTTTGACCTATATAGCGTTATCGTGAGAGGAGTAAAGTTCTGCATCGGGTCTTTATCGATTTGGAGAAGGCTTATGATAAAGTGCCAATGGAGGTATTGTGGTGGGCTCTAATGAAGAAAAATGTTCACATCAAATATGCCAATATAATCAAGGATATGTACGACGAAGTAGCATCCAATGTTAAAGCGTGCAGCGTGGTGACAAATGAGTTCTTGATCAATATTGGATTGCAGAAAGGATTTGCATGAGTCCTTTCTTGTTTGCCTTAGTGATTGATGAGATCACGAATAACATACAGACTGAATTACTTTGGAATATGCTTTTCGCTAATAATGTTGTGTTAATCGACGAGATCAGTATATGAGTTAATGCTATATTGAAGTTATGGAGAGAGACATTGAAATCAAAGAGTTTTAGATTAAATAGGTCTAAAACAGAATATATGGAGTGCAAATTTAGTGGTTGTACATCTCGGGATTCTGTTATCCTAAAGAATGGGGAGATTGATAGCGAAGTTATCTACAGAGTACAGATCGGCTGGTTGAAATGTAGAAACGCCACGGGAGTTCTATGCGATAGTAATATCTGTGATATCCCCGAAATGATTAATTGCAATTTGGGCATTAATTGTGTTTATATGATTAATTATAATGGTAATTAATTATGTGTTAGATTTATTTATCATATTGAAATGCTTAGTCACATGATAGAGTGACCGGGGAGAGCATTTCAGGGTGCATGTTGTGCATGTTGGGAAAATTGTTATTAGCATGATTTATTTGCCATGGTTAGCAATTAATTGTAAAGGATGAGTTTAATTGTGATTTGGTGCATTTTGGTGAAATGCCTTTTAAATATCATGTTGGGATGTTTAATACATCATAATTAGTTGTGGGGATACAATTGGACTTGTTTTAAAACCCCTACCCCCACCTTTACCAAAACACTTTACTAATTCCCCAAAATCACTTCCCACAAACCCTACCCTTCTCATTTTCGTTTTTGAGCTTAGGGGTGAAGAGAATCCTTCCAAAAATATTGATTTGTGGAGTTTATTGGGAGATTTGAGGTCCCCAAGAGGTATGGATACCTCATTGTTGATTTTGTAGTGTTTTATTTGAGTTTGGATTGGATTTGAAATGGTTTAAAATGGGTTTGTTTTGGGTTGTTGTGGTTTTGGTTGAATGTTGGATTTTTGAGGTGCTTAAAGTGTTTATGGAAGGTTATTACGTGTTTGATGTTATTGGTTTGTTGGTAGGGGAGTTGGTATGGGTTAGAATGGAGTTTTGGAGCATTAATGGCGATTTTTCGCGATACAGGGCTCGGCGATCGATCGCCCGTTTTTGGCGATCGATCGCGAAGAGGCAGTACGCTCCAGAAGCGTTTGGCGATCGATCGCCACATTTGGGCGATCGATCGGCGAGGGTGGCGATAGATCGCGCCAAATGTGGCGATCGATCGACGAAAGAGCAAAAAATTATGTTCGGGCAGTGTGATCTCGCGATCGATCGGCCCTTTGCCGCGATCGATCGCGAGTCACAAAATATGATGTTTTTGGTTTTTATTGTATGATTTTTGGTATCGGACTATTATTGGGTTCTAATATTGAATTGTGTGAATGTGTAGAACCATCCCAGGTGGCGACACAGCCAAGGATTGAAGTCCTACCACATCCTACATTTTGGAAAGGTACGTAGAGGACGTACGGGCACCCAACGGTACATGTATCTAATATACTCATTGTTTATGCATTGTGGATGCGAGTATATGTGGAATTATGCATTGTGGATGCAAAATACATGTTGAATTATGTATGATGATTGTATATGCATATGATGGTTATTGGTGCACATCCCATGAGTCGTGGTCATCCCTTGATGATTTTAATGCTTGCCGCTATTTGGTTTGTTTCCGCTAAATGTGAAGCGAGGGGTGGGAGCGCCGCATGTCACATTTGAGCGTGGTTATCATATAGGGCAAGGAAAGAATATTTGCCGCTCAATGTGAAGCGAGGGGTGGGAGCGCCGCATGTCCATTGAAGCGAGGTTATTCTATGCCGCCTATATGTAAATAAGCGAGGGGCATTAAAATACATTGTGATGGACAGACTAGGGATTGGTGATTGGTATTTGGTATTGATGAGATGGTATTATGTCATGACATGTGTAGACCATTAAATAATCTATTGATTATACTCATGAGTTATGGTACATGGACAACCAAACTGGAAGCGTTTGAAATGCATGGGAAAACAGGAAGTGTTTTATTGTGATTTATGCATTTACGCTTTATATTCATATTGTGTTGAATATGAATGATATTATTGCTCATGTTTGGGGGTTGTCCTTGTAGGTACACTTTTGGCATGATAAGAAGGGCTAAGCGGGTTGAGGTGGTGAGCTTGTGAAGAATTCTTTTGAGAAAGGAAGGACAGGATTAATTTTGTATAGTATCTACTCTAGGAGTAGTGTAAAACTATAATTGATAACATTCATTTGATTTGGGAATGTAACTAATCCATTGATAGTCCTTATTTTTGGCATGTAATTCTTAAGGCTCATAGTCTCAACACGATTATTCTACTCTGATCATTTATATTAGCTCTAATTATGCCTTTAATCCGCACTTAAGGAACTAGGGTCCTTACAATATCCCCCTGAGATTGAAGACAAAAGTTTTATAGAACTGCCATAAGGCCTGCAATACTGTATGGGCGGAACTGAAATGGATCACTAGCACCCTTAGCGAATCTTATTAAACTATCACCAGAAGCATATATCATACTATGGTTTTCCTTATACCATTGAAGAGCATCATCATAATGTTCGGCACTAAAGAGGAATCACAGTCAAAAGATGAGTGTGGTAGAGATGTGCATGCTCCGTTGGATGTGTGATAAGACCAGAAGAGATAAAATATGAATGAAGATATTCGAGCTGAAGTATATGTGACCTGTATATAAGATATGATGCAAAAAGTCGTTTAAGCTAGTTTGGTCACGTACGAGGTAGTCACAATAACATCTGTTCGTCGAGTAGAGTGCATGGCCACGAGAGCAAGAGGACGATCGAAAAAGACGTGACTTGAAGTTATGTGCAAAGATTTGGAGTTCAAAGGGACCAACGATGATATTTTGACCGATAGAAGCACTTGAAGAAGACTGACATATGTGCGCGACCCGACTTGATTTCTTATATGGTTCATGTAGCATACCTCAATCAATTGTGATTAAATGCTTAATTATTGTTGTTGACCTATAGCTTGAATAATAAACAAAACACAGGTACTGTGCTTAACATAGTCAACTATGCTTTTGATCGTTTTGTGTTTGCTTTTGACCAAATTGTTGCGCATACTCGTGGTAATGAGTAATTTTGCTTAATCACCACTTAATCTTACTTTTTAGAACTCTGCTAATAAATAAAATTTGAAATTTGTTGTTTTAGTCCTTTAAAAATAACTACAAAGACAAATTAATAATGTTACCCTATCTCATTTGGAAAATAGGACTTTACTTTGTCCAGATTCTCCGATATAAATGTCCAGGAATATATTTTAAAAAATATGTACTCGGAGTTGCTGAAGTTGAAACATAATATTATATTTAGTTTTTTTTAAAAAAATAATTATAAATAAAATTTGATATTAGTTGTTCATTCAAACAATGTTCTCATACTTTAACCATAACATGATTCATATGTAACTTTATTTATTTAGTTACTTTTCATTGACTCAATAATATAAAAACCTTAAGTTATGTTTGGATGGATGCATTTCATTTGAATTGAAAGATTTGATTTGAGAATGGTTTTGGAACTTGGATTTGAAATGACGTAAGTCGTAGGTGCATTTTAACTCCGCCACAATTATCGTTACAACTACATAAATTAGTAAAAAAATGGATTTAAAAATTCACCCAGTATAAATTCATCCAAACAATAAATGGATTTGAAATCAAGGATTTGGAATCTATGGCTTCAAATCTCTCAATCCAAATATACCCTTAAATACTAGTATTTCCTCCTATAATTTGGACTTGAAATTTAATTAAAGCTAACTCATCTTGTTCGTTATGCAATCTAATGTTAATCAAGTAGATTTCTCAAAATTTAAATTATAGATTCAATTATATAAGATGATTTTGTATGTAAATGGGAAAAGAATTCTCCCTGTATACAATGCTTTTGTCATATTATGCAATGGAGTTGACAAGTTGGGTAATACATTTTACTATGTAGAATAATGGTTTTTTTAAATAAATAACCTAAAATAAATTTTTTTTAACAAAATAACCTAAAATATGGGCGTTTATCAAACTAACTCAAGTCGCCAACTCAGTTGACGACTTCAAAATGAAGACATTGTAACAAAAGAACCTAAAATATGGGCTTTCGTTTTTTTTTTTAAAAAAAAAACACCCTGAGGACGCCAACTGAGTTGGAGTTTTCAGTTTGAAAAAAAAAAAAAACACCCTAGATGTTTATTATTATCTTATGTGTTTTGTTCTTTATCGCTCCAAATTTGACTCAGTCATGAACAGGGTAAACCCTATACTGATTTTGATAGTTTCTGTTGGATTTATTTATTAACTAACTATTTTTCCTTGCTATATTTTGTATTGTATTTATCCCATCTAACACAAGCTCATTTCGAATATCTAACCAAATATACGATTTGTTAGAAAGCTCAAGCAAAGATTGTGTAAGATTGTGATAGGATGGATCCAGGAATTTAGTACAGGGTTTACCCTGTTCATGATTGAGTCAAATTTGGAAGCGATAAAAAACAATACACATAAAAAAAAAAAAAACACATCCAGGAATTTAGTACAGGGTTTACCCTGTTCATGATTGAGTCAAATTTGGAAGCGATAAAAAACAAAACACATAAAAAAAAAAAAAACATCTTGAAGACGCCAACTCAGTTGGCGTCTTCAGGGTGTTTTTTTTTTTTTTTTTTAAAAACAGAAGTCGCCAACTCAGTTGCGTCTTCATTTCGAAGTCGCCAACTGAGTTGGCGACTTGGGTTAGTTTGATAAACGCCGATATTTTAGGTTATTTTGTTAAAAAAAATTTTATTTTAGGTTATTTATTTAAAAAACCCTAGAATAATGGTATTACCTAATAATATACAAATACTTAGAATCTTAATACTTATTACACCCCATTTAAAATATTGGACTTGCACTATTTATTACTTTCTCGAGAGCCAATAATCTAATACATCACATGAATAATGCATTGATGTCATATGATGAATCAGTTTTCTCGGGTAAAATCCACCACAAGTACCATACAGAAAGATCCCGAGGATAGAACCCCGAGCACTATTAAACCTGCTCGACTTTTTGATAAAAACTACAGCGGAAAACCCGAACGTAACTGACAAATTAGTGGGTGCAGACGAACGTGCTTTAATAGCGCGCGGATTTCTCGGACACGTCTTGAGCCCATGACGCCGTGATCGAGGGAAATCATGTACCGTATTTTGCTCTCCTCAACCATCATGCTTTGCACTATAAATACCATCATACCATCACACTTAAGGAGGTTGGATTTGTTGGGATATGCCCTAAGACATATCATTAGATGATTGTTTATGACATACAATGTAATATGATTTTATGAATGGCAATTCATTATTATATATTATTCTTTTAACTGTGCAATGTGAATAAATATATATGTTAATGTCCTTAGAATAATATTGTATTATTCTCATAGAGACTAGTGATAATAATGTATGTAATCCTTACGACTTGTGATCATCAGAGATCCCAACATAAGGAGTTATGTATCTTGATATCGTCAAACGTTACCCGTAACAGGGTAATCTATAAAGGCGACTATTGGATACACTACGAATTATGTAGAGGGATGTTGACTGATCGAGATAGGATTTGTCCCTCCTATATAACAGGAGATGTGTTTGGCCCTTGATCAAGTGAGAACTAAAATGCATGGCCATGCTCGAATGAGTCGATATGAGATATCGAGCTTATTCGTTTATTCTAGTTCTACTTGGGGATCAAGAAATAGAGATTGAATATACGAGTATGACTATTCCATGACTCGTGTTCAATCTAAACACAAAGGACAAAGGGATTAAGTTACATGGTTAATATTATCACAAGTTCTAAAGGTTATGTCGAGTCATTGACATTCTTGTAATTTGGGTAGCCTCGATGTGTTGCTAGACACCGCTCCTTGCTTGTAACGTAAAATAAGATTTTATGTCACTGCCAACATTACAAGATCTTATCGGGTCGCACAAAAGATTAAATCGAGAAGGGAAATTAAATTCATTGGATGAATTAATTAATTAAGAAGAGTCTTAATTAAAAGATTATAAGGATTTAATTAAATCATGGGTTTGGGCCCATGAGGCTTTAAGAAAGCCTTAAACCTTAATTAAATCTTATAATATAAATACAAGGTTATGATTAATTCATAAGAGACAATTCATATCATTCAACCTAAACTCTAAGAAGCCACACGGCCACCGACCATATTGTGCTCTCGGTTTTTATTGATAACCGAAGGGTGCTTGTGGTGTTTTGTGCCATTAATCGATTTGGAATCGAGTGTGCTTCTTGTTCCGGTTTAAGAACTTATCTAGCAACTTGTTCTTAAACTATCCCTTCACCCGATTTGATCGTGTGGATACCGTGGAGGCAAAACTTGACAAGTTTTGCTAGTGACTCGAAGGAGACGTTGGACGTGGTGATGCTCCATGGAATCGGCTCAAACACGCTACAAGGGTGAGACTTTTGTATTCCTTTATCCGATATGAACTCCTATGTATAGATCCGATGTTTAGTAATCCATAAAAATTTTATTCCGCTGCGTTGTATGCTCATTGGATTACTTTCAGGATTTTGGGAGGCAAGAAAAGACTCCAAAGAGAGCATATAAGAGTCTGTTCGGTCTTTTTCTTTGATTTGCTAGTATTCTTATTTAAAAGATTATTATTCATTTTCGTGTCAAAGTCTTGTACCAGATCAAAATTTATAGTGAAGAATTTATACTGGACAAGGTCCCATGGTTTTTCCTTCATCCTTGAGGGTTTTCCACGTAAAAAAAGTGTGATCTCTTATTAATTTTCTGTCACACATACTCAATCCGAACACAGAGAATTTAAGATCATATCATTGGCACCGTCTGTGAGAAATTATAGAGCTAAGACGTTAAAGAAAAGGAATTTTGTATAAATTAAGGAAGACATTGTGATGCCTGGAAATTAATTACATTAATTAAATGGAGTTTAATGTGACAATGAAATTGTAATTATGAATGATTAGCGTTTTACAGTTTGAACTCAGATAAGATAAATCTAGTGTAATGGAATTTTATGATTGAGGTAGAATTGTTGAATTTCTAAATGGTTGAGATGCATCATATAAATTATGATAGTAATTATGGGTTTAAATGGAGAGATAATTATATGAGATCGAACATTAATTGTGGAATTTATGAAATGAGTAGAGGTAAATTATACATGGTGGTGTATTGTGGGGTTGATAAATGGATTGAGTGGTCTATACATTTATATAGGCAACACTCCCACAAAAATACACACAAACACCACTTTCCACCTAAAAATTTCTACAATTCCAAACCCTTCTCCCTTTTCTCTTTTCCTTCTAAAGATTGGTTTTGCATGGAACTTGTTTATAAAAGCTTGTTTTGGAAGATTAAAAAGTGGTAAGGATTATTGTTGTGATGTCCCCGAAACGATTAATTGCAATTAATGCATTAATTATGTTTATATGATGAATCATGTGGTAATTGATTTATGTGTTGGGTAATAAGATGTTAACATGATTTAATTGTGTTGATTATTAAATATGAGGAAGATGTGATTTTAGATGAAGTTTAGTGCATTTTGTCAAAATGCTTTTAAAATACCAAGTTGGGATGTTTTATACATCATGTTAATTTGGGGTACAATTTTAATAACCCCACTATATTTCCCCTTTTATTCCATTTCCCTTCACTTCTTCACCACCACTCTAAAATCCCCAAATCATCCCAAAGCCCTAACCTCACCCCATTTTCGAAATCCTTCAAAGGAGGAAGCAGGAAGCTCCACAAAACTTGAGTTTGTGTGATTTTTATCAAGATTTGGAGTCTTCAAGAGGTATGGAACTCTTCCTAAAGTTTTGATGATGTTTGGATTTGAAATGGGGTGATTTTTGAAGTGATTTATGTGGGTTGTTTTGATGTATGTATTGTATGGGTTTGGGGTATGGTTTAATGAGGTTTTTGTGGTGATAAGTTGTTGGGATGTAGTTGGTTTAAGATGTATTGGTTTATTTTGTAGTTTTGTGCCAAAAAATGGAGTTTACCCGAAAAAGTCGCAGCGACCGATCGATCGGTAGCAGGGCAACGATCGATCGGTGCATGTGCGAAGCGAGGGGTGAAATCTCTTTGTTTACCGATCGATCGGTGGAAGTGACCGATCGATCGGTGGATGACTAACGATCGATCGGTAGCTTGGACCGATCGATCCGTGAAAGGCCGTAGCTTAAATTTAAATTATGAACAGTTACCGATCGATCGGTGAGGGTGACCGATCGATCGGTAAAGCGATTTTGCTGAAGATGATTTTTCTTGGCTTAATTGATGGAATTTTTGGTAGTAGGCTATTATTTACCTTCTAATATTGATTTACATGGTTGTGTAGAACCATCCCAGGTACCCACAACATCCAGGAGATAAAGCTCTCCAAATTCTCCACTTTTGGGAATTAAGGTACGTAAGAAACGTACGGGCATCGAACGGTAAAACACGCATCTACATTATGACTATGCATTTATCGCATAAGTATGTACGATGAAATGATGACGCTTACATGAAATGATGTTTATATGTTATGATGGTTTAAATGATGTTACGATGTTATGATATGGTAAGATGCCATACTATTGGGTAAGATGCCCATGTGGTAAGATGCCACACGATGTTATGATATGGTAAGATGCCATACGATTGGGTAAGATGCCCATGTGGTAAGATGCCACACGATGTTATGATAAGTAAGTCCACGATGAAGATGATAAGATGTTTAAGATGATGTTATGATGAATAAAGATGATTTTTATGATGAATAAAGATGATAAGATGTTTAAGATGATGTTATGATAAACGAAGATGATTTTATAATGAATAAAGATGATAAGATGTTTAAGATGATGTTATGATAAATAAAGATGATTTTTATGATGAATAAAGATGATAAGATACTTACGATGATGTTATGATGAATAAAGATGATTTTTATGATGAATATGAGAAGATGTTTAAGATGATGTTATGATAAATGATGATGATGTCTATGATGAATAAAGATGACGAGACGCTTATGATGATGTTATGATAAATGATGATGATGTATATGATGAATAAAGATGACAAGATGCTTACGATGATGTTATGATAAAAGAAGATGATATGACGTTACTATAACGATTATGATGAGACGTTGATGTCTATAAGATGATAATGCTTATATGATAATGATGTTTACAAGATGATGATGTCTATAAGATGCTATGATGTTTATGATGAATATGAAACTATGTTATTAAGAATGGTTGAATGTCCGGTGGTTATTATGGGCAAGCGAGGAAGGTCTTGCCGCTCACATAACTGAGCGATGGGGTACATCCGCTATCAAGGTGTAGCGAGGGGTATCATCCGCTGAGCGATGGGGTACATCCGCTATCAAGGCGTAGCGATGGGTATCATCCGCTGAATAAAAAGATACATCCGCTATCAAGGCGTAGCGATGGGTATCATACGATGTGTTATGTCGAGCGAGGGGGCCAATTGTGCCGTTGTCATGATAGAACCGGGACAGTTCCACTTCTAATTAACATAGTTTGATGTGATCATATATGTGAAGTATGATTTTAATCATTTATGCCGAGAACTAACGATTATATGCATGACTATGAAACAGGGACAACCAAAGAGGGTTAATGCGATTAACCAGGAAGTATACGTTACCCATTTACTTCATGCATTTATTTATATGCCATTACCCTATGATGTTGAGTAATGATGTATATGCTCACGATGGGTTGTTCCTGTAGGTACACATTTGGATTTGGAGGGCTATGGGCAGGGTTGAAGAAGTGAGCTTCGAGATGCCTTATGAATTAGGATTCAGGATTTGGTATAGTCTCTACTCCAGGAGTAGTATAATTCTATAGCGCCATCCATTTGAGAATGTAATTAATTTGCTCGAAGTTTTATTTTGGCCTGTAATCCTAATAACTCACGTAATAACCGGAGCCCTAAGCTGTATGTGATGCATGTTTAGCCCTAATTATTTCTTGCTTATGATGTTAAGGTAGGAAGGCCCTACATTAGTGGTATCAGAGCAGTGGTTAGATAACCCGGGAATGAGCGAAGGGTAGCCTTAGCAATAAGTTGGCTAGGTGCTTACTTTTAAACATGTTTTATGCATATGTTGCATATGAAGTATATGATGTCGTACTAACATGTTTTGTTTCCCTAACGATGTATTATATGAACTGCTTTTGGGTATTGTTGTTAACCCTTGTATTGCAGCCTAGCAGCAAATGCTGAAGTAGATGATGCGATTTCATATGCACTTCCCCGTCGCCCATGCCTCTTGTAGTCTCGACACCCGCTGGAAGAAGTTTAATAACTGATCAGGTGGTTTATGACAGCCTCATTTATTTTTGAGGGTAACGAGCTGAGGACAGACTTGATTGATCTGGGAATGTCAGACTTCGAATGCATTGTGGGCATCGATGTGCTGAACAAGTATCAGGCAGTTGTGGACTGCAGGCAAGGACTATCCGAGTCAAGTCTGTTATGGGAGTCCAATGGATATTCTATGGGATGGTTCCCGTTCAAAGATTCCGTTGTTATCTGCTGTCAAGATGGCACAGTTATTGGAATGAGACCACAGAGGATATCTCATCTATACTGTTGATATTACTCAAAAGAGGGAAGAGTTAAAGGTTGAAGATGTGCCCGTAGTGGCGGTGTTCCTGATGTATTTCCGGAAGTGATTCCGGGATTCCCACCGACGAGAGAGGTCGAGTTTGGGATTAAGTTACTACCAGGGGCGTCTACCATTTCTCGTGCCCCGTATAGGGTGGCACCAGCGGAACTAAGGGAGTTAAAGGTTCAGTTGCAAGAGCTCCTTGATAAGGGCTATATACGCCCTAGCGTATCGCCCTGGGGTGCGCCAGTTTTGTTTGATAAGAAGAAAGATGGTTCGATGCGGCTGCGCGTCGATTGCAGACAACTAAACAAAGCCATAGTGAAGAATAAGTATCCGTTTCTGAGGATTAATGATTTGTTTGATCAGCTGCAGAGTACGAGGCTCTACAGTAAGATCGATCTGAGATCGGGGTATCACCAAATTCGAGTTCGAGAGGATGATGTACAGAAGACAGCTTTCAGGACTAGATATGGGCACTACGGATTCTTAGTCATGCCCTTTGGGGTGACGAATGCCCCAGCTATTTTATGAGCCTGATGAACAGGGTGCTCCAACCATATTTGGATCAGTTCGTCATAGTTTTCATTGACGATATGCTCATTTACTCTCGAACTGAAGAGGAACACGTGAAGCACTTGAGAACAGTACTCCAGATCCTTAGGGATTGACAGATCCCTGACACAGCTGACTCAGAAAGGAGTGCCGTTCTATTGGTCCGAAGCTTGTGAGGAAAGCTTCCAAGAATTGAAGCGTCGTTTGACTACGACACCTATATTGGTGATTCCTTCTGAGAATAAGAGGTTTGCTATGTACACGAATGCATCACTGCAGGGTTTGGACTGTGTGTTGTTGCAAGATAAGCATGTGGTGGCTTATGCATCGAGGCGGTTGAACCACATGAGGCTAGGTACCCAGTCCATGATTTGGAGCTGGCAGCCATTATATTTGCCTTGAAGATTTGGAGGCATTACTTGCATGGTACGTTGTTTGCCATCTACACGGACCATAAGAGCCTGAAGTTTTGTTCACACAGGCTGAGCTGAATAGGCGACAAAGAAGATGGATGTACTTACTCAAGGATTTTGATTGTAAAATTGAGTACCATCCAAGTAAAGCAAATTTGATAGCAGACGCCTTAAGTCGGAAGTGAAAAGTACTGCTGAGAACGCTATGTGTTTATCAGCGATGATGACTTCTTATTGCCATCTGGGCTATGATTTTGATGTGGACGCGTCGCCGGTGCGAGTGTAAACCTTGTTGGCTGAGCCAGACATATTCAAGATTATCAGGAAAGCCCAGAGGTCAGATGATGAGGTTCCGAGGTGGTCATTATTGGTACTTCGGGGTCAGCCATCAAAGTTAGAGTGGCTGAGGATGATTCCTTGAGATTGGACAACCGTTGGGTAGTCCCAGATACACCGGAGTTACGTAAAGAAATCTAGGATCGAGCTCTGAGTAGCCGGTTCAGTATCCTCCAGGAGGAAGAAAAATGTATAAGGACCTAAGTGGTCAGATCTGGGGGAGACGCATGAAGCGTAATGTTATGACCTTTGTCAAGATGTTTAATCTACCAGCAGGTTAAGGCAGAAAGACAGAGGCCTGGTAGTCAAGTTTTAGTATAGAAAGATGTCGAACTCACAGAGATTGATTAAATAGTTAAATCTAAGTACCAAATTAAAATAATCTTTGCTTTATTTAGAGAATCGAATAGTTGAATGTTATGCGAAGAATAAAAATTAATTACTAACGATGATCAAATATTGAGTTGAAAAGAAATCAGTTGGAGACGAATCTAAGAGTACGATTTCACTTGTTCATCCACTACACTTATCATTCCTTGATTTCCATGTTATGGATTTCCTAGTTTACTAGCCGAGAATTCTTATTTGTTTCTACTCCCCCTCCCGGGTGTTAAGCAGAAGTAATTATCTAACATTAATCTTGATATCCCTATCTAAGATGAATTATCAGACAATTGTAAAAGCGCAGTAATTCCTATGACGACTTCTATGGAGTTATAGGCCTTCCGAACAATATAACTACCACGATACGAATTCCTTCTTTCCTATTCATAACCCCCTCTCCCGAGTGATAGATCACAAATATGGAATCATTCAATCCATGGCCAGTAGATTAAAAGCATTAAGAACAGGAAAACATAAATAAACCATACGGAAATCCAAATAAACTTCAATCAATTCATAATAAGCGTAGTTTCAAAACAAGCTACATCGTCTCCTAGAAAATAAAATTAGCTCATGCTAGAAGTATTTAAACACATAGACATGTTTAAATAACCCATAAAAATTGCTAAAAGTTTAGAGATACAAAACGAATTGGACGCTATTCTTCGATCTCCGATGAACGCCGCCGTCTCGTGATGAATTCTCTCCTTTTTGCTCCGAGCCGTCGTCGTTATTCTTCTCCGTTCTTCCACCCTAGCCTCCTTCTCTCCAAGAATATGTCTAAGTCTGAATATCTTTTCAAAAATCCTCCTCCAAAACCTTTAAAGTCCCGTGCAATCAAATAAGGGAAGTCTCCAAAATTACCAAAATTCCATTGGCGTAATTACGCCTCCGAAGTGGCGTAATTACGCCTGTCGACGTGTCTCAAAATCTGGCTTCCCGCGTGATAGGCGTAATTACGCCTGAAGGTGGCGTCTTTACGCCTGAATAAATAATGAAAAGCCGTAGCTTAGGCATAGCTACGCCTGAATGAGGCGTAGTTACGCCTCATGTATTTCTTCAAAATCTCAAATGCCGTGGCTTAGGCGTAGTTACGCCTAAGACAGGCGTAATTACGCCTGTTGCTTTGATTCAAAGTGTAGATTTTTGACTTCAATTCATCCGTTCCTTCCGTCATTTGCACCCTTTTAGTCCACAAAACATGTAATTACCTGGATTCCTGCAAAACAACACATAACAAAACCAAAAGCGTAATTCTGATCGAAAACTAACACTAAACCATGCAAAACAAGAAGAAATATAAGTGTATAAAATACACTTATCAAACCCCCTAAACTTAAACTTTTGCTAGTCCCGAGCAAAACAACACAAAAACAAAACAAAAACAAATCAAAACTAAACTGACACGAAAAGACACACAAAACAAAGTTGTAAAACATTCCAATTGTGTAGGCCTCAGAAGTATTCAGACATGCATATCACTTTCTCAAGAATTCTCACGTGTGTGTGTGCTACCATTTCCATGTAATCATTAAAGCAATCTTAACTCACACAAATCAATAGGACTTTGCAAGGTATAGGTTCAAATTGCATTGTTAAAAAACAGAGTGTATTTTGATGAATGCTAACAATGCATCAAGACTAGGTAATGAGATGCTCATATGTGAATGTCAAAACCATGTTTATTACAAGTGTTTCTCGAGTGTCATAGGTTCACTATTCATAACCTTCTCCACTAGTATATTAGACAAATGTGGCTTGGTCAATAGGTCTTAATAAGCTTGTAACGTTAGGCTTTGGCTCATGGCTTCAATAAAAGGAAAGGTATTCAAAGCAAGAGAGTAAGTTGAAATTATAATCAATTTGCGCATTCTCATCCCGCTTTCGACTCCTTCTATTGATGATTCATCAATTTTCTTTTCATTTCAATTCATCATCTTTTCTCATCCTCCTCATCATTATTCACCTCATTATTTTTCTCTTTTTTTTTTCTTTTCATCTTTACTCCACTTCTCATTTTCAATTAAGATCATAGGAGTTATTTGAACTTTTAAAGCGCCATAGAAGCTTACTCCCTTGAGGGTAGGAAATAGTGTATAAGCTTTAGCAAGGTGGTCAATGTGGGATTTTGAAATGATGCCGAATGGGGGTTATTATGTGCCTAAACACATGTCATTCGATTTGTATTAAGCTCAAAAGGGTAACTAAAGATAAAATGATGTCATTTGGTGGCTTCAAAGGCTCAAACGATCAAAAAAAAAAAATTGCCTAAATCATTCCTAAGCCACATATGCCTGTATTTCGCCTCAAAGATTACTATAGTAAATTCTATACTACTCTCAATTCACAAATAACTTACATGATTTGACCAATGTGCTCAGTTGCATCTGAAAACCATGGTAATATCAGAGAAAATTTGAATGAGATTCTAAAAGATATTGCAAACAATTCAATCCTCATTCTTTTACGTTTAAGCTCAAAGGGGCTACTATGGCAAATTTATATCAATGAATAAAGGCCCAAAATATTATCAAGAATTGCCTATATCATATTTGTGTTCATTCAAATCAACTTTAATTGGTCAAATGGTCATGGTCTCTAGTGCATGAATATGTGAGAACTCAAGAGCAACATGAAAACATGAAAATTTTAAAATTTTCCACAAATCAACTCAATTTTTCATCATTGGCCTCAACTGACTCGTAATACAACTTATCACACTCAAAACTCAACAGACTCTAAATCAAGACAAACCAATCAAAATAAGGAAAACAAACACACAAAAGCAACAGAAATCCAAGTAGTTTGACTAGTTCAAAGTACCCCCCTAAACTTAGAAATGTGCATTGTCCTCAATGCATACACATGAAGGAATAAATAGAACGATGCACATACCTAATCGATGACCGTCAGTGGTCATCGTCATCCATATCGTCGGGGGGGCGGTTGTGGAAAAAGTGCTGGCTGGAAAGTCGGCGGCAACCCTTAGATGAAGAATTTTCGATTTGGTTGGCTAAGCTAGACCACTTTGTTGCAACCCCCCTAAACTTGCTTCCTTGCACCAGTAGACTCCAAAAACCTGCAATTAATCGATAAAAATATTGACTTTAGAGGTGGGATAACTTAATTAAGAGAGATTGAAGAGAAAAAATCGGAATTGAAAATTTGAGGGGAAGAGGACTAAAAATACGCGAGGCGTAATTACGCCGCTGGAGAGGCGTAATTACGCCTCGCCTACGACTTTTTAAAATTTTCTGAAAATTTGACAGGCGTAATTACGCCACAAAGAGGCGTAGTTACGCCTGTCCTACGGCATCTCAAACTTGCAAAATATTTTTCAGGCGTATTTACGCCTTAAAAGGCGTATTTACGCCTTAAAAGGCGTAAATACGCCATCATCAATTTTTTTTTTATTTTTATAAAATAAAAATTAAATAAGGATACAGGATTCGGGTTGCCTCCCGAAAAGCGCTTAGTTTATAGTCCTCGGCCCGACTGTCTTCCATCCATTCACTTAGGCTCGCTCAGATGAACCTCGTCCACGTCTCTTACTTCTTCCCCAAAATAATACTTCACTCGCTGCCCATTTGCTTGAAATGTGTGACCGTCATCGCATTTCAGTTCAATTGCTCCATATGGGGTCACTTTCTCAATAGTGAACGGCCCAGACCATCGTGACTTCAACTTTCCTGGAAATAGTCGGAGACGAGAGTTATATAGTGGCACTTTCTGACCAGGAATAAACTCTCTTCTCACGATTTGCTTGTCATGCCAATTCTTCGTTCGCTCCTTGTAGATCTTAGCATTTTCGTACGCTTCATTACGAAACTCATCCATCTCAGTGAGCTGTAGCAACCGTTGCTCACCAGCAGCCTTCAAATCAAAGTTCAGCTTCTTTATGGCCCAGAAAGCCCGATGTTCCAACTCTACCGGTAAATGACATGCTTTCCCAAAGACTAGACGATATGGGGACATCCCTATGGGAGTTTTGAATGCAGTGCGGTATGCCCATAATGCATCATCCAATTTCAGGGCCCAATCCTTTCGGTTAATACTGACCGTCTTTTCAAGAATTAGCTTAAGTTCTCGGTTAGAAATTTCGGCTTGGCCATTAGTCTGTGGATGATAAGCCAATGCAATCTTATGCCTCACAGTGTATTTCGTCATCAAAGCACTGAAGATCTTGTTACAGAAGTGGGTCCCTTCATCACTGACAATCGATCTCGGAATACCAAACCGTGTAAATATGTTCTTTTGCACAAACTTGACCACGACATGAGCGTCATTAGTCGATGTGGCAATCGCTTCAACCCACTTAGAAACATAGTCCACTGCTAGCAAGATATATGACTGCCCACAAGATGGTGGAAAGGGGCCCATGAAATCAATACCCCATACATCGAAGATTTCTAATTCCAAGATATTTGTCAACGGCATCTCATGGCGTTTAGAAATATTACCAATGGACTGACAACGATCACACGTCTTCATCAAAATATAACTGTCTCGATGTAGCTCTGGCCAATAGAAACCCGATTGAAGCACTTTTGCTGCTGTCCTTGCTGCTCCAAAATGTCCTCCATAAGGTCTGGAGTGACACTTTTCAAGAATCTCTCTTGATTCCTCCTCAGTTACGCATCTCCGGACAATTTGGTCTGCACAGCGTCTGAATACATACGGTTCATCCCAGTAATAATTCTTCACATCATGAAAGAACTTCTTCCTTTGCTGATAAGTGAGGTCTGGAGGCAATATAGCACACGACAAATAATTAGCAAAATCAGCGAACCACGGAGTTTTAGTACATACCTCAAAGAGATGTTCATCAGGAAAGTTCTCTTGTATGACTCCATGATCCATTCGATCCTCCAACTCCAAACGAGATAAGTGATCTGCTACTTGATTTTCACTGCCCTTTTTATCCAAGATCTCGAAATCAAACTCTTGTAGCAACAAGATCCATCTAATCAACCGGGGTTTCGCATCCTTCTTGGCAAAA
This sequence comes from Haberlea rhodopensis, assembly GCA_907163345.1. Lineage (NCBI taxonomy): Eukaryota > Viridiplantae > Streptophyta > Magnoliopsida > Lamiales > Gesneriaceae > Haberlea > Haberlea rhodopensis. The sequence continues at coordinate 6,268,787 of CAJQUN010000013.1, forward strand.
AGATAACGAATCGCTGCATGATCTGTGTAAACTATGACCTTTGTCCCGATCAGTATGCTCTAAATTTGTCGAATGCATACACCACAGCTAGCATCTCTTTCTCGGTGGTCGTGTAATTCTGTTGGGCTCCATCAAGAGTTCTACTTGCATAGTAGATCGCCCTAAAAATCTTGTCTCTCTTTTGCCCCAAAACTGCTCCCACAGCATAGTCGCTTGCATCACACATTAAAACAAATGGCTCCTTCCAATCCGGCACTATGATGATTGGTGCAGATATAAGTGCTTTCTTTAGCCTGTTAAATGCCTGCAAACACAAATCATCAAAGACAAAAGGTGAGTCTTTTTCTAACAAATTACACAAGGGCTTAGCTATTTTAGAAATCTTTAATAAAACGGCGATAAAACCCGGCATGTCCAAGGAAGCTCCTAATAGCCTTCTCATTGTTCGGAGGTGGAAGCTTCTCAATTGCAACCCCTTTTGCTCTATCCACTTCAAGTCCTTGAGATGACACCTTATGGCCAAGGACAATACCCTCTTGCACCATAAAGTGACATTTCTCCCAATTTAACACGAGGTTCTTTTCTTGACAGCGGTGTAACACAAGAGATAGGTTATGCAAACAATGGTCAAAAGAGGAACCAAATACCGAAAAGTCGTCCATGAAGACTTCAAGGATCTCCTCCACCATATCTGAAAATATCGCCATCATGCACCGTTGAAAAGTAGCAGGTGCGTTGCATAAACCAAAAGGCATTCTTCTAAACGCAAAGGTGCCATATGGACAGGTAAACGTTGTCTTCTCTTGATCCTCGGGGTCTATGACAATTTGATTGTATCCTGAATAGCCATCTAAGAAACAGTAATAACAATAACCGGCTAACCTGTCAAGCATCTGATCGATAAATGGAAGAGGGAAGTGGTCCTTCCTTGTGGCCTTGTTGAGTTTCCTATAGTCAATGCAAACTCGCCACCCCGTCACAGTTCGAGTTGAGATCAACTCATTATTTTCATTTCTTACCACTGTCATCCCTCCTTTCTTTGGCACAACCTGTACTAGGGAAACCCATGCACTATCTGAAATATCATAAATAATCCCAGCATTTAACAATTTAAGCACTTCTGCTTTTACTACCTCCTTCATTGCTGGATTTAACCGCCTTTGATGATCAATGGGGGGAACAAAGGAATCCTCCATAAGAATTTTATGCATGCACAAAGACGGGCTAATCCCTTTGATATCAGAAATCGACCAACCCAAAGCAGATTTATATGTCCTCAATACACGTAATAATTTATCCTTCTCTAAAGAACAAAGAGATGAAGATATAATTACCGGGTATGTCGAATTCTCACCCAAGAATGCATAAGTAAGGTGGGCTGGTAGTTCTTTCAGTTCCGAGCTCGCCTTCGTATCTTCTTTGACTGATGTATCTCGTACATCTTCCTCTTTGCCAGTAGTGTTGTTCTCCTTAGGCAGGCTCTTAAGTGCTTCCACTTGCTCAGCAAGATCAGGTTCAGTTGCATCCACTTTCATAATAGAGTTGACCATGCAATTCTCCAATGGATCCTCCGGTATTGCTCCTACTTCAAAGTTATGGACACATGAGTCAATTACATCCAAAAACTTGCAAGTACTTACCTCGTCAGGTCCCTTGAGAGCCTTGTAAATATTGAACATGACTTCTTCTCCTCAAACTCTCAAGGATAATTCTCCTCTTTGGACATCTATAAGTGCCCTGCCTGTTGCTAAGAATGGTCTCCCCAAAATTAATGGAACATCTCCATCTTCCTCCATGTCTAGAACCACAAAATCTGCAGGGAAAATAAATTTGTCCACCTTCACAAGCACATCTTCAATTATCCCTCTAGGATATGTGAGAGACCTATCCGCCAATTACAATGTGATTGTAGTAGGTTTTACTTCACCAAGCCCTAAACTCCTGAAAATAGATAAAGGCATTAAATTAATACTTGCACCTAAATCACATAACGCCCTATTAAATGTAGAACTACCAATAATACAAGGAATAGTAAAACTCCCTGGATCTTTCAATTTTTGTGGTAGCTTCTTTTGGAGTATTGCACTACATTCTTCTGTGAGATTCACGGTTTCAAATTCCTCAAGCTTCCTCTTTCTTGCCATTATATCCTTCATAAACTTTGTATAATTAGGCATTTGTCGCAACACCTCGGCAAAAGGAATATTTATGTGGATTTTCTTGAAAATCTCCAAGAATTTGGCAAACTGGTCATCTATAGCCTTTTTCCGGAAACGTTGAGGATATGGAAGTGTAGGCTTGTACATAGGAAGCTTTTCCGGTAATGTGGCTTGCTTCTCCTTTTCAACTTCTTTAGGGGTTTCAACCTGAATTTGAGTCTCCTCAACAGATGGCTCATCAACATGTGCTGGTTCTACATCCCCAAGTTCCTTACAACTTCTCAATGACACGGCCTTGCACTGCTCCCTTGGGTTCACTTCGGTGTTGCTAGGAAATGATCCTCTTTGTTGGTTGTTCATGGCATTAGCAAGCTGCCCAATTTGCACCTCAAGAGATTTCATTGTAGCACCCATGTTGTTCATGTGACCCTCAATCGTATCAAGCCTCGACTCATTCTTCTCAAGCCTCAATTTCGAACTTTGAACAAAAGTATTCACCAAATCTTCAAGTGAAGGTTTACCTTCATTCTTTTGTGGAGCATATCCAGGTGGTGGATTCAGAGCACTATTGTTGTTGGCATATGAGAGTCTATCATTGTTGCGGAACCCTTGTTGATACGGATTGCTTCGGTAGTTATTATTGTTGTTGGGATACCGATTGTTTATGAACTGAACGTGCTCTTGCTCTGCTTCCCTTGACAACTCCATTCCAGCTGCAGCGGCGGCTAATTCAATAGTAGGTTGTGCTCCTTGCTTGGTCAGAGCTGCTACCTGCGTGGTTAGTGCAGACAGTTGTGCAGTAAGAGGACTAAAATGATCAACCTCATACATACCTATAGGTTTCCTTGCCATGGCTCGCTCACTGGGCCACTGGAAGCTGTTAGCCGACATCTCCTCAAGTAATTCAAAGGCAGCATCTGCAGTCTTAGAAAATAGTGTTCCTCCTGCTGCAGCATCCACAATGATCCTAGTTGGTCCATTCAACCCATTGTAAAATAACTGAATCTGCACCCAGCTTTCATAGTTATGTTGTGGGCACCTCCTCGATAAATCCTTGAATCGCTCCCATGCCTCGTATAGTTGTTCAGAATCAATTTGTCTGAACGTACTGATTTCAGTTCTCAGTTGAGCTGACTTAGCTGGTGGGAAGAACTTCGAGAGAAATTTCGATGCCATTTCCGCCCATGTGTTAATACCATTATTTGGAAGAGATTGTTGCCAACTCCTTGCATGGTCCCTAAGAGAGAAAGGGAACAATCGCAGTCTCACAGTATCTTCTGGAACACCATTCATCTTCACAGTATCAGCTATCTCCAAAAATATCCTCAAATGCAAGTTGGGGTCTTCAACAGGGGACCCACCAAACTGATTCTGTTGCACCATACTTATCAATGCCGGCTTAAGTTCAAAGTTGTTGGCATTGATAGTCTGGCGAGCTATCCCAGAGTAATTGTTGTTGACCAATGGTTTGAAATAGTCTCTGATCGCCCTTTGAGGTTCAACAAGTTGTGGAGGTGGTTCGTTGTTGTCTCTATTTGCAGCCATTTCTATCAATTCCTCCCTTCTCATTTTTCTCAGTCTTCTTGCAGTTCTCTCGATCTCAGGATCAAATAGCAACGATTTAGGAGTAGTGTACTTTCGCATGCACTGCAAAAAATTTAGACAGACAAAAATCACTCCAAAATAAAAGGAATAAAAGCTCTAAATTAAAACCAAGATTAATTGGTACAGTATCAGATTGTACTAAATAAATCAATCCCCGGCAACGGCGCCAAAAACTTGTTGCGAAAAATCCCTTACCGCAAGCGCACGGTAGTCAAGTTTTAGTATAGAAAGATGTCGAACCCACAGAGATTGATTAAATAGTTAAATCTAAGTACCGAATTAAAATAATCTTTGCTTTATTTAGAGAATCGAATAGTTGAATGTTATGCGAAGAATAAAAATTAATTACTAACGATGATCAAATATTGAGTTGAAAAGAAATCAGTTGGAGACGAATCTAGGAGTACGATTTCACTTGTTCATCCACTACACTTATCATTCCTTGATTTCCATGTTATGGATTTCCTAGTTTACTAGCCGAGAATTCTTATTTGTTTCTACTCCCCCTCCCGGGTGTTAAGCAGAAGTAATTATCTAACATTAATCTTGATATCCCTATCTAAGATGAATTATCAGACAATTGTAAAAGCGCAGTAATTCCTATGACGACTTCTATGGAGTTATAGGCCTTCCGAACAATATAACTACCACGATACGAATTCCTTCTTTCCTATTCATAACCCCCTCTCCCGAGTGATGGATCACAAATATGGAATCATTCAATCCATGGCCAGTAGATTAAAAGCATTAAGAACAGGAAAACATAAATAAACCATACGGAAATCCAAATAAACTTCAATCAATTCATAATAAGCGTAGTTTCAAAACAAGCTACATCGTCTCCTAGAAAATAAAATTAGCTCATGCTAGAAGTATTTAAACACATAGACATGTTTAAATAACCCATAAAAATTGCTAAAAGTTTAGAGATACAAAACGAATTGGACGCTATTCTTCGATCTCCGATGAACGCCGCCGTCTCGTGATGAATTCTCTCCTTTTTGCTCCGAGCCGTCGTCGTTATTCTTCTCCGTTCTTCCACCCTAGCCTCCTTCTCTCCAAGAATATGTCTAAGTCTGAATATCTTTTCAAAAATCCTCCTCCAAAACCTTTAAAAGTCCCGTGCAATCAAATAAGGGAAGTCTCCAAAATTACCAAAATTCCATTGGCGTAATTACGCCTCCGAAGTGGCGTAATTACGCCTGTCGACGTGTCTCAAAATCTGGCTTCCCGCGTGATAGGCGTAATTACGCCTGAAGGTGGCGTCTTTACGCCTGAATAAATAATGAAAAGCCGTAGCTTAGGCATAGCTACGCCTGAATGAGGCGTAGTTACGCCTCATGTATTTCTTCAAAATCTCAAATGCCGTGGCTTAGGCGTAGTTACGCCTAAGACAGGCGTAATTACGCCTGTTGCTTTGATTCAAAGTGTAGATTTTTGACTTCAATTCATCCGTGCCTTCCGTCATTTGCACCCTTTTAGTCCACAAAACATGTAATTACCTGGATTCCTGCAAAACAACACATAACAAAACCAAAAGCGTAATTCTGATCGAAAACTAACACTAAACCATGCAAAACAAGAAGAAATATAAGTGTATAAAATACACTTATCAACAACCAAAGAGGGTTAATGCGATTAACCAGGAAGTATACGTTACCCATTTACTTCATGCATTTATTTATATGCCATTACCCTATGATGTTGAGTAATGATGTATATGCTCACGATGGGTTGTTCCTGTAGGTACACATTTGGATTTGGAGGGCTATGGGCAGGGTTGAAGAAGTGAGCTTCGAGATGCCTTATGAATTAGGATTCAGGATTTGGTATAGTCTCTACTCCAGGAGTAGTATAATTCTATAGCGCCATCCATTTGAGAATGTAATTAATTTGCTCGAAGTTTTATTTTGGCCTGTAATCCTAATAACTCACGTAATAACCGGAGCCCTAAGCTGTATGTGATGCATGTTTAGCCCTAATTATTTCTTGCTTATGATGTTAAGGTAGGAAGGCCATACAATTGTTTCCAAGTTATGTATAGTGGTTTTGGTTATTGTTGATTTGGTTATTGAATTGATTTTGTATGGGTTGTGGGATTTATGTTTTGATGACTAAAATGAAGTTTGATGGCATGTTAATGTGTTTTGTGTTGAGGAATGGCCAGAAATGAGTTATGGTATGTATTGGGTTCAATCATGCATGAAAACCTCGAGTTTGGCTAAAACAGGGCTAGAGATCGATCTATAGGAATACAGAGATCGATCTCCAGTTAAAAATCGAAATTTGGTAACGATATACAGTGACAACGATTGATCTCTGGATATGGAGCGATCGATCGCCCGTTGTATTAAGGGTCAGCGATCGGTCTCCTAACAAGAGCGATTGATCGTGAAAAGCAAAATTTTGGCAAAAATGTTTCTGTCGACCAGCGATCGATCGCTAGAATGAAAGCGATCGATCTCTAGCCTGAGAATTCTGAAATTTCATTTTTTTGTTGGGGATTTTTAAGATATGATCTTGTATATAGTCTAATTTGGTGATGAGTATGACTTTGGGGAAGTTTTGTTAACAATGGGTTACCAGTATTGAACCTTAGTAAGACATGTGTTACAAATGATAACTCAAGTTAATAAAAGATAAATAAGATGATTTAAATCGTTTACAGAGTACGGTAAATTGTAATTATGATAGGAAGCATGGTGTATCTGTTAGATGAATAATGAAGTTGTTGGGAATTATTAATGATAAATATTGAATTGATATTCGATATAGATACTGTACGAGTCTTCGGATGTCGAGAACGTCTAGAATCATGTCGTTGAATTTAAGGTACGTAGTGACGTATGAGCAGGTATGTGTATCGTTAATTATAAACTATAATTCATATTATGTGACAAGTTAATGAATTATGAATTCATAATAGATTTGCTAATAACTCGTACGAAATGAATTGAGATTGAATGGTTATATGATATCATGGTATTTGAAATGAATTGTGGTAGGATGGCGATATGATATCATGGTATTGTGATTGCCGCTATAGAGCATGCAACAATTGTGAGACAACCGTTGTTGTAAGGACCCCAAGCCCTTAACCCTTGATTAGTGTATTAACCACTATGTGTGGCACATGCTTTCAATAAAAAGTCAATCGGGAAGCTCAGATGATGCTTTATCATTGCATGGCAATTACAAAATTTCCATTAACACTCAATGTTATAAGATCATCAGTCTAACAACAAACAAACTCATAAAGATCGCCCATTACCATCCCCTTTGTGCCACTTTTTACATTGTGGACTTTTATAAAAATTTGGGCAGAGTCTCCCCATAAATAGAGCTATCCCGAAATAAAAGCACAACACATAACATAATTCCCGGCCAGGGAAAACATAATACTCATCAGAATGCAGCAAAACCAAGTAAATTCCCAGCCAGGGAAGACACCACACATATGACGACAAAAGTGGGTTTCAACACCCACATAATACACCAATGACTCTCATATCATTTAGCAATTCTACCTCTAATTGCATGCAACATCAAATGAAAGAGAGAAAGGCTCATGCCTTTATATACAATCCATATACAAGTATAATCGTGCTCACATGCGAGCATCATGAATATGTATATAATCCTCAGGTGTATATAAGTACTCTATACGATACCGTGCTCCATCAAGCCCTGGTACCACGATCCTGAGAGTACGTCCTATCAACAGCTCGAGCTCAACTCCAAGGCCATCGATGTACCTGTTCACCTGTCCCAACAGAGACAGCCCCCACACGGGGTGAGCATACCAATTCCACAATTTCATAATCATAATGACATAATACATAATTTACGAAAATGTAAATATTGTGGAACATATGTGATACTTCCTGGATGGCATCATCCTCATCCGGGCTTACCCTGTAATATCCCTGTTCTCAAAACAGACAAATTCATCAAATCTCAAATATCCAGTTAATCATTACATTGATTAACCATTGCCAATTTCAAATTAACAACATTTCATAACATCTTTCTTTATCTAGCAATTATCATAATTCCAGATATCATATTGAGATTTCCTTAACTTCCGATACTAGTTAATCACTTCTCTGATTAACTACGTCTCTGTTCCTATTCATTACCAATAGGGAATAAAATACAGATATCCTAGATATCTACTCAAATGCCACATTTTCATTTCTTACTTCATAGTAGCGTCATACTATCGGTGTTCGCTCCGTAGCAACCACACCCCATCATTTGCTCGCTTCATAGCGGCACCAAGCATTTCACCATGTGAATCAAAATAACGTGACCAAGTCCCGGTGCCATCATAGTAAAACATTTCATATATATTAAATCATGCATCATACTTGTAAAACATCATTTAAGCTATGCTCGTACGCTAAACGTACCTTAAATCCTCGAAGTCCGAGCCAAACCTTGCTCGAGTTCTATGCCCCGAGGAACGATGTGCTAACACGATAAATAATTCACAATTATTTACGAACATGCAACCCATGCTCAAGCACACCCAAAACCCTCAAAATATTGTCAACACACGACAATTAACCTTTTAAAAGACCCGGGGCAGGGTACATGCAGGGAGGGAAACAATGAGACAATATCGAAAATTGTTCAAGAACACCCTACAAATTTTCGAACCCTTATCTCACAAATCGAACCCAAATAAACACCATAATTCATCTAAAATGTGAATTAAACTATCAAGGCAAGAATCAACACCCCTTGCCAAAAACCCCCAAATTTTCGAACCAAACCCTACAAAAATTCGAAATAAATTCGAACCAATATTTCACAATTATGCAGGGAAAATACATCACAAGCATGGAAAAGGGGTAAGGAAGGTTACCCATACAAAGATCGGAAGGAAAATCGACCGAAATCGAAGAACCCTAGAAATTGGGGATCGACGCATTCTGCAAAAATCCGAACGAGAATCGCGACCAAACTTCGAATTACCGGTACAGAAAGGAGCGCCTGGACGAGACGAAGCCGGCGGCGGGTCGGACGCACCGAACGGCGGCCGGACGGCGGCGGGCGAAGCGCTTGAAGCGGCGGGGGTTGGTGCAGACGGGAAATGGGCGCGGGGAGAGAGAGAGTGACGGGCTGGAGGGCTGAAATGAGATTTTTAATTAAATCTCGGGTTCAACTGGTATTTATAGCAAAAATACCCCGAAATACTAATAGCCCCACAAATACATCATGATTCATTAAAAATCATCTGTTTTCAAAATCTCTCTCTCTAACTCCAAAACCCCCTACCGGTGCCCACACAAGCACCCGAGATCCCGAGTCACAACAAAAACCCAACTCATAGGTTTTTCACCGGAATGAGAATACAATCTCAACCTCTGGATCCAACGATCCCAACTACCCAAATAAACGAGCCCGGAAGGCCCGACACCGCGATTAAACTCCAAATCGCCACGTAAAACAACTTTAGGGTTATTAACACTCCGGGATTAACACCTATAATCCCTGGTCATCACAGTTGTTGCGCATACAATGGTTATAGTGCCGCTGTTGTTGACCGTGCGTGGAATTTGAGTGCCGCCGCTGTTGAGCGAGCGTTGTAATACGATGAGATATGAACATGACATCGATAACTGAGATGAATTGGATTACAGTAAATTATTGTTGTAACAATTAGATTAGTTCATGGAGTATTGTGATGATTTAATTGACTTGGAATTGATGATTGTGGATATTGTGAGAACAAAACAGATTGAAAGATCTTGTGGTTGGGGTATACTCATGGAGTATTCATTCAAATTACAGCATTACGTTCTGTAAATTATTAATTGTGTATTCGATGATATGGAATTTATGTTATTGGTATGCTCACCCTATTGGGGGTTGTTTATGTTGGAAACAGGTGGACATGTATGATACTGATTTGAGGAAAATTAGTTCGGGCTGATGCATGAGGATACTCTTGGGAGCGAGGTACTAGCATGGGTATAAAGTAAAGTATCTTATACAAGTATATATACATTTATTTGTCAATGCTCGTCTGTGAGTATGTCAACATGTGTATATGAGTTGTATAAGTATCTTGATGTTTCACTTTTCATTTGAGTGTGTCATGCAATTTATCTGAGAGTAAGTATGCATGATGAATTGAGAATGTGTCATTAGTGCAGTAATGAGTGTGTACTTATATGAGTTGACTATTGTCGAGAATTAAGAGGGATTCTTTTCAAAAAAAATTATGGTAATCATGTTATAATAAAGAAGCATGTATAAGAATCCCAAGATGATATGAATGTATGCACTAATGAACAATGATAAATGCATTAATAACATGATTAGGAGTTGGTGTCCTACAGACATGGCAAGAAGTAAAAGTCGTGGGCAAAGTTCAAGGGGGTATATCCCAAACCCCCCCTTCATATTCGTCCCCAATACGTGAAGGAGACTGGTCATCAAGCATTTCCTACTACGGAAATGCCAATGGAACAATTGATTGAAATGATTGCAAAAACTGTAGGGGGCATGAAGCAATTTATGACCCACCCCAGCAGGAAGGAACAAGCAAGGCAGAAGATCTGGCTTCTTCAGAAGAACAGGAAGAAGATACGAAAGATATTAATGACTTTTCCAGTCATATAGGAGAAGAGAGTAGTAGAACTCTGCACCATCAAATGGAGGATTTGAAAGATGAGTTGCAGCAGATGCGCAATAAGATGGAGGGACGTATCTACCCAGTGCGAAGGAGCACACCATTTGCTCCTGAAGTTGTCGACGATCCTTTACCATCTAACTTCCGAACTTTGAATGTGGGGAATTATGATGGCAGCGCAGATCCGGAGGAGTATTTGTCACGGTTTGAGAACGCTTCTCTCCTTCACCAACTTATAGATGGAGTGAAAGTGTCGAGTTTTTCTGACCACCCTAGCCGGGGCTGCTCAATCTTTGTTTAATCAATTTCCATCAGGGATCATAGATTCATTCCCGAAATTCAGCTCGCTGTTCTTACATCAATTCACGAGCAGCAGAAGTTGCAAGAGGAGTCTCTGCGGGACTTCCTGAAAAGATTCAATCAAGCATGCATCGACGTCCCTCATGTCACCTCAGAGATACTCATCAGCGCCTTTACTCAAGGACTACGATAAGGAGATCTGTTCAGATCTCTAGCTACAAAACCACCATCTGATTACGACGAGTTGCTGGGAAGAGCTTCTAAATATATCAACTTAGAAGAAGCCTAGAAAATGAAACAAAGAAAAGAGGCGAAACTAGGAAATGAGCTAAATTGGAGAGATAAACAACTAGAACTACCGAAAATGAGTTTTGAGCAGTATCTCTTGATGAGACCTCCTCGAGAAGTAGCCATGAATCAAAGGGGACAGAAGAGAGGTCAAGGTGGACATTTTTGAGGAGGACATTTCCGAGGAGGATATTTTCGAGGAAGAGGAGTTAACAGACTTTGGGGAAGGCAAGAACCCCATGATGGGCCAATTTTCAATAATCCACCTCCTAGGAATAATGCTAATCCGGGGAGGGGAGCACCTAGGCCAGTACCGTGGGCAATAAGAGGAGAGAGGCAAGAGGAGGATGACATCCAAGCTGTTGGGGAGGTGGCCCCGAAAAATGTTCCTAACCGAGGAACTATACATATGATTTCTGGTGGAATATCAGGAGGAGACTCTATCGAGGAAGAAAGAGTTACCCTCGAAAACTGCAGGTGATGTCAATTGCCCTAGATAACACGCCAACGGGGCCATCCATTGCTTTTGGGCCCAAAGATCTGCAAGGGATCCATTTCCCACATGATGATGCATTGGTTATTTCTGCCACGGTAGACAATTATAATGTGCATAGAATCTTTGTGGATACATGAAGTTCGGCCGATGTGCTTTTCCTAAGTACGTTGACCCATATGGACTTGGGGAGCGTAACCATACAAAGGGTGAACACTTCTCTTCATGGATTCGTGGGAGAGATTGTAAGTCCGATGCGACAAGTTTCTTTACCAGTTACATTAGGTGTGGAACCAAGGAAGAAGACCAAGATGATCAACTTTATCATAGTAGATGCTCCTTCCCCGTACAACATAATATTGGGCCGACCAGCCCTAGTTGCTTTTCAAACAGTGGCATCTACTTATCACCTGGCGATGGAATTCCTAGTAGGCTAGGAAGCTGGAAAAGTACGAGGAAATCAAAATTCCTCAAGGAAATGTATGTGGAGGAGTTGAGGCAGGAGAAAGGGGAGAAGAAAGAGGCTGACGAGCGAGGAGACAATAGTAAGAGGAAACGAGAAAAGCTCGATGAGGCTGAAGAACGAGTAGTTCCCGCAGAGAAATTTCTCACAATTGAGCTGGGCCACCCGACTAAGACCACTAGAGTGGGTTCCCAGTTAGATACAAAATTACAAAGAAAAGTGATTGACTGTTTGAATCAAAATGTGGACGTGTTCTCTTGGAGTACTGCTGACCTGGTCGGGGTAAAGACAAAAATTGTCGAGCACCATCTCAACGTTGACCCTATTGCTCGGGTAATCAAGCAGAAGAGGTGTCATTTTGGACACGAGAAGGATGCAATTATTGCTAAGTAAGTGGAAGAATTATTGAAAGCGGGCCACGTGCAAGAAATTAGTTTTCCTACATGGCTTTCAGATGTGGTCTTAGTACCCAAATCAGGAGATAAATGGCGAATATGTGTGGATTTTTGAGATGTGAATAAAGCATGCCCTAAAGATTGCTACCCGTTGCCAAGGATTGATTAGCTAGTATATTCTATTGCGGGACATGAACTGCTATGTCTTATGTATGCATATCAGGGGTATAATCCAGTCCATTTGGCATAAGAAGATCAGCCAAAAGTAAGCTTCGTTGCAGTAGGGTGAACTTTTTGTTACGTGGTCATGCCTTTCGGAATAAAGAATGCTAGGGCCACCTTTCAAAGGTTAATGGATAAAATATTCAGAGACCAGATAGGACGGAACATGGAAGCATATGTAGATGATGTCCTTATCAAGAGTAAGAGGACACAAAATTTAATTGAGGATATGGAAGAAGTTTTGGCACTTTACGGAGATTTGACATGAAGTTGAAACCTGCAAAGTGCACGTTCGGAATACATAGTGGGAAGTTCTTGGGATACATGGTCACTGAGAGGGGTGTTGAGGCCAACCCGGAAAACATAAGAGCAATCCAGGAGATGAATCCTCCTCGGACATTAAATGAATTACAGAGGCTGGCAGGGAGAATAACTGCATTAAGTCGCTTCATATCTCGCTTAGCCGATAGGAGCTTGTCTTTCTTTAAAGCATTAAGGCAAGGGTTTGGTTTGGAATGATCAGTGTCAAAAGGCCTTCAAAGATTTGAAAGATTATCAGGCTCGATTGCCATTAGTGAATAAACCAAAGCACGATGTGACCCTCCTCGTCTATCTATCTGTGACCGAGGAGGTCATCAGCTCGGTATTGGTCAGAGAGAAGTCGAGGCAACAACAATCAGTGTACTATGTCAACAGAGCACTGCAAGGAGCAGAACAAAGGTACCCCGATGTTGAAAAGTTGGCTTTAGCCCTCATAACTACAACAAGAAGTCTTCGACCATACGTTTTGTCTCATCCCATCATGGTGGTGACAAGCACTCCCTTGGGAAAGCTATTATCTAAAACAGAAATATCAGGGCGAATGGTGAAATGGACCACCTAGCTGAGTGAGTTCAACATTACTTACCAGCCCCGAACTACCATCAAGGCTCAAGCATCATCGGATTTTCTGGTAGAAGTGACCCATACCCCGAAGAAAAGGAGTGGAATCTTTATGTAGATGGATCGTCTATTCAGTAAGGAAGTGGTGCTGGTGTCGTGCCCATTAGTCATGGAGGAGAAGAAATTAGAATAGCCATCCAATTCGGGTTTCATTCCTCAAATAATGAAGCTGAATTCGAAGCTCTCATCTGGGGCATTCAAATAGCGTTGGATGCTGGAGCTCGGAAAATAATAATATTTATGGACTCCATACTTGTGGTTCAACAAGTGAACGAAATGTATAAAGTTAAAGAAGGAAAATTGAAGAAGAACGTGGAAATCGCTCGGACATCGATGAGTCAATTTCAGGAAGTGAAATTAACACAGGTGCCTAGAGAATAAAATAGCCGAGCTGATGAGCTGGCAAAACTAGCTAGCTCAATCCACGAATGGAAGAACATAAATGTGTTAGTGTAAGAGCTCTTGGTCTTAGCATAATGAATCTTGAACCATGTACTATGGTAGACTGGCGAGAGCAGATCATTAAATTTATGAAGACTAAGGTTTTACCATCTGATCCGAAAGAGACTGCTCGGGTGAAGAGAATGGAGAATCGTTTTGTACTGATCGAAGGCAAGCTAATCAAAAGGGGCTTCTCAACCCCTTTCGTACAATGCACTTCGGTCCATGAGGGGGAGCACTTAATGAAAGAAATTCATGAAGGCTGTTGCGAAAATCATATTGGGGTCAATATGCTATTCAGAAGGATTTTCGAGCTGGATACTATTGGCCTGATTGTGGGGTCCTCTTTACTTAATCCATTTTGTATCCATTAAACATACAATGTGAGTCTGAATTAAGTAATGTACCATGCACGGATTAAGAGTTCATACTAGTTAAGTTGTTTACAAGGTTATCAAAAACCTAACAAACTATACATAACATGTATATAAACAACCTAATCCAAAAGAACTCCTAGGCAGTGGTTCCCCTCGCAGCGGAAATCATGACTCACGTTCCCCACGTATATGAGTCCCTACAGAAACATTCACACAATGAGTATAGATAACAAATATCTCAGTGCAATATCAAACCACAATATCAATATCAATGATAAAGCACAAATAAATCATCAATACGTGAATGTTCTGTATCATGCATCCACAAATGCACTATGTCGTGACATATCCAAGAGACACCCTATTATCACGAGCCCCATATGATATGCCTATTCAGCTCAATATGTCAGTGGAACCACATCACATCTTCATATTAGCAGCACATATCATAGTACCATGCTCATCTGTGACAATAGCCAGAGCATATACCCACACCAAGTGTATATCTCACAAGCCAAAGCATATGTAGTATATCTATCGTAGTGACGATCCTAGCCAAAGCATATACCACACCAGGCATATCTATCGAGGCATTGATCTCACCAAAGCATATACACATATCTATCAAGGCATCCATCCCAATCATATGAGATCCATGTATGAACATGCATATGAACTACCAATCATATGACACAAGATAACATAAATCATATGATATTAAAACCATAACATCATCATCGCATCATATCTATACTCCGTACGTCAACACGTACCTGTATTTCGACACAAAAGCGATAAATCAGGCGTTGATAGCTAATTGCCTCTTTG
Source organism: Haberlea rhodopensis (assembly GCA_907163345.1). Classification (NCBI taxonomy): domain Eukaryota; kingdom Viridiplantae; phylum Streptophyta; class Magnoliopsida; order Lamiales; family Gesneriaceae; genus Haberlea; species Haberlea rhodopensis. Next base: position 6,283,943 of record CAJQUN010000013.1, read on the forward strand.
CCCTGTCCCCTGAGATGATGCTACAACAATGCCAACAATATAACATGTTATCATAGTTATTAAAATCAAATTCTACAAAAAATAACATTTTTCAACTTTTCTAAACCATCGATCGATCGCTACAAACACCGATCGATCGCCATCACATTCTGTCCCCTCGCGATCGATCGCAACAACTTGGCGATCGATCGCCACAATGCTCTGTTCATCGCGATCGATCGCGACAATTTCATCGATCGATCGCCACACCTTTTCACCGCCTTAAAAATTGGCTGTCTTCGGCGATCGATCGCCAAAATGTACCGATCGATCGCCGATGCCCAGAAAGGTTAGAGCATGGCGATTTTCAAGCTTATCTCCATGGTTCTTCTCCTCTAATTCAATTTGAACCATATCAACTTGTTTCTTACAATCTCTAGGACCATAATAACATGTTTCTATCATCAAAGAATCCAATTCATAGCATATAAACATGATATGATTCTTTACATGCACACTTGATCTTTCCTTTCACGTATCTTAACATCCATAACATAATTCAAGTGTTCAATCATGAATTCCTTACCAAGATGCTAAGAAATCACTTCACCCAACTTCCTAGCTCACTTCACAAGTGAAAACTCAAGCTTTGTCTAAGAAAATCTCCAAGGGTTGGAGAGGAGCTTTGTAGAGAATTTTAGGTGAAAAGTGGTGTAGTATGTGATTTCACCTCTAAGCCACTTGATATAGAACCTTAAGTCCCTAATTTACTTGATATCATGTCATTTGGAGATAATTACATGTTAAGTGTCATGTACATGAAGATGACATCCAAATGTAAATGCAACTCCAAGTCAAATTCAATTCACATGCATATTCAAATGCCCACTTGCAACTCAAATATACATTTCATATTTCTTGATATATTATGGTTCAACTCATTGTACACCATTACCATATATCTTTTCATACATGTAGTAAGTCATTCTTGGTTCCACTCGAACCCCCATTATCATACTGCCATGTGATATAATTACACCATAATCATATCACACGTATATAACATAAATCGAGGCATTACACTGATGCTGAGGGAATCGTGAGAAAATGCAACAACTGCCAGAAGCATGCCAATTTATCCCATATGCCTGCACTTCTGAATAACAGTGATATTTCCTGTCCATTCAACCAATGGGGAATGGACATAATAGGGCTCTTTCCTCCAGCAGCTGGACAAAGAAAGTTTCTTCTGGTGGCAGTTGAATACTTCACCAAATGGGTAGAAGTTGAACCCTTAGCAAAAATTACCGAGGAGGAAGTTGTCAAGTTCTTGTGGAAAAACATAATATGCCAGTTTGGGATACCAAGTAGACTAATTTCTGACAATGGAAGGCAGCTCCAAAGAAAAGGGTGCAAGAATGTTGCAAGGATATGAAAATCAGACAAGTATTCACTTCAGTAGCTTATCCTCAATCTAACGGACAAACAGAGGTGACTAATCAGATCTTCCTGCACGAGATTAAAACAGGATTGGAAGGAGCTTGAGGGGCTTGGGTGGATGAATTACCTGGTGTTCTATGGGCATATCGAACATCACCTCGGGTATCCACGGGAGAAGCCCTTATCCCAGCTGAGTTTGGAGTAGAATCTCTTCGGGTACAGTGTTACAATCCTGAGCATAATGAAGATATGAGAAAACTGGAGTTAGATGGGGTGGACGAATTAAGGGAAAAGCTGCTGCGCGAGTTGAGATGTACAAAACATAGATCACTAATGCGCATAACCGAAGAGTTCTCCCAAGAGCGTTCCAGGTCGGAGATCTGGTGTTACGAAGAACTAATCCAGCTGGCGACGTGAAGAAATTGGCACCAAAGTAGGAGGGCCTTATAAAGTGAAAGTGGTGATCGGACGAGGATCATACAAACTAGAGGATCAAGAAGGCCGTGAATTGGTGAGGCCTTGGAATGTTCATAATTTAAAGAAATATTAATATGAGGTTTTAATTATTGTCTTTATTTATGAATTTATTATCAGTGAAATAAAGTTATTTCTTGTTTGGAATTTATTAATTTACTCGTGGGATCGGGATGTTTGGTCCACATGTAAACCCAAAAAATTGCCTAACTTATTGTGCTCGGGATGATCGAGCTTGTTCAGAATTTTATTAATTTACTCGTGAGATCGGGATGTTTGGTCCACGTGTAAACCTAAAAAATTGCCTAAGTTATCGTGCTCGGGATGATCGAGCTTGTTCGGAATTTTTTTTAGTTTACTAGTGGGATCGGGATCTTAGGTCCACACTTAAACCTAAGAAATTGCCTAAGTTATGGTGCTCGGGATGATCGAGCTTGTTCGGAATTTTATAAGTTTATTCGTGGGATCGGGATGTTTGGTCCATGTTTAAACCTAAAAATTGCCTAAATTATGGTGCTCGGGATGATCGAGCTTGTTCGGAATTGTATTAGTTTACTAGTGGGATCGGGATGTTTGATCCACGTTTAAACCTAAAAAATTGCCTAAGTTATTGTGCTCGGATGATCGTGCTTGTTCCGAATTTTATTAATTTACTAGTGAGATCGAGATGTTTGGTCCACGTTAAACCTAAAAAATTGCATAAGTTATTGTGCTCGGGATGATCAAGCTTTTTCGGAATTTTATTAATTAATTCGTGGGATCTGGATGTTTGGTCCATGTGTAAACCTAAAAATTGCCTAAGTTATTGTGCTCGTGATCGAGCTTGTTCAGAATTTTATTAGTTTACTCGTGAGATCGGGATGTTTGGTCCACGTGTAAATCTAAAAAATTACCTAACTTATTGTGCTCGGGTTGATCGAGCTTGTTCAGAATTTATTAGTTTACTCGTGGGATCTGGATGTTTGGTCCACGTGTAAACCTAATTGCCTAAGTTATTGTGCTTGGGATTATCGAGCTTGCTTGAAATTTTATTAGTTTACTCGTGGGATCGGGATATTTGGTCCACGCTTAAACCTAAAAAATTGCCTAAGTTATGGTACTCGGGATGATCGAGCTTTTTCGGAATTTTATTAGTTTGCACGTGGATTGGGATGCTTGGTCTACGTTTAAACCTAAAAAATTTCCTAAGTTATGGTGCTCAGGATGATCGAGCTTGTTTGGAATTTTATTAGTTTACTCGTGGGATCGAGATGTTTGGTCCACGTGTAAACCTAAAAAATTGCCTAAGTTATTGTGCTCGGGATGATCGAGCTTTTTCAAAATTTATTAGTTTAATCGTGGGATCGGGATGTTTGATCCACGTATAAATCTAAAATATTGCCTAACTTATTGTGCTTGGGCTAATCGCGCTTGTTCGGAATTTTATTAGTTTACTCGTGGGATTGAGATGTTTGGTCAATGTGTAAACCTAAAAATTGCCTAAGTTATTGTGCTAGGGATGATCGAGCTTGCTCGAAATTTTATTAGTTTTCTCGTGGGATCGGGATGTTTGGTCAATGTTTAAACTTACAAAATTACCTAAGTTATGGTGTTCGGGATGATCGAGATTTTTTCGGAATTTTATTAGTTTACTCGTTGATCGGGATGTTTGGTCCACCTTTAAACCTAAAAAACTGCCTAAGTTATGGTGCTCGGGATGATCGAGCTTGTTTGGAATTTTATTAGTGTACTCGTGGGATCGGGATGTTTGGTCCACGTTTAAACCTAAAAAATTGCCTAAGTTATGGTGCTCGGGATGATCGAGCTTGTTCGGAATTTGTATTTGTTTACTCGTGGGATCAGGATGTTTGGTCCACGTTTAAACCTAAAAAATTGTCTAAGTGTTGGGGATCGGAATTTCGGACAACAACTTTAATAGAAGTATTTCACTCATTAAAAAAGATATTACAGGATCAAAGCATAAAAAGATATTTTCGAGAAAGATCCCGAGGATAGAACCCCGAGTACTATTAAATCCTGCTCGACTTTTTGATCAAAACTTCAACGAAAAACCTCAACGTAACTGACAAATTAGAGGGTGCGGACGAACGTGCGTTAATGGCGCGTGAATTTCACGGAAATGTCTTGAGCCCATGTCGTGATCGAGGGAATTCATGTACCGGATTCTGCGCTCCTCAACCACCGTGCTTTGCACTATATATACCAGTATACAATCACACTTAAGGAGGTTGGATTTTGGGAGGCAAGACAAGACTCCGGAGAGCATATAAGAGTCTCTTCGATATTTTCATTTGATTTGCTAGTATTCTTGTTTAAAAGATTATTATTAATTTTTCGTGTCAAAGTCTTGTACCAGATCAAAATGTATAATGAAAAATGTATACTGGACAATGTCCCGTGGTTTTTCCTTCATTCTTGAAGGTTTTCCACGTAAAAAATTTGTGGTGTCTCTTATTAATTTTCTGTCACATTATACTCGATCCGAACACAGAGAATTTAAGATCACATCATGCCTCATTAATATCAATTCAAACTATGAGTTCCCAGGTCTAGCCCAGCTAGTAAGAGCTCACCTCCACTTTGGAGAGATTCGAGTTCGAGCACGCAGTGTGCGGTAAAATATTTAGTCCCTCCCCTCTCCAAAAAAAAAAAAAAAGCAATTCAAAATATTACATCTCTATCTAATTCTATGACTTGTTAGTTTCCGACTTCGCTTTCTCGGGTTTGTTTTCCATAAATTTGAGATAACTTCTATTTATTTCTAGGATCGTCAAAAGCTTCTAAACATCGTCATTAAAGTTGATTAATCCCAAAATACCAATTACTAGTCTTCGAAATTCTCAAGATGACTTGTGTTCGCCTCTTTGTACTTTACGTACTTTCGAAATTAAATTCCCAAACATTATTTATAAATTTCTAAGGTCTTCTGTATAATTGAGCGATGGCAGCCGTACAAAAATCTATAGTTGATGGTAACAAAATAACTCCAATTTTTTAAATGGTACAGCACATTCCGATTGCTTTCATAACATGGATAATTATTGTTTCCCTCTCAATAATTGTACTATTCGCAATCCATTAGAATCGAAGATGTAACCTCGGTTTTGATATCAATCTAGGATCGAGCTCTTGCCGCTGTACCAAAACTATAGTTAGTGATAACAATGCAAGTCCAATATTTTAAATCATACATCAACTAAAGCGCTACGTTTCGATCACTCTATTAGCATTAATAATTATTGGGCAAATTGTTAGAAATTTAACATGAATATAGAATTGATTTTCCATGTGCCTATAATGACACAAAATCGAATATGAAGAAAAATAAAATTCCACGAGCAGGATTACATCCAACCATTGATATGTCATTTGATCCAGACAGATCTGAAAAAAAAAACAATACTAGCAAAATAGTGCTTCTAAATTTTATGCAATTCTAATAGATGTTGTATTTTTAGAAAGTGAATTGCTTGGTTTAGGGGAGCCTTCAGAGTGTCCGTTATAAGTCTTGACATCAATGATTTAGAGTTTGACACAGTTACCACCACTTACCTATAGTGGGTAGATATCCAGATAGTGCATAGTCTCATGAATATTGATTCTCAATATTATCTTAATAATATATTTACCGTATGTATTAATTTAATAACTAAATAATGAATTCATTCTTTTCACTTGGTTAATATATTCACAAACCAAATAATTAAAAATATATCATCACAAATTAAGAAACAAATACATGAATCATGGCGATGTGTTCCTCTTATACTGAATATTGTATTCCATGTATCACGATGTATTATGTCCATTAAATCCCAAATATGATAACCTCACTGAATGAGTAAATCAATGTTTGTTCTAGGTACAACATTTCTCAAATAACTGAAAGTGTACACAAGTGAATATGATAAATGTACTAAAAGAGATTCATTAAATATAAATAAACTGACATAATAGAACCATGTCCAGTTCTATCCACATGATCCTTAAACTCCTTTAGTAGCAAAATTTTTTTAAAATCAGCAATCATAAATTCAGTACTCATGTGTTCAATAACCAATTTACATGTAATGCTTTTCATTTGTTCCTTTTCAAGCTCATTTCTTGGGCATTGCAATAAATTAGAATCTTTCTTAGATACATGAGAAAATGTATGTGTATAATCAATTCCATATTTCTAAGCGAATCCTTTGGCAATGGGTCTAGTCTTACATCGTTCAATGTTGCATAGTGAGTCTTTCTTTGTTTTCTAAATCCAATAATTTTTATACCATCAGGTAACTGAACCAACTCTTAGACTGTATTATGTGCTGCTGAATCCATCTAATCATATATGACATTGAATCATAGCTTGGATTCATTAATTTTCATCGCTTGTGAAAATGTCTCAGGATCATTCTCAGCTCCAACATTATAGTCAGATTCTTGTAGATATACAATATAATCAAAATATAATCACTAGGAATTGTTGATCACCTCATTCCAGTGTACATTCTCAATATTGGATCAACATTTTCCTGCAAAACAGGATCATGCTGTTCATCAGGGTTCTTGACATTATCTAGAATCTATCGATCATCAAGAACTACTAGATCATGATAAACAGTTTTTGGAATCTCTAAGATTGGTTGATCAACATGCCGATGAATCGAAGGGTGGTTATAAACAACAATCAATCCATCATGTGCAATGGATGAATGTGCATCATAATGATCTTTTTAGAACTAATATTCTGAAAATGATCGTTCCTATCAATTCATTTTCAAGAAATTTCGCATTCGTTGATTCCACAAATTTAGTGATGAGAGATAGACAGTAAAATACTCATTCCTCTGATTGTTCGGCATATCCAACAAAATACACACTAATGGTTCTCAAGGTCCAACTGCTTTTCTTGTGGATTAGAAACTCTTACCTTATGCTCAAAAAAAGAAAATAGAAACTCTTACCTCAAATGGACATCCCCAAATACATATATGTTGCAAACTCAATTTTTCTACCCTTTCCATAACTCAATTGGTGTCTTAAAGACAACCTTGGTTGGAACTCGGTTTAACATATAATATGCCATTTTAAGAGCTACATTTCACAATGACTTGGGAAGTTCAAAACTACTAATCATACTACGCACCATGTCTATTAATGTCTGTTTCTTCTTTCTGCCACACCATTTTGGTTTGGAGAACCAGACATGGTGTATTGGGCAACAATCTAATGCTCCTGAATAAACATGGCAAACATATCAAGTGCTTGCCCATTCTCAATGTATCTACCATAGTATTCTCCATCTCTGTCTGATATAACGATCTTAATTACTTACCACGTTGATTCTATTTCAAACTTATATGCTTTAAAAACATCCAACACTTCATACTTATTATGAAGCAAGTAGAGATACATGTATCGTGGATAATCATCAATAAATGTGATGAAGTATTTTGAATACGAATCCATGTCAGGACTCCAATATGTCTGAACTTCTCTTAGCACCTTTCTTTGACGCGTTGGTCTGTTTACCCGTAATGCAGTCAACACAAGTTTTAAAATCAGTAAAATCTAAAAAACGAAGTACGTCATCATTCACCAATTTCTTAATTCTATCAATAGAGATATTATAGACGAATTCTCATGCACAACACTTGTTTTAATATCAATCAACCATGTGTTATGATTATCATCAATCATATTGGATTCATAACATATAAATTAGAATTTAGTACCTTTTCTTTTAACCCACTGCTGGAATGTAGGACAATCTTTCTTAATGTGATCATTTTTCTTACAAAAAAAAAACACTTGATTTCCTTTGTAATGTCTAGCGGAATAGGTATCGCTTGTACTGATCTTTCTTCCTCCATAAGATTTTGTTGATGGTGTAAGCTCCGGTTATATGCGTTGTTTCTATAAAACATTAATTTGTAATGCTTGAGTTTTAAAATTTGTTTTCTTTTGATTTATGCACCAGACAATCGTGCATAATTATAGTCTTCATTGCATATCAAAGCACCAAAATCAGTCATGAATGTATTGTCCATACATGATTATGGGTTGTGGCACTTAGTGAATTGTTCTTCTTCAATGTATCAAATTTAAGTGTGTATATATCGACAAAAGCTGTGGGCTGACATATATCATTTTTATATTATTTTTCCTATAAAAAGGCAATAATGATACAAATGAATTGAGAGAAAAATATTGCCTTATATCCTCTCTACCGTGCACACATTTTCTCCTTGACTTTTATTCCTTTTTATCATAAAGTTTTCATCTCTTGCTAAACACAATCCATCCTAATTCGAAACCTTGAAAATCTTTTATCATTGGTACCCAACAGTTTCTAGCTCCATCTTTGTTATTTCCCTAATAAACACAATGGCATAGGGTATCTGTTGAGCCTTAAACACATGGTTGTGTTTAATGCTTTAATTTATCCCCGGATTATTTTTGAGTTCTGATGATCAACAAAACTTGTGTTTGTTATACTAATGTGTCTACTCAGTGTGCAGATTTATTGGTTGAAAAGTGGATTGATTAAAGAAAATCAAGTACGCAAATTCTGGTCTCGATCTCCCCAGGCGATGGTGACCATCTCCCCAGGCGATGGTAGCCAGGCGGGGCATCGCCACGCACATCGACAGAGGTGACGCCGAGGCTCGCGCGTAGGGGGAGTTCGCCCGAGGCGATGCGTTGAACGCCTGAGGCGATGTGGACTTCGCCTGAGGCGATGAAAGATTTTGAGTAGCTGAGGCTACGTCATTGAATTTTGGTTTAGATCGCCTGAGGCTATCCATACATCGCCTGAGGCGATCTGTGAAGATTGGCGACCGTTGGGGCGCGGCGATGGTGATCGCCCGAGGTGATGTCCGAGGCGATCGAGGAGTGATTTCAGCCTTATGTGTAGCAACGGCTAGTAGGAGCCTTGGGGGCCTCCTACACTATAAATATGGATGCTTTGGAGAATTTTGAAGATAAGAAACAAGCCTACAAACTTCAACAAAGCATTGCTTATTAAAATTTCATATAGCATTGCAATCTCTATACATTTGTGTTGTATTGGAGTTTGTGATTCTTTTCTTTCATAAGAGTCTTGGTTTCTTCGTGTTGTTACACCGTGAAGGTGTTGTTTGATTTATTTGTAAGGTCCTCCAACACCGACGCAAGTTGGAAATTGTACAAGTCATCAACAAGTAAAGTTGGTGCATGTGTTGTGGCTATCCTTGGAGCCCTTAAGGCCAAGAAGACTCGTAAAGAGTGTTGGTAACTCGGGAAGAGTTTTGTGTGGCTATCCTTGGAGCCCTTAAGGCCAAGAAGACTCGTGAAGAGTGTGGTGCTCGTGAAGAGCTAGTTTACTCGGGAAGAGTTGTATTGTGGCTAACTTGGAGCCCTTAAGGCCAAGATCATTTTCGTTATAGTGGAACCTCGGTTAAAGGTTTTCTAACCGGGAAGAGGAGACGTCGGTGATTTATCACCGAACTTCTATAACAAATCTTCTTGTCATTTACCACTTTATTACATTACGCAATTATTTATTTATTTACTTCTTTATTTTATTTATTTATCGATTGACTTGAAGTCTTCCGCTTCGCAAACTCTTTTATTTTTGCAAATTCATTTTAAAACGCTAAAGTAGCCAAGGAACCTCATTCACCCCCCCTCTTCGGTTCCAACAAGTGGTATCAGAGCCATTTGATTTTTGTTTTAAATCAAAATTTTTATATGGCTAATCTAGCAAATGAGTTTGCTCAATGTCAATCGACAAATCGCCCTCCGCTCTTCACGGGTGATAATTACGGCTATTGGAAAAATAGAATATAGACTCTATACATCCAATCCGTAGATTATGACCTATGGCATATTACTTTTGTTATCATTATTGTGAATATTATGTGTTGTTTTATACCGTCATGTGTTTGACGATGGGATTATGAGTGTCGTATATCGACGGGTATCGTCATATGTTTGACGATGTTATTTGGGATGTTTATGTGGACGCGTGGCGTCGTCTTGGTGAATAATGCATTCATGTTTATGTATTTGGTAGTATTGTTTGAGTGCCGATAGTGAGCACATGGTAGTGTCTGGGTCACTAGTTGACAAGACCATTGCGCCGAGCACATTGCTCGATGGATTATTGGATGCATTGTACAGGTGAGGGTACCGCATCACGTGTTACAGGTAAATATTTTCGAGTAATGATACCTTCCAGGTATACTCGCTGGATTGGCTAAGGCCAAGTGATTGGTGGTAAGAGTAGTCATTGAGGAAACTACTCGCATGTTGTTGTGATGTATGTAGGCACGATCACACCCACCCTGAGGGTGTAGAATAAGTCCTAATGGATTAGGATTGCATCGTAATTGAGCCAGGACACTGGGTTGTCCATTGTGATTTGGTGTTTTAGAGATATGTTGGGCGATGACCCACAACTCTAATGGTTTGTACGGTATGGTATACCGGGATGGGGCGTGTGTCACGTTGATAGGTTGGTATGAGCTTATGGGGCCAACGAATCGTTAGCCAGGTATTGTTGTAGTACTTTAGTGTGCTTGTGATAGCCATTATACTGCTCGTCGGATTCGAGCTGGGTGAATCGTATGGTGATACAATGAGGGGTTTGGTAGACTTTTGTAGTCTCCTTGTGGCATGATGATTGAGGCAGGGAGTACCTCACGAAGACGTTTATACGTCAAATGTTTCAAGGGACTTGTTTTGGGACAACTCAATTTGGTTGGGAGTACCAGCGTGAGTGTCAACGAGTCGTTGTTAGCTCTGGTTGAGCATTCTTGCATATGGCATGCAATGGGAGTCACAATGGGCTGTGAGATATAGTTAGTGGGGTGACACTACTATATTGATTTTATCTCTTGGAGAGATTTGGATGGTGCTGTCATGGAGATAGCTGGTATTGGTTGAGGGTTGATTGTGGATCAATCGGGGTAAGCCCTACTAGTGTTGGACTATGTGATGGCTTCGTACTTCCGTGAGACGTTCGAGGATACGTCTCCGGGGAAATGCTCGGTTTTGGGGAGTACTATGATATTAGTACAGAGCATCTTTAGGATGAGTATACATGGAGTATACAGGTTTCAGATTGGTAATAGTTGCAGGGATGCGCTATTCTGAATCAGTCATCTTTTGTTGGTTGCGGATATGTTTTGATATAAATATATCCAGGTTTTCCGAACGGCAGTTCGAAGTTGGAGGGTCATGAGTTCATGACATTTTCCTTGTGAGGAAGGCGGTATTGTTATACCTATTAGTTGAGTCTTATGGGAGATTCGTTGTTTTGGTTCGTGTGGTGTTGATGTTGATGTTGAAATCACACCCTTTGGTTTTGTTTGTCAACCATCATTCTCCGTGGAGTGAGAATAATCAAGGTTTGACAGTTGGTTTTGGGACTTGGGTATGACTGGAGATACCCGAGTCTATTGCCTTGAGTATGCATGTTGTGTTGGTGCATGGGCATGTATACCGTGTGTGTATACGAATGCCAACTTTATTTTGTTCCTTATTGAACGTCGGATTTATATGCTTGGATGAATGAATCCCCGGCGAGATTGTGGCACCCTGAGATTGGTAATCCCGATGGCACGATATATTCTGAGGAATAATCGTGAGGTCCAGTTGACTTCCCCTGAGGAGGGATTGTCGTGTTTTGGGACCATGGTAATTTTTGCTGGTTAATTCGATAGCCTACCCATTTTTTTTTAGGGTTATTAAATCCAAGGGTAAACACGGGATGGCCAGGATCCGGATTTGGTGAGTGTCGTTGACGGCACAGGTACCGTGTATGCGTTTGATTTCCTGTTTGTTCTTTTAGAGTTTGAGACCTCGTGGAGTCTTGATTGTGTATTTTGACCGAGATGTGGTTCTTGGAACTTTCGGAAGTGAACATCTTATGAGAGGTATTTTGTGCGGATCGGTGGCCCAGAGCTACCGACCCGAGTGGCAAGTGGTGCAACTACTCTTTCGACGGAGTTAGTGTAGAAAGCGGGAACCATATTTATTGTAAGTATACGGTTGTATACTAGTGGTTTCCTTCGCAACGATGTGTTGAACATCATGGGCAAGTGGTGAAGATATCATGCCATGATATCTATGTCAGAGCTAAGGATGACTGTTTGATTCACAGTAGTTTGATTGATTCGATTGCAGTCGTGGTAGACGGACTTCTGGGATGACTCGCATCGAGGTATGTTCTTGTCTTTGGGGTTTTATGTGGTTTGGGGGTTTGCTCTATTTTAAAGCTTGGTGTGAGATTAATGTACTCGCGGTTGGTAATTCGATTCGGATGTGGTCAAGAATCGAGGTCGTGGTTTTATTTTGGTTGGTGTAGCCTTGGTGTTACGTGGAGTACACCGGTGCAAATTTCGAGGACGAAATTTTTATTAGTGGGGGATAATTGTGATGTCCTGGGATTATTAGTGTTAATCCCGGAGGGTTATTAATCCTTAATGGACTTTTTTTATAGTGACAATTAGGAATTAATTGTGGTTTTGGTCTCCTGAGTTTGTTAAATCGGGCATTTAGGATCGTTGGATCCAAAGGTCGAGATTGTATTCTCAATTTGGTGAAAAACCTACGATTTAGGTTTTTGGTGAGAATCGGGATCCGGGATGCATTCGTTGCATGTTGGGAATTTTGGGTTATTGGTATGATTTGATCGGAGTGGGTTTTAATTATTTAATTAAAACATGACTAATGTGAGTCTTAATGCATAATTGGAAGAGGGGTTTTGAAATGTCATGTTGGACATAATTTTCATACCATACAATTATTTAATACATGTTATAAAAATGTTAAAAGAACCACCCCCTCCTTTACATCCCATCCACCCCATTCTATCACCTTTATGTCTTGACCTTGCCTTCACCTCATCCAAACCCACCATTTTCGTTCCTCAACATGAAAGGAAGGAGAAAGCTTTGGAAAAGAGCCATTTTCATGATTTCTTGCTAGAATCTTGAAGCTCAAAGGGTAAGCTACCAACCTAGCAAAGTTTTGTTGTATATTGGTTGGTTTTGGTGTTGTATCTTGGAGTTCAAGGGGTAGATCTTGTTCTAGCATTGTTGTATGTGTTGGGGGGTTAGGTTTTGTAGTGTTTAGATGGTTTTTGGTTGGTTTTATGTTGTAAAGTGAAGTGGGTTTGAGTTATAGGTGATTTGGTGTTGAAAGGAGCTCATTCTTGGAGGTTTCTCGCGTTTACAGGGCTGCTCGATCGATCCGAAAATATTTTCGATCGATCGAGCATGGCAGAATGTTTTTGTGGCTTTGGAACAGTGGACCGATCGATCGGTATTTTGACTGATCGATCGGAGGGTGGTTCTCGATCGATCGAGATGAAATTTCGATCGATCGAGATGGCCAGTATGTTGGTGCCCTTTTTGTTGTTTCTTGGCTCTTTTTGGGTGTCTTGCATGCTTCGCCCCGGGTTATTTTAAAAGGTTAATTGTCATGGATTGACAATATTTTTGGGGTATTATGCATGCTTAGCCGGGAACTTTTATAATTTGGTTATCGTCATGGATTGACGATACGATTTGGTGTTGTGATCGTACTAGGGCACGTAATTGCATGCCTATGTTTAATTGTGAAATATTTATGTGTTTTAGCATATGTTTCTCGAGGCATGGAACTCAAGCCAGGCTTGACATGGACTACGGAATTCTAAGGTACGTATGACGTACGAGCATAGTCTATTATAGTGTTGCAACTGTAAAATGCATGGTATGTGATAATTGCATTAAATGTGCATTGGAACACATGGTGTGTGATAATTGCATTATATGGACATTGAAATATGTGGCACGTGGTAATTGCATCGATTAGGTATGAAATGCATGGTGCATGATACTTGCTATAAATGGATAACGATATGCACGGTAAATGGTATTTGCGTCAAATGGATTATACATTGGGAACCATATGGTGCCGCTATTGAGCGAGCAATGATTTGGGATGCTGTCGCCGTTGAGCGACCATCGGTTATGACGCCGCTATTGTTGAGCGTGCATGGGGTTTAGAATGCCGCTATTGTAGAGCGAGCAATGAAATAGGAACATGGAATCATTGGTTAGATATATGTGAGATCTACGGTCTTTTATATAATGATTTTACCATATTGATTATGGAACTGGCATAATAGAACGTTATTAGTTAATCTACGTGGCGATTAACTGGCTTTGGGAATTTGACGAGTTTGATTGTTTTGAGAACATGGACAATACAGGGGATCCCGGATGAGGGTGTTACCATCCAGGGAGTATCATTTAAATTATGACATTTACATTCTGTAAATTATGAATTGCAATATTGTGATTATTGGATTGGTGGTATTGGTATGCTCACCCCGTGTGGGGGCTGTCTCTGTTGGGGCAGGTGTTACAGGTGTAGCAGCAGCTTTGGAGTTGAGCTCGGGCTGTTGATTTGAGGTACTTCAAGGATCGAGGTACCAGAGCTGGTTGAATAAGTGGATAGATCCAGAGTTGAGATCGAGCTGCGCTTGGGAGGTGCTTCCAGGATTGAAGTGCCAGTAACGGTACCCTGTAGAGTCTTTTATACATTAGATACACGCGTGTTCATTGGGTGCTCTTATGTGAGTACATTTTACGTGTATATGGAATGTATAAATGGGCTACGGCTCTTCTCGATTCATTTATGGTTTGCATGCAATTAAATACGGAATTGCTAAATGAACTAAGAGCATGTTAGTGTATTATGAGGGTGCATGTTATATGAATAATCTTGGTTGGGGAATTTGAATATTATGTGGATTGAATGCAAGAAATTTTCTGGATAGCATATGGTGTTGCACTTGCATATGGTTTTCCCCATGATAGTATGATTATATGCACTAATGGTATGGCTTAATACACTAATAACGGGTTAAGGCACGGGGGTCCTTACAAGCTTGCCCAACTTGGAGAGAAGTATCCTCCAAAGCAAATATCGAGAAGAGCTCTAAGAGCCTTACCAAAGGAATGGGATGCAAAGAGGACGACCATCATTGAGTCCAACAAAGGAGAAAGTGCATCTTATGACCTTGATGAACTTCATGGCACATTGGTGACCCATGAGCTTGAAGTGTCAACAAGGAAAGGATTAAAAGAGGATGATAGATCCACAAAGAGATCGCATTGGTCGGGAGGAAAGATCATTCCGAGGATGAAGATGATGATGATGATGATGAGATGATCTTGTTCACTAAAAAGTTCAAGAAATTCTTCAACAAACACAACAAGCCAAAGACCTCCGGTGCTACCAAAAATGATTCCAAACACGAGGTAACTTGTTATAATTGTCAAGATAAAGGTCATTATGCTAATAAATGTCCTAGGAAGAAGAATGAGGACAAAGGGAAGAAGAATGCTCTCATAGCCACTTGGAGTGATAGTGACTCCGATGAAGAAGAAACTAACCTTTGTCTCATGGCCAAAGATGACGCAAATGATGAAGAATATGAAAGCGACGATGAGGTACCATCTTTTGATGAGTTACTAGATTCTTATCATGAGCTTATAGATGTCCTTGGCAAAACCAAGATGAGTAACAAATTACTCAAACTTAAGGTAGCCAAGAAAGATGAAGAAAACAATTCATTGAAAAATGAATTAAGTTCTTTAAAGAATCTTTTTGCAAATTTAGCGAGAGTAGTTTAAAGATGAATGAAGTGATTGGCTTGCAACGTTGTAGCTTCGATAAAGCCGGACTAGGCTTCTCAAGCAAAAGTAAAACTTTTTCAAGCTTGTTAGCTAAAGCCAAGCATAATTCTCCTACTTGCACTTATTGTTGCAAAGATGGTCATTCTAAGAATAAGTGTAGGTTTGCCAAAATCCAATACCAACCTAACAAAAGGTGGAAATGGATTCCAAAGGCGCCAATGAAAGCTAACCCTCAAGGACCCAAAAATCCAATGAGTATCAAAGATCCTCCTATTGTTAATTTGTTTTGTAGGGACAACAATGAGATCGATGATGAAGGCACAAGAACTTCAAGGGAGGAGATTATCTCATTCACCACAATAGAAGAGGCACGAGGTATATGACCAATGACAAGAACGCACTTTTGTCCTCAAAGGTAAATTTATTTCGTGCATTTAAAGAGCAAATCAAAAATTCATTGTCACAAATTAATTGTGACCAATAAATAATGAAGCTCAATATTCATTGGTAGTAAAATGCATTACCCCTTAGCATATGCACATATATATTGTTTTAATGCATGATGTATGCTTATCCTTTTATAGTAAGTATCTTGATATGTCTTGAATTCAAATTTGAATATGCAATGTGGAAATGTGCAATTATATGATTAATAATTTTATGATGCTTTGAGAATTTTAATGTCTAGTGGGCAAAAGTGCATGAACTCTTGATAGAACATATGCACATTTTGCACATTTTGAATTTATTGTTGATTGCCTTAAAAGCATGTTTGTATTCCTCTAAATAATTTAATCTTATGTTTGTTATGTGTGATATCCCCGAAATAATTAATTGCAATTTGGGCATTAATTGTGTTTGTATGATTAATTATTGTGGTAATCAATTATGTGCTGGATTTATTTACCATGTTGAAATGCTTAGTCACATGGTAGGCGTGACCGGGAATGCATTTCGGGGTGCATGTTGGGTAATTGGGTGTTTTAATGACTTACATGTGTTGGTAGTCATTTATTTGGTGAAACATGCATTTAATTATGATTTGGTGCATTTTGGAGAAATGTGTTTAAAATATCATGTTGGGGTGTTTTATACACCATGGTATTGTGGAATGCATTTTATTTTAAATAACCAACTTTATACCCCAACCCTCCACCATACCTTCACTCTTACTTTTAACTTTCCCAAAATATCACCTCCCAAACCCTTCCTCTCTTATTTTCGAGTTTGAGCTTAGGGGTGAAGAGAATCCTTCCAAAAACCTTGATTTGTGGAGTTTATTGGGAGATTTGAAGTCCCCAAGAGATATGGATACCTCATTGTTGATTTCGTAGTGTTTTATTTGAGTTTGAAATGGTTTTGAAGGGTTTTGAAATGGGTTTGTTTGAGTTGGTGTTATTTTTGGGTGAGTGTTAGATTTATGGTTGTATGAGGATGTTTATTGAAGATTTGTAGTGATTTGGTATGGTTGGTGTTTTAATATTTGAGTTTGTTTGAGTTGGGGAAGGAGAAGGATGAATAGTGCCCGAAAATCGGGTGTGCAGGACTCGGCGATCGATCGGCGCCTTCCACCGATCGATCGCGAGTTGCAGGGGTGAAGGCAGTAGCCTTCAGCGATCGATCGCGAGTTTGGCGCGATCGATCGGCGAGGCCGCGATTGATCGGCGCAAACTCGGCGATCGATCGCGAATTGAAAGATTTTGTTGGACTAGGCAGTGTAGTCTCGCGATCGATCGGGGCTATATGGCGATCGATCGCGAGACACCAAAATTGGTGTTTTTGGATATTTTTGTGGGATTTTTGGTATTGGACTATTATTGGGTTCTAATGTTGATTTGTGTGAATGTGTAGAACCATCCCAGGTGGCGACACAGCCAAGGAATTGAAGTCCTACCACATCCTACTTTTTGGAAAGGTACGTAGAAGACATACGGGCACCCAACGGTACATGTATCTAATATACTCATTGTTTATGCATTGTGGATGCGAGTATATGTGAAATTATGCATTGTGGATGCAAATACATGTTGAATTATGCATGATGATTGTATATGCATATGATGGTTATTGGTGCACATCCCATGAGTCGTGGTCATCCCTTGATGATTTTAATGCTTGCCGCTATTTGGTTTGTTTCCGCTAAATGTGAAGCGAGGGGTGGGAGCGCTGCATGTCACATTTGAGCGTGGTTATCATATAGGGCGAGGAAAGAATATTTGCCGCTCAATGTGAAGCGAGGGGTGGGAGCGCCGCATGTCCATTGAAGCGAGGTTATTCTATGCCGCCTATATGTAAATAAGCGAGGGGCATTAAAATACATTGTGATGGACAGACTAGGGATTGGTGACTGGTATTTGGTATTGATGAGATGGTATTATGTCATGACATGTGTAGACCATTAAATAATCTATTGATTATACTCATGAGTTATGGTACAGGGACAACCAAACTGGAAGCGTTTGAAATGCATGGGAAAACAGGAAGTGTTTTATTGTGATTTATGCATTTACGCTTTATATTCATATTGTGTTGAATATGAATGTTATCATTGCTCATGTTTGGGGGTTGTCCTTGTAGGTACTTTTGGCATGATATAAAGGGGCTAAAGCGGGTTGAGGCAGTGAGCTTGTGAAGAGCACTTTTGGTAGATGAAGGACGGGATTACTTTGTATAGTGTCTACTCTAGGAGTAGTGTAAAGCTATAGTAAATACATTCATTTGATTGGGAATGTAACTAATCCATTGATGGTCCTTATTTTTGGCATGTAATTCTTAAAGCTCGTAGTCTCAACACGATCATTTTACTCTGATAAATTATGTTAGCTCTAATTATGCCTTTAATCCGCACTTAAGGAACTAGGGTCCTTACATTAGTGGTATCAGAGCAGTGGTTAGAGAACCCGGGAACGAGTGAAGGGTAGCCTTAGCATGATTGGCTAGGTGCTTACATTTGAAGCATGTTTATGCATGTGGTGCATATTGATGTATATCCTGTTATACTAACATGCTTATTATCATCCCTGTTATCTAACGGCATAACATATATATTTGTTTTGGAATTGTTGTTAACCTTTGTGTTACAGCATGGCTGCTATGAATGCGGGGAACCTTAATGAAGAGGTTGGTGATGTTGGGAGCGTGAACGCTAGCATTGGTCAGGCAAACCCTCTACCTCCACCAGCAGTAGGCATGGAACCAGTGGCTCAGTTATTACTACCTGGTGAGATTAGCTTGACTCAGTTTCTATCTTACCACCCGCCCCGGTTTGAGGGAACAGAATCAGGAGAGGAGGCTGAGGAGTGGTTAGAAAGGCTTGAACTGATATTTGTATCGGCTCCTTGTGCTGTTACAGCATGGCTGAGGCTGGCGGAGTTCCAGTTAGCAAAGAAACCTTTAATGTGGTGGAGGAGCACGGTGATGGAACTAAGAGCACAGGGTGCAGTGATTGATTGGACACTCTTCAGAACCCGGTTTCTGAACCGGTACTTCTCTGCTGCGGCGAGACAGACAAAGGAAGATGAGTTTGCAAGTTTGAAACAAGGGAACATGACAGTGTCAGATTATGCCATGCATTATTCCTCGTTGCTGAGGTATGTTCCACACATTGCCACCAACGGACATGCAAAGATGAGGAACTTTATGAAGGGGTTGCGACCGGAGCTCTTTGACCGGGTTATCACCAATAACCCCACTTCTTTTGATGATGCTCTTACGAGAGCAGAGCTTGCGGAGATTGGAGTTGGAGCCTATCCAAGTGCTGTACCCCCACAATCATCACATCAGCGGCAAGCTACTGATAGCTTGAGGCCCCGAGGAGAGCCATTTAAACCTCGTGGTGCCTCTTCATCTTCACGGTTCAGTGGGAAGAAATTCTTTGGGCAGAAGCAAGAGGGCAAAAAGAACAATTGGTCAGCCAACCGAGGGCCTACGCAAGGGAATAGGCCGGGAGAGCCAAGGTGCGACAATTGTGGAGGGCCACATTCTTCGAGTAAGTGCCCTGCCTGTTATAGTTGTGGCAAGATGGGCCACATCTCTCGGTATTGCCCCACCTGGGGAGGACAGTCAGAGTTTCAGGGCAACAGGCCGAGATTTGATGACAAGACAGTACACCAGAGGCAGCAGTTTGTGCCTCGACCATCGGGAGGTCAGACAGTGGGACCGTCCCAGGAACAGGTGTATGCACTGACCAGAGAGCAGGCGCAGGCAGCCCCGGAGGAGGTGATCGCCGGTACGTGTCATTTATTTACGTACCCTGCTTTTATTTTGATAGATACATGTGCCTCCCACTCTTTTGTATCTGTGGGCTTTGTGGAGAGACACCATATGCGCACGTCTTCTTTACCCACGCCTCTCATGGTCTCGACACCCACTGGAAGAAATGTCGTTGCCGATCAATTTATGGCAGATTGCCTCGTTTATTTTGAGGGCAACGAGTTGAAGGCAGACTTGATTGTGTTGGGCATGTCAAACTTCGACTGCATCATGGGTATTGACATTCTGAACAGGTATCAGGCAGTGGTAGATTGCCGGCAGAGAACAGTGAGGTTCAGAACTGATTCGGGAATTCAGTGGACTTTTTATGGCAACGGTTCTCGTGCGAAGGTCCCGTTGATTTCGGCAATCAAGATGTCTCAATTGTTGGAACGTGGCCACACGGGCTATCTCATCTATGCCGTGGACACGTCTGGGAAGAATAAAGAATTGAGAGTTGAGGATGTGCCAGTGGTAGCAGAGTTTGCTGATGTATTCCCAGAAGAGATCCCAGGTTTCCCACCGGCTAGAGAAGTTGAGTTTGGGATCGAGTTGTTACCGGGGACATCCGCTATCTCTCGTGCACCTTACAGGATGGCACCGGCAGAGTTGAGAGAGTTGAAGGAGCAGTTGCAGGAGCTCCTTGACAAAGGATATATACGCCCGAGCGTATCGCCATGGGGCGCACCGGTTCTCTTTGTGAAAAAGAAGGATGGTTCGATGCAGTTGTGCATCGATTACCGGCAACTGAATAAGGCTACAGTGAAGAACAAGTATCCTCTCCCAAGGATTGATGATCTGTTTGATCAGTTGCAAGGTACCAGATTATATAGCAAGATTGATTTGAGATCCGGGTACCATCAGATTCGAGTCAGAGAGAAAGATGTGCAGAAGACAGCATTTCGGACTCGATATGGACATTATGAGTTCCTAGTGATGCCGTTCGGCGTGACGAATGCTCCAGCGGTCTTTATGAGCCTGATGAACAGAGTATTTCAGCCGTATCTTGATCAGTTCGTCATTGTATTCATCGACGACATTCTCATCTACTCCCGGAGCGAGGAAGAGCACGTGAAACACTTGAGGACAGTGCTCCAGATTCTCAGAGATCACCAGTTGTATGCCAAGCTCAGTAAGTGTGAGTTTTGGTTGAGCAGTGTAGTATTTCTGGGGCATGTCATATCTAGCAGCGGGATATATGTGGATCCCAGGAAGATTGAAGCTGTGATGGAGTGGGCTGCACCCACTTCTGTACCTGAAATACGGAGCTTCCTTGGTTTGGCCGGTTATTATCGACGCTTCGTCGAGGGCTTTTCGAAGATTGCCAAGCCGTTGACACAGTTGACCCAGAAGGGAGTACCATTCTTTTGGTCAGAAGCTTGTGAGGAGAGCTTCCAGGAGTTGAAACACCGGTTGACGACGGCGCCAGTGTTAGTGATCCCTACGGAAAACTCCAGATTTGTTTTGTATACCGATGCATCACTCCAGGGCCTTGGGTGTGTACTGATGCAAGATAAGCATGTGGTAGCTTATGCATCGAGGCAGTTGAAGCTGCATGAGACTAGATACCCAGTCCATGATTTGGAATTGGCGGCTATCATCTTCGCCCTGAAAATTTGGAGACATTACTTGTATGGTACTTCGTTTACCATATACACGGATCACAAGAGTCTCAAGTTTTTATTCACTCAGGCGGAGCTGAACATGAGGCAGAGAAGGTGGATGGACTTACTCAAGGACTATGATTGTGAGATTGAGTACCATCCCGGAAAAGCTAATTTGACAGCAGACGCTTTGAGCCGGAAAGTTAGGAGTTCTGCTGAGGATGTCATCCATTTGTCGACTATGATGACCTCCTATTGCCATCTAGGCTATGATTTCGTCATAGATGCGTCACCAGTGCATGTATCGACCTTGTTAGCTGAGCCAGATATCTATGAGAACATCAGGAGAGCTCATAGGTCAGATGTTGAGGTTCAAAGGTGGTTATCTTTAGTACATCTTGGTCAGCCAACGAAATTCAGAGTGGCTGAGGACGGATCCTTGAGATTGGGTAGCCGTTGGGTGGTTCCGAGTATGCCGGAGTTGCGTAGAGGGATCTTGGAGCGAGCTCACAGTAGCAGACTTAGCATCCACCCAGGCGGGAAGAAGATGTATAAAGATCTGCGTGGTCAGTTTGGGTGGAAAAGAATGAAGAGTGATGTCGTCGCTTTTGTTAAGAGGTGTTTGATCTGCCAGCAGGTTAAGGCAGAGAGACAGAGACCTGGCGGCGAATTGAAGAGCTTGGAGATACCGAAGTGGAAGTGGGAACACATTTCCATGGACTTTGTAACTCACCTACCGAGGAGTACTTCAGGTTTTGATGCTATTTGGGTGATTGTGCATCGATTGACTAAGGTAGCTCATTTCATTCCCTATAGCATGACTTTCACCTTTTTGAGGATGGCGCAGTTGTATATTCGAGATGTGGTGAGATTGCATGAGATCCCCATTTCCATAGTGTCGGATCGAGGTCCACGATTCACATCTCATTTTTGGGAGGGTCTTCAGTCAGTCTTGGGAACTGAAGTCAGGTTGAGCACTGCTTATCATCCTCAGACGGATGGCCAGACCGAGCGTACTATCCAAACGCTCGAGGACATGTTGAGGGCTTGTGTATTGGAGTTCGATGTTTCTTGGCAAGATTCAGTAGCCCTGGTAGAGTTCTCTTATAATAACAGCTACCAGGCGAGCATTCAGATGGCTCCTTTCGAAGCTCTTTATGGCAGACGGTGTAGATCACCCTTGTGTTGGGATGACTTGGACCGCAAATCGGTCGGAGGACCGGAGTTGATTCGAGAGATGGAAGAGAAGATAAAGATGATAAGGCAGAAAATGAAAGCAGCCCAGGACAGACAGGCAGCTTATGCGAATAAACGGCGGAGACCGTTGGAATTTCAGTTGGGAGATAAGGTCTTTTTGAAGATCTCGCCTTTCAGAGGCGTTGTGCGATTTGGGATGCGCGGGAAACTGTCTCCGAGGTATGTTGGACCGTACGAGATTTTGCAGCGCATTGGCACCTTAGCTTACCGACTGGCTTTGCCGCCTTCTTTATCTGGTATACATGATGTGTTTCATGTATCGATGCTGCGGAAGTATGAGCCGGATCCATCTCATGTGTTGCAGCCTTCCGAGGTTCAGTTAGAATCCGATGTGTCTTACGTGGAACGGCCTGGTAGAATTCTGGATCGAGCAGACCATAGACTTCGGAACAAAGTTATACCTATGATCAAGGTTCAGTGGGATCGCAGGGATGTCAAGGAGGCTACGTGGGAGACGGAGCGATATATGGTGCAGCACTACCCGGAACTATTCTCTGGTATGTGATTATGTTTAGTTTCATTTTGGGGTAAGTGCATGTGATTTCGAGGACGAAATCTTTTAAGTAGGGGAGTATTGTGATATCCCCGAAATAATTAATTGCAATTTGGGCATTAATTGTGTTTGTATGATTAATTATGGTGGTAATCAATTATGTGCTGGATTTATTTACCATGTTGAAATGCTTAGTCACATGGTAGGCGTGACCGGGAATGCATTTCGGGGTGCATGTTGGGTAATTGGGTGTTTTAATGACTTACATGTGTTGGTAGTCATTTATTTGGTGAAACATGCATTTAATTATGATTTGGTGCATTTTGGAGAAATGTGTTTAAAATATCATGTTGGGGTGTTTTATACACCATGGTATTGTGGAATGCATTTTATTTTAAATAACCAACTTTATACCCCAACCCCCCACCATACCTTCACTCTTACTTTTAACTTTCCCAAAATATCACCTCCCAAACCCTTCCTCTCTTATTTTCGAGTTTGAGCTTAGGGTGAAGAGAATCCTTCCAAAAACCTTGATTTGTGGAGTTTATTGGGAGATTTGAAGTCCCCAAGAGGTATGGATACCTCATTGTTGATTTCCTAGTGTTTTATTTGAGTTTGAAATGGTTTGAAGGGTTTTGAAATGGGTTTGTTTGAGTTGGTGTTATTTTTGGGTGAGTGTTAGATTTATGGTTGTATGAGGATGTTTATTGAAGATTTGTAGTGATTTGGTATGGTTGGTGTTTTAATATTTGAGTTTGTTTGAGTTGGGGAAGGAGAAGGATGAATAGTGCCCGAAAATCGGGTGTGCAGGACTCGGCGATCGATCGGCGCCTTCCACCGATCGATCGCGAGTTGCAGGGGTGAAGGCAGTAGCCTTCAGCGATCGATCGCGAGTTTGGCGGGATCGATCGGCGAGGCCGCGATCGATCGGCGCAAACTCGGCGATCGATCGCGAATTGAAAGATTTTGTTGGACGAGGCAGTGTAGTCTCGCGATCGATCGGGGCTATATGGCGATCGATCGCGAGACACCAAAATTGGTGTTTTTGGATATTTTTGTGGGATTTTTGGTATTGGACTATTATTGGGTTCTAATGTTGATTTGTCTGAATGTGTAGAACCATCCCAGGTGGCGACACAGCCAAGGAATTGAAGTCCTACCACATCCTACTTTTTGGAAAGGTACGTAGAAGACGTACGGGCACCCAACGGTACATGTATCTAATATACTCATTGTTTATGCATTGTGGATGCGAGTATATGTGGAATTATGCATTGTGGATGCAAATACATGTTGAATTATGCATGATGATTGTATAAGCATATGATGGTTATTGGTGCACATCCCATGAGTCGTGGTCATCCCTTGATGATTTTAATGATTGCCGCTATTTGGTTTGTTTCCGCTAAATATGAAGCGAGGGGTGGGAGCGCCGCATGTCACATTTGAGCGTGGTTATCATATAGGGCGAGGAAAGAATATTTGCCGCTCAATGTGAAGCGAGGGGTGGGAGCGCCGCATGTCCATTGAAGCGAGGTTATTCTATGCCGCCTATATGTAAATAAGCGAGGGGCATTAAAATACATTGTGATGGACAGACTAGGGATTGGTGACTGGTATTTGGTATTGATGAGATGGTATTATGTCATGACATGTGTAGACCATTAAATAATCTATTGATTATACTCATGAGTTATGGTACAGGGACAACCAAACTGGAAGCGTTTTATTGTGATTTATGCATTTACGCTTTATATTCATATTGTGTTGAATATGAATGTTATCATTGCTCATGTTTGGGGGTTGTCCTTGTAGGTACTTTTGGCATGATATAAAGGGGCTAAAGCGGGTTGAGGCAGTGAGCTTGTGAAGAGCACTTTTGGTAGATGAAGGACGGGATTACTTTTTATAGTGTCTACTCTAGGAGTAGTGTAAAGCTATAGTAAATACATTCATTTGATTGGGAATGTAACTAATCCATTGATGGTCCTTATTTTTGGCATGTAATTCTTAAAGCTCATAGTCTCAACACGATCATTTTACTTTGATAAATTATGTTAGCTCTAATTATGCCTTTAATCCACACTTAAGGAACTAGGGTCCTTACATTATGATTATTACATGCTTGATGAGGGACATGTGTAAATTGTTAAAATATGGTTCTCTGTCAACATATACTCATGCTTTGATTATTTGAATTTTGTACTTTTTGATTATCACAAAAAGGGGAAGAATTTTGTGATAAACTTGAAGTTTAATTCATGCATAGTTTGAGGGGGAGAGTTTTTGTATGCATGGTGTGAGGGGGAGAGTTGTTTGCTTCATGCTTTACTTGGTAATCTTGTATGTGCTATGCAATTGTTAAGGGGGAGTCATGTTTACTCACATTTCATGCATATTACATATTTAAGTTTATCAAGTTTTGTGATCATAAAAAAGGGGGAGATTGTTGAGCCTTAAACGCATGGTTGTGTTTAATGCTTTAATTTATCCCCGGATTATTTTTGAGTTTTGATGATCAACAAAACTTGTGTTTGTTATACTAATGTGTCTACTTTGTGTGCAGATTTATTGGTTGAAAAGTGGATTGATTAAAGAAAATCAAGTATGCAAATTCTGGTTTGGATCGCCCAGGCGATGGTGACCATCGCCCCAGGCGATGGTAGCCAGGTGGGGCATCACCACGCACATCGACAGAGGCGACGCCGAGGCTCGCGCGCAGGGGGAGTTCGCCCGAGGCGATGGCCTGAACGCCTGAGGCGATGAAAGATTTTGAGAAGCTGAGGCTACGGCATTGAATTTTGTCTTAGATCGCCTGAGGCGATCCATACATCGCCTGAGGCAATCTGTGAAGATTGGCGACCATTGGGGCGCGGCGATGGTGATCGCCCGAGGCGATGTCCGAGGCGATCGAGGAGTGATCGCCCGAGGCGATGTCCGAGGCGATCGAGGAGTGATTTCAGCCTTATGTGTAGCAATGACTAGTAGGAGTAGGAGCCTTGTGGGCCTCCTACACTATAAATATGGATGCTTTGGAGCATTTTGAAGATAAGAAACAAGCCTACAAACTTCAACAAAGCTTTGCTTATTAAAATTTCATATAGCATGCAATCTCCATACATTTGTGTTGTATTGGAGTTTGTGATTCTTTTCTTTCATAAGAGTCTTGGTTTCTTCGTGTTGTTACAACGTGAAGGTGTTGTTTGATTTATTTGTAAGATCCTCCAACATCGACGCAAGTTGAAAATTGTACAAGTCATCAACAAGTAAAGTTGGTGCATGTGTTGTGGCTATCCTTGGAGCCCTTAAGGCCAAGAAGATTCGTGAAGAGTGTTGGTAACTCGGGAAGAGTTTTGTGTGGCTATCCTTGGAGCCCTTAAGGCCAAGAAGACTCGTGAAGAGTGTGGTGCTCGTGAAGAGCTAGTTTACTCGGGAAGAGTTGTATTGTGGCTAACTTGGAGCCCTTAAGGCCAAGATCATTTTAGTTCTAGTGGCACCTCGGTTAAAGGTTTTCTAACCGGGAAGAGGAGACGTATGCGATTTATCGCCGAACTTCTATAACAAATCTTCTTGTCATTTACCACTTTATTACATTACGCAATTATTTATTTATTTACTTCTTTATTTTATTTATTTATCGATTGACTTGAAGTCTTCTGCTTCGCAAACTCTTTTATTTTTGGTAATTCATTTTAAAACGCTAAAGTAGCCAAGGAACCTCATTCACCCCCCTCTTCGGTTCCAACAGTATCCCTCTAGCCAGACCTCACCTTCAAGTTCAACTTCATTGTAAGGGCATTTTGTATTGAAATGTGGATATACTATTTATTGGAATACTATTTTGGTAACAACTAAGTTCTTGAGGCATTTCGTCTTCATTCCATAGTGTACATCATATATAAATTGTTTTTAGACTCCTGACCAGTATAGAGTATAAACTATATATGACAAAAATAACAACCCAATTTTTAGATGATTTGTATCAAAAAAATTACATATATATATTTTTTAAAGCCAAGCCGCCAGTGTCATGATGGGTGTTAGGCAGACCCCTACCGTTTATTAATGAAAATAAAAACCAATGCAATATAGGAGGACTCTACCAAGACCTCTCAAAAAAGGTTTACAAGCGTTTTTACGGATTCTAAGGTACATAATACCTAAGCTTTCCATTTTGCATAACCCTTTTCTTCTAGAATCTAACATACGGTAATAAAAAATGTGAGAATGATAGTTCTC
The DNA here is from genome assembly GCA_907163345.1 of Haberlea rhodopensis. NCBI lineage: Eukaryota > Viridiplantae > Streptophyta > Magnoliopsida > Lamiales > Gesneriaceae > Haberlea > Haberlea rhodopensis. The sequence continues at coordinate 6,311,344 of CAJQUN010000013.1, forward strand.
CAAATCTAGATTAGCAAAAGCATCGGCAACTGAATTGCCTTGATGATAGATGTGGGAGATATAAACATGATGATCTAACAAGAATCTCTTGACCTGACTAATAACAGGACATAAACTCCAGTGACCCACCCATCTCGAATAATGGAAATCGAAACCAATGAATCAGTTTCTAACTAGAAAGGAAGAAATTGTGATCATGGGAAATTTTCAAACCATAAAGAATCGCATGCAACTCTGCTCTTATGTTAGTCCCTTCATGAATAAGTTCACAAAAGCCTAAAATTAAATTGCCATATTGATCCTTATAATTCCACCAATAGAAGAAGCTCATGGATTACCTCGAGATCAACCATAAGTATTAAGTTTGTAGTACCCATGCGGCTGCTTGTGCCATTTTATGATAGAGATTCGAGAAACCCTTGAGCAAGAAGCTGTAATATTCAAAGATTTGGCCACCACAGAAAAGCCTCACCAATGGTGAAACTTCAATCGGGGAGCACAAAGATAGATGTATGTACGAACAACCCATGTCACGCCCCGAGATCGGGATCGATAACACCGGCGTTGATTCCAAATACAATTGAAAATCAACAAGCCTCATAGTACATAATTTAATACAACCAGTCTATTTATTCCATAAACATAAATGTTTTACAACTGAAAAATAAAACCATAACTTAAATCTTAACAGAGTTTAGCGGAAGCGTAATTATGTAGAATCTTGAAATAATTGCGGTAGATCACCAACCCCAAAAGTTGTGTTGTTCTGCATCTTCGGTATCTGTCTCACTTTTATCTGGGGAGGGTATGTAAGGGGTGAGTGTTCTGGTTGACACTCAGTAAGCGGGGGCCAATCGAATATGCCCAAAACATATACTTATACAGATTTCAAAACAGATTTCAAAACATAAACTGATACAGATAACATAATTTTGCTCCGTTGAGCCATACTAAAAGCATCATAGAACACATATCATATACTTATCAAATTAGATCGATCTACATAACATAAGGATTATAGTGGTGGCTCCTACGAATTCAAGAGGTGGCTCCCGTACGTATAGCACTTTGCCCCATTGGTTCAAGAGGTGGCTCACACACATACGTAGCACGTTGTTTCGCATAGCACTTATCTCCCGATATTCAGAATTTTCATGACATCATAGTTTTTAAAATAGTTCACATATTCGACTGTATTTTTCATAAGCATTCATATGTTGTCAAAACGAAAGGATAATATAACAAAAGCCCACTTACTTGATTGTTTACGATGATTCTTTAAACTTGAAAGAGTATGGATCTACAACCTTCAAAAATCAACTTCTTTTCTTGCTAGAATATTTGATATTTTTGAGAGTATTTCCTTTAAATTTTTTGTGTTTCTACTAATGAATCTAGCTTTGTATTTATAGAAGTTTTTCAAGAAAATATGTAAGCAATGACATCAAGTTAATATTATGTAATCAATGACATCAAGTTAATATTATGTAATCAATGACATCAACTTAATATTATGTAATCAATGACATCAACTTAATATTATGTAAGCAATGATGTATTTAAGGATAGTTTGATTACCTAAATTCAATGTATCATGTTGTGGTATCATGTTGTGGTAAGGTGGTTGCAAGTGGTGATCATTACATTCTTCCCTTCTTATGAGGAGTTTCGTCCTCGAAACTTGAAGCAGTTTGATCTTGGAATAGATAGGGATATTTTTCTCGCATTTTCTCTTCTGGTTCCCAATTGGCTTCTCTCTCTGTATGGTTCGACCATTGAACTTTGAAATATGGAATGGTCCTTCGTCTCAGTACTTGATCTTTTGAGTCTATGATTAGGATCGGAATTTCTTCATACTTCAGGGTTTTGTTCAAGTTTCCTTGATCTACTAAAGGTTCTGCTTCGAGTACATGATTTGGATCAGCAATGTACTTTCTTAACTGTGATACGTGGAATACATTATGAATTCTTGAGAGGTTTGGCGGTAGTGCTATTCTATAAGCTAGAGTTCCCACTTTCTCTAAGATTTCAAATGGTCCAACATATCTTGGTCTTAGCTTCCCTGCTTTGTCAAATCGGATGACTCCTTTCATTGGTGAGACCTTTACATAAACCTTGTCGCCAGTCTCGAATTCTAACGGTCTTCTTTTCATATCAGCCCAACTTTTTTGTCGATTTTGAGCTGCCTTGAGTCTATCTCTAATGATTGTGACTTTGTCGATTGTGGTCTGTACAAGCTCAGGTCCGGTGATAGCTTTCTCTCCAATTTCATCTCAATATAACGGTGATCGACATTTTCGCCCATAGAGTGCTTCGTATGGTGCCATTCCAATGCTGATATGATAACTATTGTTGTAGGCGAACTCGATCAGAGGCAAGAGCTCACTCCAATTTGCACTAAAATCTATAGCACAAGCTCTTAACATATCCTCGAGGGTTTGGATTGTCCTCTCTGTTTGGCCATCGGTTTGTGGGTGATAGGCCGTGCTAAGAGTTACCTTAGTTCCCATAGCTTGTTGAAAACTATTCCAGAAGCGTGACACGAATCTGGGATCTCTATCGGATACGATACTTATCGGGACTCCATGAAGTCGCATAATATTATCCATGTATAGGGTCGCCAGTTTATCCAAGTTATAATTCATACGGACTTGGAGGAAATGTGTAGATTTTGTGAGTCTATCCACAATTACCCATATACCGTCATGACTTTGTCGAGACTTTGACGATCCTACTACAAAGTCCATGGAGATATGTTCCCACTTCCAATCCGGAATTTCAAGAGGTTGAAGTAATCCTCCTGGCCTTTGATGTTCAGCTTTAATTTGCTGACAAACTAAGCATCTAGCGACAAATTCCGCAACATCTTTCTTCATTCCATTCCACCAGAAGCTTTCTTTGAGGTCTTTGTACATCTTTGTGCTTCCAGGATGGATGGAGAACTTTGATTTATGTGTTGTAATCATCACTTCTCGTCTAAGGTCCTTCACGTTTGGCACACATAACCTTCTTTTCATCCATAAAGTTCCATCGTTGTCTGTCGTGAAATCGGGAAATTTTCCTACCTTAACTTGTTCTTTCAGTTTAGTTAGGCTGGGATCCTGACTTTGTTCTAACTTTATCATTTCTCGGAGGCAGGGATAAGCTGAAAGGGATGCTAAAATCATCTTCCCTGTGCCCTTCCGACTTAGTGCGTCTGCGACCTTATTTGCTTTCCCTGGATGGTATCTTATCGTAAGGTCATAGTCCTTCAATAGTTCTATCCATCGTCTTTGCCTCATATTTAATTCCTTCTGGGTGAACAAATACTTGAGACTCTGATGATCCGTGAAAATTTCACACTTGGCACCGTAAAGGTAATGCCTCCATATTTTCAAGGCAAAAACTACGGCTGCTAACTCAAGGTCATGCGTAGGGTAGTTTTGTTCATACGGTTTAAGTTGCCTTGATGCATAAGCAATCACTCTCCCTTCTTGCATGAGCACACATCCTAGACCTTCTTTTGATGCATCGCTGTAGATGGTAAAACCCATATTCTCAGTTGGCAATACCAATACAGGTGTAGATGCAAGCTTCTTCTTCAAAGTCTCGAAACTCTTCTCAGACTCCTTACTCCATATGAATTTGGAGTTCTTTTGTGTGAGTTTTGTAAGGGGTATGGCTATCGAGGAAAATCCTTCAACAAATTTTCGATAATAGCCAGCTAGCCCTAAGAAACTTCGAATTTCCGTAACAGTCTTTGGTCTTGGCCAGTCCATAATCGCTTCCACTTTCTTAGGATCTACGGACACGCCTGCGTCAGAGATGATATGCCCTAAGAAGGCAACGTTGTCTAGCCAAAATTCGCATTTCTTGAACTTGGCAAATAGTTCTTTCTCTCTTAAGGTCTGTAGAGTAAGACGAAGATGTTCCTCGTGTTTCTCTTTACTCGGTGAATAGACCAGAATGTCATCTATGAACACTACCACGAACTTGTCCAGGAATGGCTTGAATACTCGATTCATCAAGTCCATGAATGCTCTGGAGCATTCGTCAAACCAAATGGCATCACTGTGAACTCGTAATGCCCATATCTTGTTCGGAAGGCAGTCTTCGAAATATCTCATGCCTTAATCTTGAGCTGATGATAGCCCGATCTTAGATCAAGTTTAGAAAAGACTTTAGCTCCCTTGAGTTGATCGAATAGGTCGTCTATCATTGGGAGAGGATATCTATTTTTGATTGTGATCTTATTTAATTCTCTGTAATCGATACACAATCTCATACTCCCGTCTTTCTTTTTTACAAATAGTACTGGAGCTCCCCATGGAGATGTACTTGGTCTGATGTGCTTCTTGTCCAAGAGTTCTTGCAGTTGTTCTTTTAGCTCTTTCAATTCAGCTGGAGCCATTCGATATGGTGCCTTCTAAATGGATGCAGCGCCTGGCACCAAGTTAATCTCAAACTCTATTTCACGATCCGGGACTAATCCGGGGAGATCATCTGGAAAAACATCCGGAAATTCTTGTGCTACCGGAATATCTTCTAGTCTGAGTTTAGCTCCTTCCGTGACTTTGTTTATCATGGCTAGGTAAATTCTCTCACCGCTTTTCATGGCTTTCCAAGTTTGAGAAGCAGATAAAAGAACTTTACGCTCTTTTGTATTGCCATAATATAAGATTTCTTCTTGGTGTGGTGCTCGTAGTTTGACTTTCTTATTATGGCAGTCAACTAAGGCATGGTGTTTAGATAACCAATCCATTCCTAGGATAGCATCAAACTCCACCATGTTGAGTTGAATCAGATCGGTGTTGAACTTTTTGTCACTTATGTGAATGTTGCAACCTCGATGAATACTATGTGTTTCCAAGGTTTTATTAGCAGGAGTTACTACTCTATATGGTTCATTAAGTATGTCAGGAATAAATTTGAACTTCTTAGCGAACCTTTTAGATATAAATGAGTTCGTAGCTCCACAATCAAACAGCACATAAGCAGGCAATTTGTTGATTAAGACAGTACCTGCCACAACGTCATTGGCATTATTCGCCTCATTCTGTGTCATGGCGAACACCCTGGCATTGGGTTTGTTTGGAGGGATGCCATTGCCTGCTCCAGTCCCCTTCTTCTCAGTCTCAAGGCAATTAGCAATTCTATGTCCAAACTTCCCACATCGGAAGCAAGCACCACTTTGTCTACGACATTCCCCAGTATGTGCAAGATTACAGATTGGGCACTTTGGGAATTCTTTGTTGTTTGGGGTAGATGTAGATCCCCTTTGTTGATTATGGAACTGATTTGGCCGTTTGAACTTCTGGCCATTGTTAGAGGGCTGATGAGGGAGAGGTCGTTTGCGCTTGAACTCTTCTTCTCGGCGATGTATGTCAGACTCGGCCTTGATGGCTGCTCCCATCACATCCTCAAAGTTGATGGTATCCAACACTGCTAATGCTGATTGGATCCGACTGTTCAGACCCTTCTTGAAACGGTGTAGATTTAAGTCATCATCTGCCATAATGGTTGGGGCGTAAGTCCCAAGAGAATGGAATTTTGAGGAATACTCTACCACTGACATTCCTGGAGTTTGTGTCAGGTTATCAAATTCCTCCAACTTTTGGAGTTTAATGGCTGCTGGGAAGTATTGTTTCAGAAATGCACCACGAAACCTTTGCCAAGTGATTGGTCCGGTCACTTCCATCGAGGGTAACATACTATCCCACCACTTATTTGCATCGTCAACAAGAAATGGCGATGTAACTTCCACTTTGATTTCTTGAGGCACTTCCAGTAGTCTATGATGTTTCTCTACTTCTTTCAGCCAGTGCTGAGCCACTTCCGGTTTTGAGTTACCATCGAATATTGACATTCGATTCTTGCGAAGAGACTCATAATGATATTTTATCCCATGCGGCTGAGGCTGAGGCTGTGGTTGTGCCTGATTAGCAGTTGGGTTAATAATCCCTTGAAGAGTAGTGGTTACTATGGTAGCTATGGCCATGAAGTCTTCATGACTTAAACCCGTTTTTGGAGATTGTGGTGGATCTTGGCTTCCTCCAGTTTCATTGTCATTATTGCGTGGAAATCCATATCGTGGGTTGCGGTTGTTACGGGGTGGTCGTCCAGCCATGTCCTACAAATTCACACATTTGTAATTTTGGTCCAAAAGTAATTCTCCCACATCGAGTCATTCATCAATCCAAGCCTTAATTTTATAATAAATAATGGCTTGATGCTGAGTTGAAAATCACACCTCTAAAATCTTCTTTGTTATCATTTAGTGTTTGGTTTCAGTAATTACTACCGAGACTGAACTTTTTAGTCTAATGTTTGGCTAGAAGCAAGGGTGGTTCATCTAGACGAGGGCGAGCTTCAAGACATGTCTGAAGAAACCCCAATGTTTTTAATTTTGTATTTTATTTTGCAGTTTATTGTATTTTCATGTATGTTGGTGATGTCGTTTGGAAATTTAATTTTATTTATCATGAGTTTATTTCTTTTTGTATTGTGGAACAGATATGTAATATTTTAAATATTCAGTTTGTAATGATAATTATATAAAAGAAATAAAGGTTCCACACTGCTAATATTGTAGTTATAAATTACACTCCTCTAAATTAAGTTGATAAAAATTGTCGATTTGCAAAACGTTTATAGTTTAAAAATATTGAAGAAAATTGCAAAGTCTAAGGTTATTCTTACAAGCGAAACTATATGGTCATCATATAGATTTGTTAATAAGAAATGAGTTTAAAAATAAAGTTGTTGAGAGAATACGCTAAAAGAAAGTTTTGAAAAAAAAACAGATAACACTAATATCTAAAAGTTTAGTTTATTCTTATTAACCAAAAATTTATATAAAAAAGAACATGAATTATCATAATCTTGGTGTATTTTTTTAAAAAATTATGTTTAAGTGATTGAGAAATCGAATGATAAATCTCAAGCTTTTTATAGGCTAATGGGTGCAAAAATTGTGATTTAAAATTCTGTCAATCCGGATCTGGAAATTCAAAATTTGCTAAGGGATTTTAATGAGCATTATATGAGTTATCATAAACCTGGAATTAATTTGAAAATGGTGTTCGAATTTGAGAGAAATCGGAGCTCAAAGTTTTCGAAATTTAAGGGTTCTATAGCGTGAACTTTGATTCAAAATTGAGCATTTTACTTTGTTTGTGAGAAAGATATGATAGATGGCTTTTATTACCCATACAATGATGAGAATAAACACGAAACTAATTAAGATTTGGCGTTCGAATGGTCGAGCAATTTATCAAATAAAGTTTCACCAGCTAGGGTTAGGGTTCTTCAATGTTCGGCTTCCATCGATCAATTGGACATCTTCCGATAGTTGGAACTTGAAAATTGTGGCTTTTGTATTAGAGTTGATTCCGGTAACAGTGATATGCCCGATTGGACCATCAATGGTCGGAGACGGCGCATCGGAAAAATACCGTCTTTTTTTTTTATGCGTGAGTTGTAATCGGTGATTTGGCCGGGAAATCGTAGTGCGTTCGGTTCGATTCTTGTTGTAGTGTCTTCGTCTCGTTCAGGCAGTCATGGTGATTGGTCTACTTTCAGGTAAGGAGCGGCGGCGGCGGCGGCGATATAGAACAGGCAGTAGCCAAGTTCAGAATTTTTTTTTTTTTATAATTCAGACTGTTATTTTGATCCCCCAAACTGATTTTTTAGATTTAATCAGTTGGTCTATTGGATCCGAGATTCATATTCCGGTTAATTTGTTTTAACCAGAAATCTTTTCCCAACGGGGTTATGGAACCTGGTTTAGCTCTGATACCACTTAAATGTCACGCCCGAGACCGGGATCGATAACACCGGCGTTGATTCCAAATACAATTGAAAATCAACAAGCCTCATAGTACAGAATTTAATACAACCAGTCTATTTATTCCATAAACATAAATGTTTTACAACTGAAAATAAAACCATAACTTAAATCTTAACAGAGTTTAGCGGAAGCGTAATTATGTAGAATCTTGAAATAATTGCGGTAGATCACCAACCCCAAAAGTTGTGTTGTTCTGCATCTTCGGTATCTGTCTCACTTTTATCTGGGGAGGGTATGTAAGGGGTGAGTGTTCTGGTTGACACTCAGTAAGCGGGGGCCAATCGAATATGCCAAAAACATATACTTATACAGATTTCAAAACAGATTTCAAAACATAAACTGATACAGATAACATAATTTTGCTCCGTTGAGCAATACTAAAAGCATCATATTAGAACACATATCATATACTTATCAAATTAGATCGATCTACATAACATAAGGATTATAGAGGTGGCTCCTACGAATTCAAGAGGTGGCTCCCGTACGTATAGCACTTTGCCACATTGGTTCAAGAGGTGGCTCACACATACGTAGCACGTTGTTTCGCATAGCACTTATCTCCCGATATTCAGAATTTTCATGACATCATAGTTTTTAAAATAGTTCACATATTCGACTGTATTTTTCATAAGCATTCATATGTTGTCAAAACGAAAGGATAATATAACAAAAGCCCACTTACTTGATTGTTTACGATGATTCTTTAAACTTGAAAGAGTATGGATCTACAACCTTCAAAAATCAACTTCTTTTCTTGCTAGAATATTTGATATTTTTGAGAGTATTTCCTTTAAACTTTTTGTGTTTCTACTAATGAATCTAGCTTGGTATTTATAGAAGTTTTTCAAGAAAATATGTAAGCAATGACATCAAGTTAATATTATGTAATCAATGACATCAACTTAATATTATGTAATCAATGACATCAACTTAATATTATGTAATCAATGAATATATTATTTTTTCTCCAATGCTCACTTCCTCATCTCACCCTCACGCTAATGATCGGCCTCCCCGATGGAAATCCTGTCGGTGCCGGCCTATCATGGTAGTTCCTAGCGAAAAACTTCAAAGCTACTTCTCCTCGCACTAAGAAAAGCTTCCCCTCCACTGATGAATCTGTCAATCCTGATCATAAACCAATCTATATTCTTTTAAAAGTGTGAACCAAATGTCAAAGTTTTCTAATGTGAATTAACAATTTTGCCCTTATATTCTTTAATATTCTATACAAATAAAAAATAGTTAGGGATATATTTGTAAAAACAGAATATCAACCAGTGATATAAATGGAAAAAAAATTTAGATTAATTTACAAGTTTTTTCCATTTTCTGATACAATTAATTTTCAATCCATTGAAGTACTCCTCATTCAAATGCATTTATTTGCTTAATTAAATATTGCTTAAAAATGATAAATTTGATTCTTACGTTTCATGTCTTTTTCATTTTTAACTTTCATCTTATAAATAATTTAGCCTATAAATATCCGTTTGAAGTTTCTAAAAATTATTTCTTCAATCACATCATTACAAATTCCACTTTTATTTATAAAAAAAATGTAAAATTATTTCTGGGTTCTCATTGTTTGCATATTTTCATGATATGATTTTGATGTATATGCCTAGATGGTGGAATATTCTTATTCATATTTCAGACTTCCTTCTGATAGTTTCGAAAATTATTATTTTGAGATAATTATTGTTTGTTTATTTAAAGGCATCTCGTGTGATATAATTATGTGTCATTTTTCTTCAACATGCGAACACACTTAATTAATAGTTATCTAATATTTATAATTCTTTCATATCTTTGGCTGGTTACTAACTAGAAAATTGTATTATCTTTTATGTTACTGAATTCTAGCATTGGTGATTGAATTTATTTGACCATTACTGTACTATATTATTTGAATATGTATTGATACATATATTTATTTGACATGACGACGGTTCATGAATCTTCGGTTGACGGTTCGAAACCGCCGGTCAGATGGTTCATAAAAGCTCGACTCTTAACCTTAACCTTTGTAGACGGTTCCGGTTACGGTTTGTGAACCGTCGGTTATGGTTCCAGTTAACCTCTGGTTACGGTTACAGTTCGACTCTTATATTTTTTAAAATATTTGAAATTAAAATTTTATTTCAAAAATTCGAAAATAATTAAACATAAACTTTAAACAAAATTAAATTAAAATTGAATTAGGTATGAAACCTTTATAATTTTGGTACTATAACATATAAAATTTGTATGAAACCTTTACAGTTTTGGCACTAATTACACGTGATATTCGTATTAAACATCTACAATTATGATATTAATTACATATGAAATTGGTATGAACAACTTGTCTAATTACAAATGACATTGATATTGGAACATTTAAAATTATTGTACTAGTTACATATGAAATTGATATGAAACATATACAATTACATATGAACTTGGTATGAAATCTTTACAATTTTGGTACTAATTACATATGATATTGATATGAAATTTGTGGCTCACATCTATGCAATGATTTGCAAATGATGACAAGAAGTAGAAAGCTAAGGAAAGGTGAGACCTACCTTAGGCTAGGCAATGGAGCAAGAGTTGCTGCTATGGCTATTGGAACAGTTGCTTTAACATTGCAGTCTGGTTTTGAGTTGGTATTGAATAATTGTTTATTTGTTCCTGATTTAATGAAAAACATTGTTTTCATTCCTATGTTAGATAGGGAAGGATATTCAAATTCGATTTGAAGTATTTTTCAGAAAGAATGTTTAATTGGATCAGGTGAACTTATAAATGATTTGTATGACTTAAAACTGAAAGACGTACCTATGTACGTTCAAAGAATAAGTAAAAGAAAGGATGATAGCCTAAATCTCGCACAACTTTGGCATGCTAGAATTGGTCACATTTCCTCAAGGAGGATGTCTAAATTGGTGATACTAATTACATATGAAATTGGTATGAAACCTATACAACTTTTTGGTACTAAGTACAAATGATATTGATATGAAACATTTACAATTATGGTACTAATATACAACTTTGGTCTAATTACAAATGAAATTGGTATTGAAACATTTACAATTATTGAACTAATTACATATGAAATGTATGAAACATATACAACTTTGGTAATAATTACAAATGATATTGGTATGAATCATTTACAATTATGATATTAATTACATATGAAATTGGTATGAAGCCTATTCAACTTTGGTACTAATTACATATGAAATCGACGAATATAATGTTGAATTATTTGTTATTTATCTATAAGAAAACATCACAAAAGTTCTTATTATGTTAAAAAGAGTCAGTAATGAGATTTTTTACTATCAGTTAAAAGTTATTAATTTATATAATATAAAGTTAGTGAATTATCAATTCAATACGTTGTTCCCAAATCATTATAAGCAAATTATTAAAAGGTTTTATTAATTAATCAAATATTAAATTATCGAGTGTCTATGGTAAGTCAATTGTGGGAAATTAAGATATACTTATTTAATTGTTATATATAATATAAATCAAATAATGAACAAAAAGTGCTTGTAGAATAATTAAAATACATATAATATATTTGTTTATAATAATTACTCTATTATTATAGTATTTTATTTTGCAACCAATATTTTTTTAGTTCTGATGAATTTATCCAACATTTTTTGTTATATTTACTTTGCTATAGTTTGTTTTTATTTTACGATATTTATTTAAGAGCATAATATGTTTTTCTACATAATTTTTATTTATATTTGTCAATATAAAATAGTTACCATTACATTACATATATAATATATATCGTTTGTTAGTATATATAATTATATTATCTAAAATTAAACAAGCAATACAATAGCTTAGTGGTAAGAAGCATGTCTATACATGTTGGAGGTCAGGAGTTCGAATCTTCATCAACACACTTTAATTTTAAATATAAATATTTAAAAAAAATAAAAAACCATCCATGATTTCCGCAACCGTAAACCGTCGTTGCCATATCAAATCACATTATGGCTTTAAGTTAGAACTTTATAAAATTAAATTTACATCATAATTACTAAATAATAATAAATATTCTTAATTAAAAAAATAAATGTTGTAAAAAAAAAATAGATAGTTAATGCATTTTCTTACTTAATATTCTACTTTATTATAAAATTTGTGATTTAATAATAAATTTTTAGTTTGATTGAAAATAGTTTGTTGCTTCGTTTTAATTTCATTCGTATCATATATGTCACCTTAATTGGTAAGGATATTTACTGGATTAAAAAACTAAAAAAGTTCAAAACATGATCGTTAGTGATTATGAAAAAAATAAAAGTTAAATAATATGGACACAAAGAAAATATATACTATTGCGAAAAAGGAAAAAAAAAATAATTTCAATTATTAATCACCACTCATAATTGATTACTCATTTTTATATACACATAAAAAATTGGTAAACTAATATGATATAAAAATCAATATTATATTTTCAATTTTAAACTTTTAAATTGTATATAACCTTAATGATATTAACGTGTGTCGCACGTGCTTTATACTAGTATATTTCAAAACACGCAAGCAATTTTTTCAATGCCACTGAAGTCCAAGAAAAAGAAAAGGCCTAAAAGATAAGTGGTAACAATTCAGATGCTTATAATATTCGTTTTGTCAAACCGAGATAAATGTTCATTGATCTTAAAAGTGATGAAGATATGGCTTGGCTCTGGACTAAAGGTCGTTGGTATATTCAAAGTCATCTACTTTGTATTATGAAATGGATGTCGTTCTTCACTTATCAATAGGAATCTTCTAGTGTTCTTGTCTAGGTCAAGTTCCAGACATTCCATTTCCATTGTTCAATCATAATCGGTTGTTCTCTGTGGCAAATTCCTTGGCAAGCTTTGAAATTTGATGAGGCAATGTCCAATTGTTCTCGTCTATCTCTTGCACGAGTCTGTGTAGAAATCGACTTACTCTAGCCGAGGGCTGATAAAACTTGCATTGGTATTAGTGACTTATTTAATGAGCAGAGGGTCATTTACAAATCTATGCCAAGTACTGCAAAAATTGCTTTCATGTCGATCATTCTGTGGAGAAATGTTACGGAAATGGATCAAACCCAAACAGGTTTTGTAGAATAGACGTCTGGAGGGTGATCTATGTCATGTGCTTAATGCTAAATTTCAGGATGATAATCAAAAGGTTATTATCCCAGACCCAATACATAATATATAGATCGAGCAGTTGTAAACGAGGTTACATCTCACTCGTTGGAAAAATCAATTGCAGATGGCGAGAAAGTTCTGATACACGTTACAAATCCTTAACTTCAGCTATTCTCAGGATACTAATAAGGTGCATGATATGACTATAAAGGAAGCATTGACACAAGTTTTGCCGCCGGGTAATAAGTGTGGCTGAAACATATCTGTATACGAAATATTAACATAAGATATTGATTGCCGTGGCAATGGACGCTAATAATCAAGTCTTACCTTTGACATTTGCAGTTGTTGACGAAGAAAACTTTGTGTCATGGAGATGATTTTTGGAGATGATTAGCAAGCATATTGTGAGAAGATCTGAGGGTGGTGTGTGTTTGATTTCTGACCGTCATCTGGGCCTCACTGCAACAGCCGATTGTATTCCTGACTTCAAATCACCCCGTGGAGTACATCGATTTTGTTTGAGACATGTTTGTTCAAACTTTAATAGTCGCTTCAAATCCGTTCATTTGAAAGACTTATGTTGGAGAGCGGGATCAGAAAATCAGCACAGAAAATTTGAACGCACAATGGAAGAGATAAAACTTATAGAACCAAGGGCTTTTGTTTACTTGAGTCGTATTGATAAGTGTCAATGGTCTCTTGCTCATGACGGAGGCTGTCGTTGTGGTATCATGACCACAAATATGTCAGAATGCATAAATGGAGTTATGAAAGGTGCTCGCCGACTTCTAATCACCGCCATTGTGCAATTAACTTTTGATCGTTGTGTGCTATTTTTTCGAACGGCTTAAGAAGACGGAGCGAATGATTCAAAATAATCAAGAATGGCTAGATTATGTGTTCGAAAGATATGGTCGTGCTGACTATCATTCCATCCATCATGATGTCCAGATGTTCGATCGTAGATATCTAACAGCTTCTGTTATCACAAGAGTACAACCAAGACGTGGGGGGTAATACGAATGTTGTGCATCTAAAATCAGGGAAATGCTCTTGTGGAAAATGGGAAGAGTTCGGAATACTTTGCTAACATGTGATCCAAGTGTAAGGACCCCCGTGCCCTTAACCCACTATTAGTGTATTAACCCATTCATTTAGTGCATACAATCATATAATCAGGGGAAAAACCACTTGCTACCATAGCATAACATGCCAACAATAAAATTTTTTGCATTAAACCTCTTAGGCTCCGTTTGGATTAAGTGATAGGGATTATTAATCTTTAGATTACTTATTTATCCCATGTTTACTTTGTTGTATAAAAAAATTTTATCCCACCATTTTTATCACATTCTAATCCCACTTTATAATAAAAAGACATATTTACCCTTTTCCCACATTTTTTACTATTTCAAAACTTGAAATTCCCTCCAAAAAGTACAACTTATTTCCTACAACATTATTATTATTTATTGTATTTGTATTATTTTAATTTATATTATTATTGTTATTATTATTATTATATATATATAATAATATTAATCGATAATTTATGTTATTATTGTTATTATTATTATTATATATATATAATAATATTAATCGACATATAATAAAAATAAATATAATATATATATATATAGGATATTAGGGTTATTATTATTATACATATATGTATATATATTATTTTATAAGAAAAATTTATTATTAGATATCTATATATAGAGAGAGAGAGGATTGTTATAGGTATCTTATTAGGATATACTATATTATTTATATCTCTCTTAGAGATGATATCTTTATTATATATAGAAAATTGTTTCTGTTATTCTTTAGATATTTATATACTATTATTATATTATATATCCTAATATATTAATCGATATCTAATAAAAAAAATATCCTCTCTCTTATATTCTGGTTCTTATTCTTATACATCTGTCTCTCTCTTCTTTTTTAATAAAAATCCTTCTTCTTCTCTCTCTTTATATCTCTGTGTCTTCTCTTCTTCTTCTTCTCTGTGTCTTCTTCTTCTCTCTCTCCCTCTCTTTTTCTTCTTCTCTCTAGTCTCTCTTCTCTCTCTCCCCTCCTCTCCTTCTCTCTCGTCTCTCTCTCTCCTCTCCTATATCTCTTCTTATTCTCTCCTCCTTCTTTTCTCCCCTCCTCCTCTCTCCGTCTCTCTCCTCCTATTCTCTCTCCTCCTTCTTCCTCTCTGTCTCCTCCTCTCTCTCTCGCTCTCTTCTCTCTTCTCTCTTCTTCTTTCTTTTTCTTCTTCCTCTTTTGTCTCTCCTCCTTCTTCTTCTTTTCTTCTCCTTCTCTCCTCCGCCTCCTTCTTCTTCCCCTCCCCCCTCCCCACTCGCCTCCTCCGTGTGCCTAGCACCTTCTCCTACACTAACCTGTTTCTCAATTCGCTTTGCCATTCCTTAACTAAGTTCATGCAACCCATAAAAGAAAAGAGAAACAACTCAGCACCTTATACAAATCATATACACATATAACAGTGCTCACACGCGAGCATCAAATGAGTGAATGTGTATTTAACGTATAAAGTACCCGACTCAATACCGACACTGGTACTTCAGTCCTGGAAGCACCTCCAATCTATAGCTCGATATCAACTCCAGAGCTACCGCTGTACCAGTTCCACCTGCCCCAACAGAGACAGCCCCCACACGGGGTGAGCATATCAATACCACCGATCCAATAATCACAATATCACATTACATAATTTACAGAATGTAAAGCAGTGAATTTAAAAGAAACTCCCTGAATAATGTTATCCTCATACGGGATCCCCTTTACTGTTCATGTTCTCAAAATAACCGAAATCATCAAATTCCCAAAAAAACCAGTTAATCATTTCATTGATTAACTAAATCCATTCACTAATAGCCAAAATTCCATAATCAATAAAATCAAATCATTAAACAATGATTACAGATATCCCATATATCTAAACACTGATTCCATAGTTTTATTACCTCGCACGCCCAATAGTGGCGACATCACAACCGATGTTCGCTCCATAGCGACAACATCCACCCCATTGCTCGCTCCATTAGCGGCACCATATGATTTGTAATACTTACCAATTTATTTCAGTAACATTATAACATGCATTTAACAGTTGCAATAATATAAAAGGCTATGGCTCGTACGTTATACGTACCTTATAATTCCGTTGTCCGAATCCAACCTTGCCTTAGTCCCATGACCCGACGAATTATGTGCAACTTTTCTTCAAGAAATCCCGCTCCAAAATAGAGCCTCCATCGATTTTGCATCAAAGGGGAAAAAGGGGAAGGGTTTGGGGAGAGAGGGACGCGTGAAAGAGAGAGGGGGAGAGAGGAGAAGGAAAAATGATTGAACACCAAGTCCACTTGGTATATATAGTACCAAGGCTCAAAAATCCTGAGTTCCCCACAAATTCATCATGACTCATTAAAAATCATATGTGTTTAATAATTACCTCTCAATCTCAATTTTCATTACCTTCCCCAACACAAAGCACCCCAGACCCCAGATTCCACCAAAAACCCAATTCCAAGGTTTAACACCACGATGAGAATATAATCTCAACCCTTGGATCCAACGACCACAAATACCGGATTTAAAATCCTCGGGAGTCCCAATACCGTAATTAATTCATAATTGCCACAATTAAAATCCATTAAGAATCAATACCACACAGAGATTTACACCAATAATTTCCGGGCATCACAATTATCCCCCACAAATAAAATTTCGTCCTCGAAATTTACACAAGCGTACCCCACGTACTGCCAAGACCACTCAATCCAAACGGATTCACATCGTCGAATCATGAGCGCATCATGAATGACACACCAACCGCGAGGACACCGACCTCGTACCAATCTCTGGAATGGAGTAAACCTCCCAAACCATCACAATCTCACAAGGACGTCAGCATGCCACCCAAACGCAGTCAGTCAACCGTAACTGCTTTTCAAACGAATCATTCGTGATTCCAACGCAAATATTGTCTCTATGATATCTCTACGACTTAGCCTACGATGTTAAACATACAACGTTACCAAGGAGACCACCAATACACAATAGTACAACCACTAAACCCGGTTTCCGCTCTACAAATCCATCTCCATCAAAGGAGTAATTGCACCACTTTGCAACTCGGATCGGGCAACTCACGGCCACCGATCAACACAAAACACATATCCATAAATATCAACATCCGTGTGTTCTAAGAAATCACATCTTGGTCCAAATACGTCTTAGAGACTCCACAAGGTCTCAAGTTCCCATAGAGAACATGCAAGAAAATCAATTGCATTCTCATTACACGTGTCAACAACACACCCAACAGATTGAACCTGGCCATCCCTCGTTTACCCAAGGATTCTACAATCCTAACAAAGGGATGCTATCAAATTGCCCAGTAATGAATTACCATGGCCTCAATACACGACAATCCCTCCTCAAGGGAGTAAACCAGCCCTCACGATCATTCCTCAGAATGCATCGTGTCATTGAGATTACCAATCTCAAGGTGCCACAATCTCTCACTAGAGATTCATCCATCCAAGCATACTAATCCGATGCTCGACGAGTACCCAAAATGCTGGCATTCATATACACACCGGTATACATGCCTAAGCACCCACACCACATGCATACTCAATGTACTCGGCTCGGGTATCTCAAATCATACCCATAAGCCCTATAAACAACTGTCAATCCTCAATTATTCTCACCCAACAGAGAATGATGCTTGACGAACCAACGACTAATGGTGTGATTCCAACATCAACACCACACAAACCGACTCATCGAATTTTCCACAGATTCCCAGTAGGTATATGAATACCGTCTTCCTCATAAGGAAAGTGTCATGAACCCATGATCCTCCAACCTCGAACCACAGTTCAGAAAACCTGGATATATTTATACCAAAATATATCCCTGAACCAATAAATACACAACTGGTTCAAAACAGTGCATCCTTGCCGCTATTACCAATCCGAAATCCGTATACACGACGTACACCTATTCCAACGATGCTATGTACTAATATCATAGTACTCCACATTCTCGAGCATCTCCCCAAAGACGTCTCCTCGTACGTCTCACAGAAAATATAAAGCCATCACTTAGTCCAACACTAGTATTGCTTACCATGGCTGATTCAAAATCAACCCTCGACTAATACCAGCTGTCTCTATGGCAGTATGCTCCAAATCTCTTCAAGAGATACAATCAACATAGTAGTGTCACCCCACTAACTATATCCCACAATTCCGATCGTGTCCCCCATTGCATTCCATATGCAAGGATTCTCAACCAGAGCTAACAACGACTCGTTGACACTCACATTGGCACTCCCAACAAAATTGAGCTGTCCCAGTACAAGTCCCTCAAACAATTTAACGTATAAACGTTCTCGTGAGGTATTCCTTTCCTCAATCCTTATGCCACATAGGGACTACAAGAGTCCACTATAAACCCTCATCGTATCATCATACGATTCATCAAACTCGGATCCAACGAGTAGTATAATGGCTACCGCAAGCTCACTATAACACTGCAACAATACCTGGCTAGCAAATCGCTGCCTCCTTACGTTTATACCAAACCTACCGATGTATCATACGTTCCATCCCGGTGTACCATACCGTACAATCAATTAGAGTAGTGGGTCAACACCCTCTAACACCCATGCACAACAGACATCCGGTGTCCTTACTCAACCAAAATGCAATCCTAATTCATTACGATTTATTCCACACCTTCAAATGTGTCGGTGTGACCATGTCCACCATACGTCACATCGGTATATGCAAGTAGTTTCCTCAATAACTACTCCTACCACCAGTCACTTGGCTATAACCATCCCAACGTGTATACCCAGATGTACCACCACTCATAAATATTTACTCAAATACGTGTTGTGGTACGATTACCTGTACGGCGCATCCATTCATTCATCGAGCAAATCTGCTCGGCATAATGGTCTCATCAACCGGTGACACAGACACCACCTTGTGCCTACCATCGGCACTCCAACCATACGACTAAATACATATACCTAAATGTATCATTATTGTAACGACGTCACACGTCTACATAGAACATCCACCATTTCATCGTCACCCTGTGACGGTACATGTCAACATATGACATCCACAATTTCATCGTCAACTCGTGATGGTACATGTCAATACATGACATCCACAACACCATCGTCATCCTGTGACAGTAAATAACATCCACAATATCACAAGTGATTAATAAAGTATTAATCCAAAAATATACAAAAGACTATCATACTTTGACATTATCACAAAACCATATCATTACCCGATGCATACCATAGATATGATGGTATCACCACAACGGTTACACCACACCCTGTCTCGTCACTCAATTCATCGTTCCCCTGGAACATTCCAATATCCTCTTGGCCTACATCTCATGTACCCAAGGAACAACAATAACACAACGTTCATTTCCATCTGCAATTAACCCATCATAAATATACATTGCCAACACACTAGCAGTTTAACAACATTCATTTCACTACGGTGGTATATAATACTCATCGCCCCACGCGGTACACAGCCAATACCCCTCGCTTCAATATGACAGCGACATAATCATCGCTTCGCCATATGAGTGGCAAGTATTATATTCCCATATATCATAATCACAAGACAAATATCAATGCATGTTTATACATTACATGCATCATAATATCCACCACATAATCATACCATCAACTCCCAATAGGTTTCATCGATATATCGGTGTCAATACACCCAGCTGTTGCATCATCACTACAATAACAAGAAAGAAAACAATACCATCTCTTCATCCACTCTCTCCATGATCGCTTTCACCTGTGCATTTGATCATCACAATATGTCAACATATATCCATCACTCTCCGTCTATAGTGAGGCACATAAAATACATTGCACAATCTCAACAGTGTCGATCCCGACAATAATCACATTGCATGCTCTCCCTAACACCTACCCAATAACAATGCAAGTCTCATGATCCCTCTGGCATCGACTCATTAACAATATACACGTCGCATGCTCCATCTGGCATCGACCCAATAACAATATACACATCGCATGCTCCCTCTGGCATCGACCCAATAACAATATACACATCGCATGCTCCCTCTAGCATCGACCCAATAACAATATACACATCGCATGCTCCCTCTGGCATCAACCCAAAACATATACACATCGCATGCTCCCTCTGGCATCGACCCATTAACAATATACACGTAGCATGCTTCCTCTGGCATCGACCCAATAACAATATACACGTCGCATTCTTTCTCTAGCATCGACCCAATAAAAATATACACGTCGTATGCTTTCTCTAGCATCGACCCAATAACAATCGCTCGCTCGTCAATGGCGATCCTATCACATTGCTTGCTCATCAGCGGCGACCCACATATCATATTAACACATCGCACGCTCCAGCGGCGACCCACAAATCACATTAACACATCACACACTCGTCAGTGGCAACCCAATCACATCGCACACTTGTCAGTGGTGACCCAATCACATCACTCGCTCATCGGCGGTGACCCTGTCACATCACTTGTTCGTCGGCGGTGACCCTATCACGTTACTTGCTCATTGGCGGTGACCCTATCACATCACTCGTTCATCGACGGTGACCCTATCGTTGTAACTCAATCATAAATCACCCTCCACAAGGATCATCAATCATCAATACATTATACAATAAACATGAACGATTGAATCAGTGCTAATACATTGTCACGTATCTGTGTCATCATGTAAATGACATACACATACCCGATTGTCACATTGTGCATTATCACGTATTGGCAGCACCGTATCGTCCCTCATTTCTATCATTGTACTTCTTACTAAGTACCACCACGGTTAGCAATAATAATGCAAATTTTCATTCTCTCATGTCATGCATATAAGAGTATAAATGTCATATCACTCTGACACAAATCACAATCATACGTAAATTATGTGCTAGTCAATTCTCTCGACACACCCTTATGCCTTAGACATCCCAAAGAGCTAACCACTTCTCTGATACCACTAATGTAAGGACCCCCGTGCCCTTAACCCGCTATTAGGGTATTAAACCATGCATTTAGTGCATACAATCATATAATCAGGGGAAAAACCACTTGCTACCATAGCATAACATGCAACCAATAAAATTTCTTGCATTAAACCACTTAATGTTCAAATCTCCCATACCACTCGACTCATAAGTATGCATGCACCTTATAATACACTTACATGTTCTCAATTCGATTTGTAACTCCTTAAATTAATTGCATGCCACCCATAAAAGAAAAAGAGAACAACTCAGCACCTTTATACAAATCATATACACATATAACAGTGCTCATACGTGAGCACAAATGAGTGAATGTGTATTTAACGTATAAAGTACCCGACTCAATATCGGCACTGGTACTTCAGTCCTGGAAGCACCTCCAATCTATAGCTCGATATCAACTCCAGAGCTACCGTTGTACCTGTCCCACCTGCCCCAACAGAGACAGCCCCCACACGGGGTGAGCATATCAATACCACCGATCCAATAATCACAATATCACATTACATAATTTACAGAATGTAAAGCAGTGAATTTAAAAGAAACTCCCTGAATAGTGTTATCCTCATACGGGATCCCCTTTAATATTCATGTTCTCAAAATAACCGAAATCATCAAATTCCCAAAAAAACCAGTTAATCATTTCATTGATTAACTAAATCCATTCACTAATTGCCAAAATTCCATTATCAATAAAATCAAATCATTAAACAATGATTACAGATATCTCATATATCTAACCACTGATTCCATAGTTTTATTACCTCGCACGCCCAATAGTGGTGGCATCACAACCGATGTTCGCTCCATAGCGACAACATCCACCCATTACTCGCTTCATAGCGGCACCATATGATTTGTAATACTTACCAATTTATTTCATTAACATTATAACATACATTTCACAGTTACAATAATATAAAAGGCTATGCTCGTACGTTATACGTACCTTATAATTCCGTAGTCCGAATCCAACCCTGCGTTAGTCCCATGACCCGACGAATTATGTGCAACTTTTCTTCGAGAAATCCCGCTCCAAAATCGAGCCTCCATCGATTTTGCATCAAAGGGGGAAAAGGGGAAGGGTTTGGGGAAAGTGGGACGCGTGCGAGAGAGAGCGAGAGAGAGGAGAAGGAGAAATGATTGAACACCGAGTCCACTTGGTATATATATAGTACCAAGGCTAAAAAATCCCGAGTTCCCCACAAATACATCATGACTCATTAAAAATCATATGTGTTCAATAATTACCTCTCAATCTCAATGTCCATTACCAGCCCCCAACACAAGGCACCCCAGACCCCAGATTCCACCAAAAACCCAATTCCAAGGTTTAACAACACGATGAGAATATAATCTCAACCCTTGGATCCAACGACCACAAATACCGGATTTAAAATCCTCGGGAGTCCCAATACCGCAATTAATTCATAATTGTCACAATTAAAATCCATTAAGGATCAATACCACACAGAGATTTACACCAATAATTTCCGGGCATCACACCAAGTGTGTTGAAAGTATGTCTTAAACGCTAAAATATTTGTCAAACCATATTACAATATGAATGAATATTGGAGCATATATCAAGGACGATTCGAACCAATGTGAGGGGAGGTGTATCGGGACACCCCATGTTTTGAGTTGTACCACAACTTCACTCTGCGAAAAACCAGAAGAGTAGGTCGAGATCGAACAACACGCATTCAGAATGAGATGGACTGGCCAGAAGCTCGTGCAAGATGACAAATGGCTTCAACTTCTCCAAATCAATAAATTTTTTTATGTATAATTTATTGTATGTTTATTGTGTAAATGAGTGTACGTTATTGTGAAAATTATTGTACGTTCAATTACAAAATTATTGTACGTTGATTGTTCGTTTATAACACGAGTTTTGTATATATTTAATTGCTCACAAAACAAATATTTTTCAAATTTTTAATAACTATAAAAATATTTACAAGAGGAATGCAACAAATGATATCAACGACCACGATGCCTCATCTGTAAAATGTCCTCCGGTACCAAACGAGGAGGAATAATCTCTCTTCGAACTCTTTCTCTCCTATCAACTTGCTCATTCCTCTGTTGTACCACAGGTACATCATTACGTGGATGATATGGTGTGAATACAAGAGGTGATACGTCAAACCTGAGACCCGTTGATGTAGTATATGATTGTGCAAATTCAATCTCAACATCTATATCCTGTTGTGTGTAGATCGGAGCATATGGAGTCAATGGTGAAGATCATACATCGGTGGCTCCGGGACATAGTAACCAGTATATACGTCGGTGCCAAAAGATGTAGATGGACCTGTCCCATCTGTCGGTATAGGTGTATACATAGATGAACCTGCCACATCTGTCAAGATAGGTGTATACAAAGATGAACCTGCAATAGACCGATTGTAATGGTTCTTCATCATGCCCATGAACTTCTTCGTATGGTGGGAAATTCATGTCTCGTCGTTCACGAGCCACTTGCATCACATTTGTGTTATTGCCCTATGATGCTCTCTCATCGACTCCATAAACGTTATAACAGATCCCCATCAGCAGGATATCGATAGCACTAACACTTAACTGCTGCATCTGATCAATCTGAAAAGTAAATAACAATTCATAAATTTTTAATTTATAAATCCATATGACAGATTCTAAAAAAACAATGTTCAAATCTATTAACTTACCACATGATGCCACACTGAGCTGTTACCATGTTGGTATCCAGTATGCACAAATTGTCTTTAATGGCCAATATATATCTACGGGTGACTCGTTCATACCACTCATTATATCCAACCACTACATCACAATATACTGGTCTGTCCACACATAGATCACGTGCCATCTCCCATTTCTGTATATACGCAACATGGTGTGCACTCCAATCCTTATTGATACTACCCCTTCGGTCAATTGAATGTAATTTATCATCCCGTAATCGTGGATCTGTGGGGATGTCTTGTAGCATTCCAAATTGACGAAAAAACCTATCAGGACGGTGCATTTCAACAATATCATAACAAATTAATGGGCTGTCATATGTCCATAATTAGTGGCTCAGATGTTCAGTGCACTCATCAGGGTATGGCTGCCAATTAAACTACAAATACAAAATTGCATTAAAATAATATAAACAACATTATCTATTTTTCATAACAAACACAACTAATATATTGCTTACTTGAGTTGATGGCTGCTCATCCAGAATGTCCCTAATGATGCCTACAGAATGCCTCTCTATTTTCGTAAACCTTAAATGACATGCCCATATGTAGAACCACAATTACAAAATCTATAAATATTTTAAAACATATAAAAAAACACAAAACATAATTACATTATTACCTTGCACCATATGGAGCAACAAGTAACATATTCTCGTCATCGATAATGATTGGGCCAACTTCGAATCTAGCCTCACCATTTGAGGAGTTAAACCTGGTATTCTTGACCATGCCCAAATATAAAATATTGTCATGAATAATATTATTTAAGTACAATATTAGTTAAGTACGAGGAGAAAAATATTTCAAACATTTGAAAAGTGCAAAAGTAAAGTTTACCTGTACGACCAGTAATGCACCACCTATCACTCTTTCTCCTCTCATTGAGGAAGTGCATAACTCGCGTTATAAATATGCCAACACGGCACCACCCCAACTATAATTGCCAACATAATCAATATCCTCTAACTTCTGTAAAAATATAAATAACTTTACAGTATTGCCGGAGGAATCAAGGAACAAAATTCCACCTAACATCAATAATACACAAGCCCGAGTATATCTGACTACATCTTCTGCCGTACTGTGCTCATTAAGAGCATTATTCACCAAATGATGATTTATTGAAGATAGGTAAAACTTTGCACCTTTAAAGTGTGCAGTATCCGGTGTAAACCCCAAAAGCATATGACAATATTCTTGCCACTCAGGTATTCTCCTAACGTAATCAAAACTAGATAATACGATACCATCTACTGGAAATTCCCATATCACTGCAATATCTTGCAGCATGATGGTTGCCTCCCCGGATCGGAAGTGGAAAATATGTGTTTCATGGCGCCATCTCTCAACTAAAGTCGTTATGAGGTGAAAGTCAAGTGCAATTTTACCTGAACTATAAACACCATAAAAACCAATAATGTCCAACCGACTCACAACACGCGTATCGAGGGGACAAAGATCCCAAAAATATTTATCAGGGTTTCTGCCTTGAAGTGTAGTATCAATATCACCTACCCAAACATTCTCATATCGATGAGATGACTGCAATGATTGCAGATGGCTGTCAATCGGGCCTCGTACTCTTTGTAAATCCATCCTGAAATATTACACAACAAATATCAACATAACAAAAATATAAACATGGCCACCACCACTGCCGCCCCCACCACCGACCGCCGGCCGCCGGCCGCCGCCGAAAAATGGCGGCCACCTCCCGACATCCCAATGGCCTTAAATCATCCGGCGGTTTCCGCCACTCATCTCCAAACTATAACTATCTTTTCAATAAAAACTACCAAACAATAAAAATCAAACACAAACAACAAAATAATGTAAATTTTATAACTTTCAGAAATTTATATTACAAAAAAAAAATATTACTTCAGCTTCAAGAATGATAAACAATTAAGCTGCACAAATTGCAAACCACAACAATTGTGGAAATTTGGCAAAAAAAAAAGTGGAAGGATTTTGAAAATTTTCGGAGAAAATTTTCGTCTGGAAGAGGAGATGAAAGAAAGAAGAAAGGAAGAAGAAGAAAGAAAGAAATAAGGATCGGCGTAAAAAAATATATTATTGAAGGCGCCATCTAAAGATGGCACTTTCAATAATTTTTTTCCCCAAAACCGAAGACGCCACTTCAGGTGGCGACTTCAACTGAAGTCGCCACCTGAAGTGGAGTTTTAGGTTCGTTTAAAAACATTTTAAAATATAATTTTTTTGAATATTTGAATAAAAAACCCAAAATCGCCACCTGAAGTGGCGTTTTAGGTTCGTTTAAAAACATTTTAAAATATAATTTTTTTGAATATTTGAATAAAAAACCCAAATCCATATACATGATAAAAATACATTTACATATCCAATTTGTAAATCACCAAGAAAATATGTAAACTTTTTCAAGAAATCATACTAAATTTTGAATTTTTTTTTGAAACGTCACCCTCCCTTGGAATTTCATAAATGATTGGAAATAAATAATTGTAACCATAAATATAATTAAGTGTCCTCAAAACCTTCTGACACTGGTTAAAATGTCTCGAAATTGTGTTTGCTCTTGCTGGATGAACAGATTCATTTTGCTTCGGTTAATTCTTGTGTAAATCAGATTGTTTCAATATTTTTTCCCCGTTTCAGGAAAAAATAGATAATATATGTTTTTTGTGGTTTTGCATGCATGCTTGTTTTTGTGTTTATGACTTCATTGAGGTTTGATGTCAGATTACTATTTTGAGGTTTGATGTGTCCTTATTGCATTGTGCTTATAAAGGCTGGTTGATTAGCTTATTAGGCTTTATTCTCTTCAACACTTTTGCATCCATTTATTTAGTGTATTTTGCATTCATCAAGTGTGCAGTTCATAGATCATGATTAGAAGCTTGATGAATTACAAAGAAGTAGCTTGAAAATATCAAGCTGGACCAAGACTGAAATCCTGGCAGAACGGATTGTTTCGATCATATCACATAGCTCAGATATCGAAATGGCGTGCTTACAAAGAGGTTTAACAGCCAACTCAAAATACTAAACGTCATATTTCACAACATATCGGCTAGTTCGAATGTTATCAAGGAGAAAAGACGCCTGAAAGATCTAGCTGTACCGCGAAGAAACAGCAAGCGACTGTCAGTATGTTGGGCATAACTCTTAGCTCGCTTATCGGAACGATACGATTCAGCATGGGTTGAAAAGCTAAGAAGAATACCTACAAGTCATCTTCAGGAGTAGAGAGCTGAATCGGAGTTTAAGAAGGACAAAAGACGTCTGCAAGTTGATGATCCTGCTGCTGAAACATGGAATATTTCAGCATGCGCATGGTCTGGCATATCGAGCATCCCGATCTCATACGAACTTGGAATCGAGTGATTCTTGATTATTTGGAAAGCCAAGACAAAGTGCTACAACTTTCATGTATATCACTTTGCCCAGAAATCAAAGAATCAAGAGCTACAAGCAATCCAAGCTGATTGTCCAGAATGATCCGGAGAGACTGATCTGTACAAGATTGGTCCGGCCAGACTAATCAGTACAAGACTAATCCGGCCAGTCCGGTCCGAAATACAAATAGCCCAGAAACCAGAATATGACCGTTGCAAGCTCGGGAATAGTGCAGAACCTTTTCCAACAGGAATATTTTTGTGTCTAACGTATATATCATTGTTTGAGGCTATATATACAAGTCTTGGAAGCTCAAATAAGGTGATTGAAGATCAATCCAAGCAAGATCAAAGCAAACCACTTGGGATTCAAAATGGGCATCTTACAAGAAGAGAACAACTTGAAAGAGAGCAAGCCCAGATTTTAGGCACCACTTACCTTGCTATATCAGATCCATTGAGAGATCATTTGTGCAATATATATTCACTATATTCATTGTATTTGAGAGCTTAATAGATGAGTGAATATCATTGTAACGGTTGATGAGTCATCACAACCGATTGAGAGGTCTTTGTATGTGAGACATTAAAGAACATACATAGTAGAGTTGCTAGGAGTTCTAGTCGGATGGGGAATGTCCAACTGGATCGGGTTTGTACAAAGAGTTGTATAATCAAAGTCTTCTAGTGGATCCTTCTATGAGGTGGAAGGAGGGGAGACGTAGAAGGATTACACCACCTTCGAACTTCCATAAACAAATTCTTGTTTATTTACTTTACTTGCATATCTTTAAAATGTCTTTCAAATGGTTAATCGGTTATAGAGCAGGTTATTTCGAGTGTCTTCCGCTCGGTTTTGTAACCAAACTCGATATAATCTCTCGGTGTAATTGTTTCAAGAACAGGAGCTATTGAAGCTCAAGTTGGTTGAACTCGGGTGTGGACTGTTCACCCACCCCGATCGATCCTGACAAGTGGTATCAGAGCAGGTTGTTCTTGGAAAGCATTTGAATCGATTTTAGGCGGAAATCTTTTAAAGAAATTTTTTCACGAGCATGAAATTATTTTCATAGCATAAATTTCAAAATTTTGGTGTATGAAATTTTTTACCATAAAATCAATTTATGTAAGACCCCAACCCCTTAACTAGTCATTAGTGCATTTATGACTTCGTATGAATATGAAATTTTTTTCATTCTTTAAAAGAATCATTACATGCTTCACATCTACGTTAAGACTTTTATAAAAATGCAGAGTCTCCCCGTAAGGACTACCCATAAAAATACAGATCATGTATACACCATATACAACCTCTCAGACAATAATATAATAAATTCCCCTCAAAGCTCAACTCGTAAAACACATGCTCCTCAAAACAACACGCACATCAATCAATTATATAAAAAGAGGACTTCAACACTATTATACAGTCTATAACACGTATCCAGGTGCTCACATACGAGCAACAAATCAATGAATCAATTCTCAATGCATAAGCGATACATACCATCAACCGATACTTGTACCATAATCCTGCGAGCACTATGTTCCATGGGTTCAAGTTTTCTTCCCGAGACAACGTCGTACCTGTTATACCTGTTTCAATCTTATACACTTTCATAAACATCAAGTTCAATATCATTATTCAAACCATGATACTCATCAATGCAATAATTCAATAAAATCACAATTAATCATTTATGCTCAATCATAACGAATCTCATATCGAAGGCAACCCTGTCTATCAGTTAATCTCATTCTCAACCATTTCTCATATCGATCATGCCAAAGACATCCATACCCAACTGCATATCCGGACCACGTACATTTACGTGACCACCATACCACATATATCAAACTCAATTCACATATTCATTTCCTTATATTCAGTCATCACAATTCAACAATACATGAATACTGGAATATGAAATAATTCATAGTATACCTGCTCATACATCACTACGTACCTTATAATATGTTTTTACCGTCTCCTTGTTGTCCGAGAGCTCAAGAAGGCTCTACATGAACTCAAAAGTTTAAGGGTCAACTCATAACCAATGCTTGATGAACATAGTCTCACACAATCCAACTTCCCAACAACAAAACTAAATTTAAACAACTAGCATGTTACATACACCCAACCCAACACCGAGATGCTTAAACAACAAGCTATGAAAGAAAGAATCCATGGATATAAAATATTCTACTATTTATGTCCAAACCCCTTAATCACAATATAAAGTCATTTATTTGTATGAATTCAACTTAAACAAATTAAACATGCATTGAGTTTCATAATTCTTAATTTAAAACTCATGTGATGCCATTCAAGCATATACATCACCACAATCTTTATTCCATGTTACAACGCACACTACCATGTATCTAACCCATTTATTCACATACTACACATGCTTCCAAAGGTAACACATTTCATACCATAGCCCAACACCCACCAAAATATTACAATGGCTACAAGACAAGTTAGTTCTTTTCACCACCTACTAACAAGGCTTAAACACAAACTTACATCACATTAAGCATATTAACAAACACCTTACATGCATGATTTCAGTCTTCATATTTTAACCAACAATGATACTAGCCAATGCACAAATCAACAATTTATTTTCAACAATAAAGCATTCAACAATTCCAACACTCAATGACATTTCTCATGTTATCCAATAATGTTTGTACTTGCATTTCGTCACATAAACGTCTCAACCCACTATACCAATCAATTTAACATTCTCCTTTACAATACTTCATCTAGCCACAAACCACAACATATGCCAATAGTTACATGCTGAAATACTCACATAAATGTGTATACTCACATATACACTTCAATACATGTAGTAACACATAATTACTTGCATAACCATCATCTACACACACTAATACACATTCACACACTCATTCAGCACCCCAAAACACACACCAACTCATGCACACAGCACACAGCACACAGCACACACAACTCACGCATACAGCACACACCTACACACAACACCACAAATTCCTCACACCCAACTCAAACAATGATCTAAAGCCAACTAGTAAGGATTTCAAACTGAAACAACACCAAAATCAAGCCAAAACCACATATTTTTAACTTATAACAGTAATAGTTTGTTGGACCAAAATGTAGCAGAAAATTAAAACCAAAACCGCAGGGAAAATCGAAAATAAACAGCAGCAATTTTTCGAGTTCATAACAACATGATTTCTCCCAAAAAGACGCACCAAAACTAAGCAAAATCAAAGTGCAGGAGAAGTAATTAACTAAGGAATTAAGCATCGAACCCACGCAAACCTGAGCAGGAAATTAAGTCGAAAAAGGAGTAAAAGTTCGCTCCTTTGCAGCTGGAAGAGGGGCGGCGTGAGTCGAAGAGAAGGGGGTGGAGAGGGAACCGGTTTCAAGTGTGTGTAAATGAGGGAGAGATAAAGGTTTAACCATTACCTTATAATTAATCCATACCATCCAATTATTAGCTCAATACAATATTAGATAAATCTCCACCCTCCAAATATTATTTCATAATTAATATTTGCAAGAGCCCCTTTTAAAACAATTTAAGAAACTACCCGACAAGCTCAACTCAAAATTGTTTATTCCAACTCCGGGACAACAAATAATTTCAAATTTCGGACTAAAATCACATTCTCAAGAATTTGGGAATCTCTTTGAATTTAATTAACATAATAAATTGAATCACAAAATCATTTATCCCAACTCCATTCCAAAAGATACTCAAGAATTAAATCCCGACATATCATATAAACATCATAATTAAATCCAATAAAAATTATTAATTATTCCCGGACATCACAATTTCATTGTATTTATTTTGCACGAAAAATAATTTAAATGTTCAAATTTTCGTTCAATCTGTTCCAAACTCATTTTAAGTTTAAAATTGTTATTTTGAGATTTTCTAACAATTTTCGAAGTATTTCAGCTTTTCTGGCAGCCTGCAGCGACTTTGGGAAATATGACATAACTTCTTGCTCGGATGTCCAAATGACGAAACGCTTTTTGCGTTGCAAACTAGACTCATATAGGATCGTACCAGTATAAGTCTTGCAGCCTGATTATGCACTAGGAATTGTAGTTTATTCTGCAAAGATGAGCCATGTGTGCTGCCTCAAGAATTGATGAATGGACATTGTTGGAGTTTTGTGAAGAAAATCATGGTTGTTGTGCTAGCTATAAAAAGAGGTTATTTTTGTTCAAATTTATCTGTGCACTGCATAGTTTTTTGTTTAAAAAAAATATTTGAAATCGATCCCTCTCATCTCTCTTTATTTGCCATTTTCATTTATTCAAATTTTAAGGGGGAGAATTTATTCAATCTTTGAGGGAGAGAAAATTTTATTTGTCTTCCTTTTTTTTTATTAACACAAAAAGGGGGAGAAATGTTGTTTTAAAAATATAATTTCTTGTTATGCAACATTGTACTTTAATGTTCATATTTTTATCCGAGTTTTGTGATCATCAAAAAGGGGGAGATTGTTGGGTTTTAGGAACCCGAATAATCTTGGTTTTGATGTTAACAAAACTTGTTATGGTGTTGCTAACATACTTCATCAATTGTGCAGTTCATAGATAATGAATAGAAGCTTGATGAATTACAAAGAAGTAGCTTGAAAATATCAAGCTGGACCAAAACTGAAATCCTGACAGAGTGGATTGTTTAGATATATCCCATAGCTCAGATATCAAAATGGCGTGCTTCCAAAGAGGTTGAACAGCCAACTCAAAATACTAAACGTCATATTTCACAGCAGATCGACTAGTTCGAATGTTATCAAGGAGAAAAGACGGCTGTAAGATCGAGTTGTACCGCGAAGAAACAGCAAGCTGTTACAGCAAGCGACTTCAATATGTTGGGCATCACCCTTAGCTCGCTTATCGGAACAAGACGATTCAGCATGGGTTGAAAAGCTAAGAAGAAAACCTGCAAGTCATCTTCAGGAGTAGAGAGCTGAATCGGAGTTTAAGAAGCCAAAACACGTCTGCAAGTTGATGATCCTGCTGCCGAATGCGCATGGTCTGGCATATCGAGCAGCCAGATCTCATACAAACCTGGAATCGAGTGATTCTTGATTATTTGGAAAGCCAAGACAAATGGCTACAACTTTCATGTTCACCACTTTGCCCAGAAATCAAAGAATCAAGAGCTACAAGCAACAGATCAGAAGAGCAAGTTTATCAAGCTGTTTTGTATCAAGCTTGTCTTGCACCAGACTGATCCGAGCAGACTGATTTGTCCAAGCTGATTGTCTAGACTGATCCGGCCAGACTGATCTATACAAGACTGATCCGGCCAGACTGATCTGTATAAGACTGTCCGACCAGTCCGGTCCGAAATACAAAGAGCCCAGAAACCAGAATATGACTGTTGCAAACTCGGGAATGGTGCATAACCTTTTCTAACGGGAATATTCTTGTGTCTAACGTATAAATCATTGTTTGGGGCTATATATACAAGTCTGGAAGCTCAAATAAGGTGATTGAAGATCAATCCAAGCAAGATCAAAGCAAACCCCTTGGGATTCAAAATGGGCAGCTTACAAGAAGAGAACAGCTTGAAAGAGAGCAGGCCCAGATTTTAGGCACCACTTACCTTGCTATATCAGATCCATTGAGAGATCATTTGTGCCATATATATATTCACTCTTTCATTGTATTTGAGAGCTTAATATATTAGTGAATATCATTGTAACGGTTGATGATTCATCACAACCGATTGAGAGGTCTTTGTATGTGAGTCATTAAAGAACATACATAGTTGAGTTGCTAGGAGTTCTAGTTGGATGGAGAATGTCCAACTGGATCGGGTTTGTACAAAGAGTTGTATAAATCAAAGTCTTCTAGTGGATCCTTCCATGAGGTGGAAGAAGGAGATACGTAGAAGGATTACATCACCTTCGAACTTCCATAAACAAATGCTTGTTTATTTACTTTACTTGCATATCTTTAAAATGTCTTTCAAATGGTTATCGGTTATAGAGCATGTTATTTGAGTGTCTTCCACTCGGTTTTGTAACCGAACTCGATATAATCTCTCGGTGCAATTATTTCAAGAATAAGAGCTATTGAAGCTCAAGTTGGTTGAACTCGGGTGTGGACTTGCCACCCACCCCGATCAATCCTGACACTATCTATACTAAAACTTGACACCGTGCACTTGCGGTTAAATCACGTTGCTTTGATATTTTATTGTTTAAATAAAACTCGGTCATACAGAAAATAGAATTCTTATCAAAAAATTTCATGGTTGTTTTCTTGATAATAGTTGCATGTCATGGGGATAACATAAAAAAGGCTTAAAAAGGCACCCTATAAGGTTTGAAATAGCTCCCATATTGAATATGGATGCCCATTATAACTTATTTCAATTGTTGTTGGAGCTTTCTGTAGTTTTTTACAGCATATCTTGCATTAAAAAATTTCATTTCCCACTGTGTTCCTTGACTGAGGGTCTATTAGTCTATGAGCTTCAGAATTTTTTTCCTGCTGTTTTTGAACCAAAAAATGGGTTCTCAGTTCTATTTAATGTGTGGTGCTCTCCTATTTTGAACTTTCAGGTTCGTGGGGTTCTATCCTGGAAATGCAATTAATGCATAACATACGCTTTATCAATTTGTTTATATTGTTTACACATACTTGTTCCAAATGGAAAACGTTTTTTTTCCCTTACTTGACAGTCTACTTCTTCAGTCTCCCCTCTTTTTCTCCTCTGCTGCAAATCATTGAATGACATTCTTTTTTTTTCCTTACTTGACCAATCGAATCAACTGATTGGTCTTATGATATATCTCAGTATCGATGATGATAATAAAGATCTGTATTTGTTTATAAACTCTCCTTGCAGATGGGTATGTTTTTCCCTCTCTGTGCTGTACTATTTCACATGGGTTGTGCGGCTATGTTTGTCATTTTGGTCGGCCATCACTTTCGTTTTGCCGGTGGTTGTTGGCTCCCGTGTTTTTTTTCCTCACTCAAGACAACATATGAGGGACATGTAAGACTTGGTTCGGGGAAATCAATGGACGTGTGTGAGATAGGTTGTCCATTCCAAAAGAAAACGAAAAATACACCAGACGTTATCATTTCCAATATGTAATCAACGAGATTTATTAACTTATGCTTCAATGTGATGCATAGGTGATGTCTTCGAAGACGCCTTATCAAAATGGGAAAAGCCAAGATTTGGGAAGGAAGTGTGCCATATGAGCCAAGTGAGTACCTTTGTTGCCAAATTATCTTTGTTGTAATTGTAAATATACTTATTACCTGTTATGGTAGTTATAAAAAACTCGTGACAACAAAACGGTGTGGTGCATTCATTACAGGTGCTATGCGTCATTTGAAGAATCCATTAGACCTTCCATCAATTTACATGACATCGGTTCTTCCGATGACGATATGCCTCTTTCAGGTTGTCACCTTTCAAGATTTTTTCTTCATTTACAATTCATGCATACCCAGTGTTTGTCACATACTACCTGGAAACATATTACATTGTTGTATTGTATCTTTCTAGATATGTGCTATCAAAATGCTTATCTTGAAACTGGTACGCTTCAGATGTTCTTGGTGTTTGGTTGATTCCTTGTGTCTTGTGTCTGGGGTGTTCTACTTTTTGAGTCCATTTTCTTCGCATGCTTTATTATAAGCTCGTTGGCAGCGCGCAGTTAACATCTCACATTTATTATACTATATTTTCCTATAATTTCCATTTAAATTTCATATGTCCTTGAATTAATTTATACACACCAACATTGGTAATTGGTATTTTTTTATTTTTTATTTTTGAGAGTGAAGTATTTGGTATTAGATCAAACGGAAATTGAATAAAATTCAACAGTAAGCCCTAATAAGAGAGAAGCCAGACAGTTTATTCATTGACAAGGGGAACCAGCATAATACAATTCCACGCTTCAAGCAGTGCCGCTTTTTTCCCCTTCCTGGCGCATTATATAACAATTATAAAATGCAATCTTAAATGTTTCAACTCTCAAAAAATACCATCCATAACCAGATTTGTTTGCAATTTTCCCACAGATCATTATCAAGAAAGTTAATCAGATTCTTAAAAATAATTTAAGGCCGAGCATAATGTACACAAACACGCCGCTGGATCTGGCTCCTACAAGAAGGGCAGTCCTTCATTCCTTGCTTCTCGTGTAACTCATTGCATGTCATGCAGACCACTTGATGTGCACACGGGAGGAAAACCACGGATATCTCATCAGATAGGCACATTACACATTCCCGTTCACGTTTCACACTTCCATTCCTAGAGAAATCTTGGAAATATGAAGCCGCTACAACTCTTGGCACATAAGACACGGTGGAATCTTTAAGACCCAGAGTATTTTCAGAGTCAGTTAGTTTACTGGCATAGGTGCTATCTATTCCTCTCCTAAGAGCAGCTATTTTTGATGAGTCTGATTTTAATCTCAGCCGGGAAATTTCTTTCTCTAGCCTCTCGATATCATCTCTACACTTCCGAAGATTGGTCTCTGATTTTGACTTCATAACATCCTCTTTGGATTTGGCTGAGGCCTCAACATATTCCCATTCGTTTCTAAACGAATGGGTCTGTGCAATTAAGTCATCTTTTTCTTTCTTTTCTTGATGCCATTTAGCCTGTGATGTCACAATTTTTAATGTGAACTTACACTAGACTTGTAAACAATTAACTTTGTTGACTTATGTAGGCCCTGAATTATTAACTTTCTTAACTGGAATAGTTGATTCAATTACAGAGCAACATGGTCTATGCAGCCTAAATGGACAGAACATAATGGTAGCTGATCTTCTGACTTATCTAGAAAGATAGAAAACAAGAAATAAGACCATGTTTTATTCTGTAACTCCAAAAAAAAACTGCGACTTGCCCCCACTGACCAGAAATAATTAGTTCATCATGGTCAATGCCAAAACGTGAATATTTAAGAATTAGCAACTGTGTGTCAATGTAGGCAAATATACTTGCATGTATGTATGAAACCGGATATAGCTGCAAATCTCTGTAAAGGTCCTAAAATATACATACAAACACAAGACTGACGGTTTCTAAACATACAACATTCATGTAGCAGGGCTTCATGAAAATATCATAGTCAAAATTTCAGGGATGCAAAAATATACCTCAATTTGATCCCTCGCATCTTTAGCCTGCTGCAACTCCTGCTGTCTCAGCATCATCTTGTGTTTTTCAGCTGCAAGCTCCTCCTGTAAAATACTTTTCTGCTTCTCCCATGACGGAAAATTCAGCAGTGTCTTCTTCTCCCTCTTCAACATCTCTTCGCAACTTGCAGCTGACTCAGCAGTACGCACCTTTTCAGCTTCCATTTCCCGCCTCAATGCGGCATTCTCAACTGCAAGTCTTCGGATCGCAGCATTAAGTTGCTCTACCTGCCCACTAGCCTTAAACAAAGCATTTTCGATCTCAGAAAGCTTTTTCATGGTATTCTCTTCCAATATTTGCTTTTCTTTCTTAAGGCATTCCACTTCTTTCATGCCTTGCCTCAGAGTCTTGAGCTCGGCTTTGTCTTTGCTCAGTCTACGAGCCGCTTGCATGACCTTCTGATTTGCCCACTCCGTCCATTCTTTTAACTGGTTTTGCAATTTCTGAACCTTTGGAACCAGTTTCATAATCATTTCGTCCTTACTGTCCAGTGGAATCCGTTTCCCAAGAGACTTAACATTTAAAACACCACCATAACCATAATAGGGTGTGTTATAGCTGATAGGTGTTGGATTAGCAATGCTTTTGACAGCCAATGAAAGATAAAGTTCTGTATCGGCAACAGGTAATGAAGGTGATGTGTTTTCCGGGAAAATCGGTAATGAGATCGAGTCGCTACACTTAGGCAGTGAAGGAAGATTACTAATTTCCAACCCCAACACAGGCACTGAAGCAAGTTCATCGCTTGAAGAAATATTATGATTCTTGTAGTATTGAGGCGCACTGCCAATATTGAACGAGGGATTCTTAGCATTTACACCAGTAGAATCAGCCACGGCTTTAAGTCTCTTATCCAACTCTTGACCTCCAAAACTACTTCCGAAACAAGTAAGTTTCCCCGTTTTCAATGTACGTTTAGAACCATTCGAACGGTGGTGGTGTTTGTCGAAGTGAATGGACTTATGCCGTAATATGTACTCTTTTTTAGTCATTCCATCAGAAGCTTTTCTACTGCCCATAATTTTCTCCTCAGTAACTGTAGTGTAGGTAGCATTGAAGGGTTTTTCATTAAGCTTAGATATCAAATTTTGATTTTCCTTCTCTGATACATCTTCATTGAGGAAAATAGAAGAGTTTTGACTCTCTTTATCACGGACAAGTCCATTTGGGATAAACGACGTATCTCGCTTCAATTTAGGTTCATTTGCTAAATTGGTTGTCTCGGAGACCAATAGAGGTCTTCCGCAAGCTGAACCAAGATTTGCTCGTTCAGATGGGCAGTTGTGAGCGTTAGCAGCACAAAACTTTTGTCTATAAGGAATTTGCATATCAGAGCTTTTAAGCTCTTGTTTTGACTGGGATTGCGAAGACAAGGATGAATCCCGATTGCAAACTGCATCACTGTGAAAATGACTCGAAGGATAACTGCTCACAGCACAAGCATGTGACACATCCATATCACTTATCAACAGACACCACATTGCATCCCCAGTGCTGAAGAAAGGCCTAACCTCTCTAAGAAGGCAAACCAACTCCGCTAATACATACTTCTTCATTTGCTCCAAATCATCGAAATAGCGCCTTCTTGACTTATTGATCTCTTGGCCACCTCTCAAAAACGCTAATGTGTTGTTGACTATATTTGATACGGTGTCTTTACACCCATAGCAAAGGCCAGACCTCAAAATAGCATTGGTTGAAACATCCTCACTGTAACCACTCGCCATTATTTTCTTGATTGCACTCTTGAAAATTGCACCCAAATTACTAAAAACAAGTTCTTCCAAATGGGATTCAGTAAGCTCACTCCAATCAACATCATGATAATTGTTTGGTGATGCCTCTACCTCATCCCTAGACCGGTCTACTCCTAACTCAGGCGCCATAGATGCACAAGATATCCCAAGGTCAAGCTTTAAAGCATTGGAACCATCTTGATTCACATTACATATATTACATCTATTCGCATGCCTGTGATTTGGGATTACCTCCAACTTTTCAGCAGAGAATTCAAAACTCGTGCTTTCCTGTGGTTGTAAAGGCATGATCTCATTGGAATTGGCTAAGGGGGGACCGGCTCTAAATTTTCTCTTACTCCTACTTCCTTTTCTTTGGACCATCTGGGCCGACATTTGACTGGACGTGTTACTACAAGTCCTGGCTACCATTGATGTCATATCCAATCTGCAAATCAGAGTTCTGTTGTTATTCAAATTTTATTTTATTTTTATTCATCAAATTCAACGCACTCCATCTCGCACAGCTAAACTAATCACCTTCTCCCCACCTCAAATCAGTAATTGCAAACATTAGCCCAATATGTAAACACAAATCTTAAATTACCAATAAAAGAAAATCAAAGAAAAGACAAAACATAAGCAACACCATAATCATCAATCATCATATTAGCATATAAATCTGCTCAATGAAAATATATTCATTACCATTGAATCTCATCAAGAATAAAACCGAAACAATCCAATAATCAGATTATTATACTAATACAACAACTATCGCCAAGCATAGCACGGATTCACTCATTAACACCACTACAAAAGAAAACTGTAATGATATTTATCGTAAAACACAACCACAAGCTCCACATGATTCAAGCGCGATGACCAAAATTGAAAACAGCCCATAAACCAAAATCTAATCATTAATGCAAATTCCAAATCCATTAAAACTTTTCAATCCAAATCAATCAAGTGATCAACGGATCAGGATAATCAAAATTAATAAAGCCCCGAATTATAATATCATATAAAGATTCATTTTTATCTTCGATATGGTGAAGATCCCAGAAACAAATTAAGGGATTTTAAGAATTTTAATGAATCATGGGAATGATCACACGATCCATTCATACCGGATTTTGTGCTTATGGTCTCCGAGCAATCAAAAGTTGTACAAATCTAACAGCATCCAATGTAAGTAGAGAGATTCTGTTTCTGTTTCTGTTTCTGTTTCTGTTTCTTGCCTCCCAATTTCCTCTGATCTATAGGAATTGGAATTTCTTTCCTAGCCAACCCTCTCCTAACAAATCTCTGTAATAGTAATAATTCTTGGAATAAATTTTTCACTTAAATAAAATATTACTAGTTTTATTTTCAAGTTCTATTTTTGTGGGTTAATTTAATTATATACTATTATCAATGGGCGTGTTAACTATTATTGATTATGAAGTCGTTCACAAATAATCACCGTTCACTACATATATATTTATTATTAAAAAAATATTTTAAAATTAAAGATGTCAAATTTAAAATCAATAAAAATGTCAAATTTAAAATCAATAAATTTCATAATTAATCAATCAATTTGAATGAATTTATATTAATAATTTGAAATCTAAAACCATCGAATTTATATGCATCCAAAGGAGTCTTAGATAAATTTCAAAAATATGCATTTTTTATCTTGTAGTCAAACTCTTATTTTCTTAGTTAAATAAAAATACTTTAAATAGTTTTATTTGAATATCTGCTTTATATTTTTTTAAATAATTTAATTTTTTTAAGTTTGAAAGTAATTATTATATTACCTTATAAATAAAAAATAATAAATTCTTAAAGATATGATTATCTTTTTTTAACTAAACCAATAACTGTTTAGTACATTAATACATCAACTTTATTATTAAAAAAATTACTTTTAAAATTAAATGAGTGATAAAAATTTGAATTATCAAATATATATTATGTTAAGATTGATTATGAGTGTTTAGAGGGGTGAATAAACACTCTAAGATTTTTTTTATTTGAATAATTATGAGCTCGATTTGTAATGTCCAAATAAATTGCTATGATGCCCGAAATTATTTATATTTAAAGAATTGATTAGTGTGGTAGATTATGCAATAATTTACAGGGTTAATTATTAGGCATCGTATCTCGGACCGGAATTGGAATAAATAATTCAAGGTTGTATTGGCCTTGAAAATCATGCTCATGAGGTGTTTTATAATATGTCTAAATGGTGTTCAAGTGTTGGCCTAAGCCTTGATCATTTGGTGGTGAAAATCTTACATTTCCAACTTAAAAGCATTGTAGTGTCTTGGTGGGTGTTGGGCAATGGTATGAGATTGTTAGTTCCGGACCTTATCGATGAGATTCTAAAGATGACAAAACATATCAGACCGGATCGAGTGAAATCAGACTGACCAGATCGATCGCCCAAAACAGATCAAGCTGATAAGATGACAAAGCATATCAGACCGGATCGATGGATTTCAGACTGACTAAATCGATGCTTCAGATCGATCTCAATCTTTATCAGATCAGAGCAGTCAAGGATAGATAAAGAATGGCTCCTCAGTCCGAATCATTAACGGTTATTTATTGTAGCATTTAATGTCGTAATTAATGCTACAAAGGACCAAAGACTGAAGATTGCCATAAAAGGTAAGAAGACAAAGAAGAGCCTACCTGACAGTCGCCGAAAGTATGAACCAGAACGGCAAGTATCCTGAAGAAGAAGACTGTAGCTTACTCAGAGCTTAAGCAGAGTCAAAGTTGCACATTAAGGGAAATAATGTCGTTGGTACTTACAACTATAAAAGGATGCAACAAAAGGAATTTACGAGACTCTCGCTGATCAATTGAAAAACGCACAAGAAAGCAAAACAGCACAAGCTTACAAGCTCAGAAGCTCTCGAGCTGAAATTATTCTTAAGCACAATTACTTTTTAACATTTGATCATTTAGGATCACTGTGCGCATCTTGTGCATTCTGTGTTGAAAAA
The DNA here is from genome assembly GCA_907163345.1 of Haberlea rhodopensis. NCBI lineage: Eukaryota > Viridiplantae > Streptophyta > Magnoliopsida > Lamiales > Gesneriaceae > Haberlea > Haberlea rhodopensis. Next base: position 6,352,519 of record CAJQUN010000013.1, read on the forward strand.
TAGAAGTGAGAAACATATTGTAATTGTCAAACAGAGTGTGTCTGAGCAGATCGAGTGACTAGGAGTTTCAGACTGGTAGTGAGGTAAATCTAGCCTGAATCGGGTTTGTACAACAGGATTGTCAATAGCATCGCAATTCAACTTACTCGCAATCTGTGTAGACTACATATTGGAGAGTCATACAAATCAATTTTTTTTTACATTTAAGCTCACTGGGAGTAAGAACATAGTGTTTTTAACGCACAGATGGTCATATACATGACATGATATTATGGCAAACGATGGTCGTATAAATATGAGGAATGTTCTCTACTAAGCTGATCTTCAGTGTATACTCTTGAAGGATCTTCAGTGTATACTCTTGAAGGATCGATCTCGTATAAGAGTAAATATCTGTTGAGTTGTAAGAGATACAAGACCGTTAATCTTTTTCTTTCTTCAATCTTCAATTATTTATAATGAGATTGATGAACATGTCCGTTGGAAAGTATTAGTTACATTTATGATTATATTTGTACTTTCTTCTGATTTTTCAATGGTCATATTGTCTTATTGACTTTATGTTGTGAAATTGTTCTCTAATATTGTTGGTAAGTCTTCTAATACGAGAGTTTGATGGTGATAACTCAGCTGGTACATTGGTAATGATCACTAAACTAGTATCTTCTTTAGTTCGTGAATTATCCAGCTGGTTGTGTCATTCTTCTATAGAAATACAATTATGAAAAATTATTTCAATTTTGATGTGTTGCATAAGTGCATAGCTCAATCGCATTATATTTGCCCATATTTTTCACCTCTTTGGTCGGTTTTGAGAAAGTGCTCCATCTCGCTCGACTTTGTGCCCTGTGTGCGTAATTTGACAGAGCAGCCTTTCAATCATCTGCTGATTTGAGGACCCAATGGATTTCTTCAAATCAGTCTTCTCGGATCCCACGCCCTCCCCTTCATTCACGTCAACCCCCACATCATCGGATTACACCCAAACTATCCCTTCTCCCGAGCCCAACCCGCCATCGAATTCATGGGTATTTGAGCCGGCACTTTTCAGCACTATAGCGTCTAAATCGAAGACCCTTCTGGACAATTACTATAAGATATTCATGTCTTTAGCTCTGGCTTGAAGAAGGAAACGTCTGTTATACGGCAAGCCGCTAGCTAGCCGAGCCATGCAGAACTTGCCATCCCAGCTTGAGTCCGTCGCTGCTATTGCCGGAGTCTCTTGAAGCTGTTGGCCAAGCAATTGACAACGTGGGATCGACTGTGTCTGAGATTATTGCTAAAGATTTGAATTTCGCTTCTCAAGGTAGTTTTTTGGGTGCCCATTTCGATGACATTGGCGATGATGCTGGGATACGGGAATTATGAGAAAGTTTCAGGATGTAGTGAGTGTAGTACAAAAGTTTACGGGTGTGTATTTTAGAAATGTAGCAATCAAAAAACAACAAATGACTTTATAATAGAAATGTCGAGGCGGCATTTGGAACCTCTGTTTTTAAGACAATATTGTTCTGCTACGGTGCTAACGATTCAATTGGCAATTTGTCTCCCAAGATACAACGATTATGATTTGTGATAGGAGCACTCAAAATCACAAATCCTGTGATGCCCGGGAATTAATGGTGCAAATCCCGTTATGGTAATGATCCTTTATGGATTTTAATTATGGCAATTATGAATTAATTGCGGTATTGGGACTCCCGAGGATTTTAAATCCGGTATTTGGAGTCGTTGGACCCAAGGGATGAGATTGTATTCTCATCATGGTGATAACCTTAGAATTTGATTTTTGGTGGGATCTGGGGTCCGGAGTACTTTGGGGCTGGTAATGGAAAGTGAGGTTGGAGAGATATTTATTAAAAGCAGATGATATTTAATAAATCATGATGTATTTGTGAAGGACTCGAGATTTTGGAGTTTTGGTACTATATATACCAAGTTGACTCGCTGTTCGATCATTTTGGATCTCATTTCTCTCACTCTCACCAGCGCTCCCCCTTCCCCAAACCCATTTCCCTTCCCTTTTCTCCCTTGAGCAAAAATCGGTGGAGGCTAGACTTGGGAGCCGAATTTCTCGAAGATAATAATGTATTATCCATCCCCTCGTATTTGTCTTCGATTTGATACTTTTATTGTGGTGTTTGGGAAGGATTTGAGTTGGGTTTAAGAAATTGGTTTTTAAATATTTTTGGGTTCTTGTGTTTTGGGGTTGATTTATAGCCCTTGTTAAGGATTTATGTTGTTTGGGGTGTGGGGATTATTGTTTTGGAAAAATTTTACAAGAAAAATGCCATTTTTGGCTATTACAGGTCGAGGCGATCGATCCCTAGGGCGGGGCAATCGATCGCCGTGATGTTGGTGGAATTTTGAGGAAGATGAACAGTGAGCCGATTGACTGCCTCAAATGAAGCGATTGATCGCCATGAGGCAGTAGCCAAATACACTGAGAGGCGATCGATCGCCTGGAATGGAGCGATCGATCACCTGTGCCTATTTTTGAGAGGTGATCGATCGCCTGGGATGAAGCGATCGATCGCCAGTGCCATTTTGTGGGGATTATTTTCGTGTTGAGTTTTTTATGCATGCTTCGCCCAGGGTCTTTTAAAAAGGTTAATCGTCATGGATAACGATATAATTGGGGTTGTGAATGTGCTTGGGCACGTGGTTGCATGCTTGAATTTAATTCTGGATTATTAATTGTGTTTAGCACATAATTCATCGGTCATGGGATCAAGGCAAGGTTGGAATCGAACTACGGAATTATAATGTACGTATAACGTACAAGCATAGCCTGTTATAATGTTGCAACTGTGAAATGCATAGTATATGGTATTTCCAATAAATGGATAGAGAAAAATGCATGGTATATGGTACTTGCAATAAATGGATAGTGAAATGCATGGTATATGGTACTTGCAATAAATGGATATTGAAATGCGTGGTATATGGTACTTGTAATAAATGGATATTGAAATGCATGGTATATGGTACTTGCAATAAATGGATATTGAAATGCATGATATATGGTAATTGCGATGAATGGATATACATTGAGAATTATATGGTGCCGCTTTTGAGCGAGCAATGATTGGGATGTTGTCGCCGTTGAGCGACCATCGGTTATGACGCCGCTGTTGTTGAGCATGCATGGGGTTAAACTGCCTCTATTGTGGAGCGAGAGAAGAAATAGAAACATGGAATCATTGGTTAGATATATGTGATATCTATGATCCTTTATTTATGATTTAATCATATTTGATTATGGAACTGGCATGGCAGGAAGGTTTCAGTTAATCCTTGTGGTGATTAATAGGCTTTGGGAATTTGATGAGTTTGGTTATTTTGAGAACAGTGAAGGTACAGGGGATCCCGGATAAGGATGATACCATCCAGGGAGTATCATTTAAATTCGTGGCATTTACATTCTGTAAATTATGAATTGTAATATTGTGCTTATTGGATTGGTGGTATTGGTATGCTCACCCCGTGTGGGATCTGTCTCTGTTGGGGCAGGTGAATAGGTACATCGATGGCTTTGGAGTTGAGCTCGAGCTATGGATTAGATGTGCTTCCAGGATCGAAGTACCAGTGACGGTATCGAGCACATTGATTTATACATTTGATACACATACATTTGTTGATGCTCGCATGTGAGCACTGTTATATGTGTATATGGTTGTATAAAAAGGCAACATGTCTCTTTTCATTTATGGGTTGCATGCAATGAATTATTGAATTGCTAAATGAACTGAGAACATGGTAGTGTATTACAACGGGTGTATGATATGTATGGGCTTGGTTGGGGAAAATCGGATACTTAATGGAATGATACAAGGGAAATTTTATAGATGGTATTTCATGCCACAGTTGTATGTAGTCTTTCCCCTGATAACATGATTGTATGCACTAATTGCATGGGTTAATACACTAATAATGGGTTAAGGGCACGGGGGTCCTTACATTAGTGGTATAAGAGCAGTGGTTTGCTCTTGCATGATGGTAGTTAGTGTGGTATGACACAATATATTGCTTATGCGCATTTACGATATGTGTTCGTAATTGGAATATGTTGTTGCTAACCATGGTGGTTGCAGGGTCATATGGACATGGATTATGCATTGTGGTTGCATATATATTTGGGTGATGATTTTAATACTTTGCCGCTAAATGTTGAAGCGATGGGGAATTCCGCATGTCACATTTGAAGCGAGGTGCATTAAAATACACTCTTAACGATATATATTGGTATATGGATTATGCATTGTGGTTGCATATATGGCGTAGCGATGTGAATACTTGCCGCCTTCATGGCGTAGCGATGTGAATACTTGCCACTGTCATACCGTAGCGATGAGAGAATATTTGCCGCTAATATGAAGCGAAGAACACGACCGCTGTCATATTATAGCGAATGATATTATTTGCCGTTGATATTGTCGAAGCGGGGGGTATTTCCGCTGTCATGTTAACGAGAAGGGTATTTCCGCTGTCATGTTTAAACGAGGTGTATTGGTGCCGCTCATACCATCGCGACGAAGAATATTTGCCGCTTAAACGAGGGATATTATACCGCTAATATGATGTATCGGTGAGCTTTCCGCTGTCATATGATAGCGATGAAGAATATTTGTCGTTTAAGCGAGGGATATAATGCCGCTGGTACGTCGAAGTGAAGTAGCGAAGAGGGATATTTGCCGCTGTATAGAGAGGGATGTCATGATGCTAGTTTATTGGCGATGGTTTATGCCGCCGGGTATTCATATAGCGATGGTTCATTCCGCTAGTTTATTAGCGATGGTTTATGCCGCGAGTATTCATATAGCGATGGTTCATTCCGCTAGTTTATTGGCGATGGTTTATACCGCCGGGTATTCATATAGCGATGGTTCATTCCGTAGTTTATTGGCGATGGTTTATGCCGTCGGGTATTCATAGCGATGGTTCATTCCGCTACATCTATGGCGATGGTCCATACCGCCAGATATTCTATAGCGATGGTTCATTCCGCTACATCTATGGCGATGGTTCATACCGCCAGGCATTATATAGTGACGGTTCATTCCGCTACATCTATGGAGATGGCTCATACCGCCAGGCATTACATAGCGATGGGTCATTCCGCTACATCTATGGCGATGGTTCATACCGCCAGGTATTATATAGCGATGGGTCATTCCGCTACATCCATGGCCCATTTTCATACCGCCGGATATCTATAGCGATGTTTTATGCCGCTGACTTTATGGCGAGGGATCATGCCGCTGATTCTATAGCGATGGGTTATGCCGCTATGTACGCAGCACGGGATCACGCCACCTTCGAGCGATGGGTACTGCCTGCGTACCACTCTGGAACGATGGATGCAGGTATGCCGCTATCTTGTTAGCGATGATGTATGGTATATTAATGTTTTATTAGCATTATTGTGGATGTCATGCGTTGATATACATATATTGTCACGTGCTTGACGATGAGATTATGAATTTCATGTATCGACACATACCGTCACGAGTTGACGATGTTATGTTGGATGTCATGTGTTCACATTTACCGTCATAGGATGACGATGGCATGGCGTGTGTTCTATGTAGACGCATGTCGTCATTACATGAATAATACATTTGAGTATATGTGTTAATTGTATGGCTGGGAGTGCCAATGGTGAGCACAAGGTAGTGACTGAGTCACAGATTGACGAGACCATTATGCCGAGCAGGTTGCTCGATGAATTATTGGGTGCGCGGTACAGGAAGTGTACCGCATCACATATTTGAGGTAAATATTTTACGAGTAGTAGTACCTTTGAGTATACTCGTTGGAATGGCTATGGCCAATGACTGGCAGTAGGAGTAGTTATTAAGGAGACTACTTGCTTATACCGAGGTGACATGTGGTGGACATGATCGCATCCACCCATGAGGGTGTGGAATAAATCCTACGGGATTAGGGTTGCTTTGTGGTTGAGGGAGGACACCGAAATGTCCGTTGTGCCTTCTTGATTAGAGAAACGTTGGGTGATGACCCACTACTCTAATGGTTTGTATGGCATGGTATACCGGGATGGAACGTATGATACGTTGGTAGGTTTAGTATAAACCTAAGGAGGCAGCGATTTGCTAGCCAGGTATTGTTGCAGTGCTATAGCGTGCCTGTGATAGCCGTTATACTGCTTGTTGGAACCGAGTTTGGCGAATCGTATGATGATGCGATGAGGGTTTATAGTGGACTCTTGTGGTCACTATGTGGCATGAGGATTGAGTCAGAGAATACCTCACGGGAACGTTTATACGGCAATGCTTTGAGAGACTTGTACTGGGACAGCTCAGTTTTGTTGGGAGTACCAACGTGAGTGTCAACAAGTACTTGTTAGTTCTGGTTGAGAATTCTTGCATATGGAATGCAATGGGGGACGCAATTGGAATTATGGGATGTAGTTAGTGGGGTGACACAACTATATTGATTGTATCTCTCGGAGAGATTTGGATTGTACTGTCATGGAGACAGCTAGTATTGGTTGAGGGTTGGTTGTGAATCAACCATGGTAAGCATTACTAGTGTTGGACTAGGTAATGGCTTTATTTTTCCAGCGAGACGTACGGGGAGGCGTCTCTGGGGAGATGCTCGAGGTTTGTGGAGTACTATGGTATTAGTACGGAGATGTTAGCATGGTTATACGTTGTGTATACGGTTTTTGATTTGCTAATAGTGGCATTGATGTACCTACCTTTTGGGAATCTTTAAGAGATCAGATGAGTCGGTTTGTGTGGTGTTGATCTTGGAATCACACCATTGGTCGTTGTTTTGTCAATCATCATTCTCCGTTGAGTGAGAATAATTGAGGATTGACAGTTGAGTTTGGGACTTTTGGGTATGATTGGTGATACCCGAGTCGATTGCATTGAATATGCAGGTAGTATTAGTGCTTAGGCAGGTATGCTGGTGTATGTATACGAATGCCAGGATTTACCTTGGTACTTGTCGAGCATCGGGTTAATATGCTTTGATGAATGAATCTCCGGTGAGATATTGTGGCGCCTTGAGATTGGTAATCTCAATGACACGTTCTGAAGAATGATCGTGAGGTCTGGTTGACTCCCTTGAGGAGGGATTGTCGTGCGTTGAGGCTATGGTAATTTGTTTCTGAGTAAATTGATAACATCCCTGTATTAGGATTGTTGAATCCTATGGTAACGAGGCATGTCCATGATTCGGATTTATTATGTATAGTGGTTGTCACGTGTGGCGGGAATGCAATTAATTTTTCTTGCCTGTCCTTTTGGGAACTTGAGACCTTGTGGAGTCTCGATGTTGTGTTTGGGACCAAGAAGTGATTTCTTGGAACATACGGACGTAGACATCTTTGGAGATGTGTTTGTATTGATCGGTAGCCGAGAGTTGCCGATCTGTGTTGCAAAATGGTGCAACTACTCCTTTGATGGAGATGGAATTGGAGAGCGGAAACCGGATTTGGTATAAGTACACTGTAGTGTACTGGTGGTTTCCTTGGTAACGAGGTATGTCTAACATCGTAGGCTAAGACGTAGAGATATCATTGAGACGATATCTATGTTGGAATCAATAATGATTCGTTGGGGTTAGCAGTTAGAGTTGACTGACTATTTTTGGGTGGTTAGCATCAGGGTATGCTGACGTTCTTTTGAGATTATGATGGTTTGGGAGGTTTACTCCATTCCAGAGTTTTGATGCGAGGTCGGTGCCCTCGCAGTTGGTGTGTCGTTCATGATGCGCTCATGATTCGACGTTGTGAATCCGTTTGGATTGTGTAGTCTTGGTTGTACATGAGGTAAGCCAGTGCAAATTTCGAGGATGAAATTTTATTAGTGGGGGATAATTGTGATGCCCGGGAATTAATGGTGCAAATCTCGTTATGGTAATGATCCTTTATGGATTTTAATTATGACAATTATGAATTAATTGCGGTATTGGGACTCCCGATGATTTTAAATCCGGTATTTGGAGTCGTTGGACCCAAGGGATGAGATTGTATTCTCATCGTGGTGATAACCTTGGAATTTGATCTTTGGTGGGATCTGGGGTCCGGAGTACTTTGTACTTGGGGTTGGTAATGAAAAATGAGGTTCGAGAGATAATTATTGAAAACATATGATATTTAATGAATCATGATGTATTTGTGAAGGACTCGAGATTTTGGAGTTTTGGTACATATATACCCAGTGGACTCGATGTTCGATCATTTTGGATCTCATTTCTCTCACTCTCACCAACGCTCCCCCTTCCCCAAACCCATTTCCCTTCCCTTTTCTCCCTTGAGCAAAATCGGTGGAGGGTCGACTTGGGAGCCGAATTTCTCGAAAATAATAAGGTATTATCCATCCCCTCGTATTTGTCTTCGATTTGATACTTTTATTGTGGTGTTTGGGAAGGATTTGAGTTGGGTTTAAGAAATTGGTTTTTAAAGATTTTTGGGTTGTTGTGTTTTGGGGTTGATTTATAGCCATTGTTAATGATTTCTGTTGTTTGGAGGGTGGGGATTATTGTTTTGGAAATTTTTGCAAGAAAAACGTCATTTTGGCTGTTCCAGGTCGAGGCGATCGATCCCTAGGGCGGGGCAATCGATCGCCATGACGTTGGTGGAATTTTGAGGAAGATGAACAGTGAGGCGATCGACTGCCTCAAATGAAGTGATCGATCACCATGAGGCAGTAGCCAAATACACTGAGAGGCAACCGATCGCCTGGAATGGAGCGATCGATCGCATGTGCCTATTTTTGAGAGGCGATCGATCGCCTGGGATGAAGCGATCGATCGCCAGTGCCGTTTTGTGGGGATTATTTTCGTGTTGTGTTTTTGATGCATGCTTCACCCGGGGTCTTTTAAAAGGGTTAATCGTCATGGATGACGATATAATTGGGGTTGTGACCGTGCTTGGGTACGTGGTTGCATGCTTGAATTTAATTGTGGATTATTAATTGTGTTTAGCACATAATTCATCGGTCACGGGACCAAGGCAAGGTTGGATTCGAACTATGGAATTATAAGGTACGTATAACGTACGAGCATAGCCTGTTATAATGTTGCAACTATGAAATGCATAGTATATGGTATTTGCAATAAATAGATAGAGAAATGCATGGTATATGGTACTTGCAATAAATGGATAGTGAAATGCATGGTATATGGTACTTGCAATAAATGGATAGTGAAATGCATGGCATATGGTACTTGCAATAAATCAATATTGAAATGCATGGTATATGGTACTTGCAATAAATGGATATTGAAATGCATAGTATATGGTACTTGCAATAAATGGATATTGAAATGCATGGTATATGGTAATTGTGATAAATGGATATACATTGGAAATTATATGGTGTCTCTTTTGAGCGAGCAATGATTGGTATGTTGTCGCCGTTGAGCGACCATCGGTTATGACGCCGCTGTTGTTGAGCGTGCGTGGGGTTAAACTGCCGCTATTGTGGAGCGAGTGATGAATAGAAACATGGAATCATTGGTTAGATATATGTGTGATATCTATGGTTCTTTATTTAATGGTTTAATCATATTTGATTATGGAACTGGCATGGCAGGAATGGTTTCGGTTAATCCTTGTGGTGATTAACTGGCTTTGAGAATTTTATGAGTTTGGTTATTTTGAGAACATGGATGGTACAGGGGATCCCGGATAAGGATGATACCATCCAGGGAGTATCATTTAAATTCGTGGCATTTACATTCTGTAAATTATGAATTGTAATATTGTGCTTATTGGATTGGTGGTATTGATATGCTCACCCATGTAGGGGGCTGTCTCTGTTGGGGCAGGTGAATAGGTACATCGATGGCTTTGGAGTTGAGCTCAAGCTATGGATTGGAGGTGCTTCCAAGATCGAAGTACCAGTGACGGTATCGAGCACATTGATTTATACATTTGATACACATACATTTGTTGATGCTCGCGTGTGAGCAATGTTATATGTGTATATGGTTGTATAAAAAGGCAAGGGCCTGTCTCTTTTCATTTATAGGTTGCATGCAATGAATTATTGAATTGCTAAATGAACTGAGAACATGTTAGTGATTACAAGGGATGCATGATATGTATGGGCTTGGTTGGGGAAAACCGGATACTTAATGGAATGATACAAGGGAAATTTTATAGATGGTATTTCATGCCACGGTTGTATGTAGTCTTTCCCGTGATAACATGATTGTATGCACTAATTGCATGGGTTAATAATTGGTTAAGGGAACGGGGGTCCTTACAAATCCTTTAGACCAGAAAGGTTTAAAAACATTCAACCAGAACAAGGATGAAGAGGAACAAAATTACTCAAATTTTGACCTTAAAATTTGGTGTAAATTTCGAAATTCCATGTCCAATTCAAGTGAGGGATGTTCTATTTATAGTATGTCAAGAGTTATGTCCAAAAAGACACCATTTGGAGGCATCATATCGTGAAAAATCGCACCCAAACATGAAAGGACACACCAATATGCCAAACGGATGCAGGGCGCGATCGATCGCGGATTGAGGCGTGATCGATCGTGCCCCTGTTTCGAACAAGTGAAAAAATACTGCCTTTGCTTGATCAATCGATGCAGGGTCTGCGATCGATCTAGCGTATATTTTTTTTTAATTTCATTTCAATATTCCAACAATTCCCCACATGAATTAAATTAATGCATGTATATAATTGAGCGATTTTAACGAACTGTTATGGCATCTGGAGAGATAGCTTGCGGCTTTGAATATTTCGTAGTAGTATTCAATTAGATTTACTTGACTTAGTGAACCCAAAACATAACAATTATAACATTCGTATTGGTTTCTTACGGTTGTCCATTCCGTCCTTGGACCACACTTGGTTTCATAAGTGCTTTTCATCTTTGAAGCGGTCACACTTTACACTCACGTAGGTGACCTCCTAGAAGAGTATCCCGCTATACTTGGTGTGCGCTTATCGTGTAGGCCCAAATTAACCCCACTCAATCCTCAAGATTGATAACAATACTGTAGTAGTGTGAGTAGGGATCGATCCCACGAGGAGGTGTGAATTCTTGTGTTAATGAAAATCAAAACAAAGGAATAATAAAGGATGGGGTTGTGAGGTTGAATTATACTAATTAAAATTAAAAATAAGATTAACTAATGAAAGCGATTCTTGGTATCGGTCGACTCTTCCTTGGAATTATCATCTATTTCATCGATTCACAAAAGACTCAATTTTTCATATGAATATCCATCGTTGGACATTTGATCCAATAATCAAGTCCTATCTCACCTTACGTTTAGTTAAGTAGCCCAAGCGTTCTAGTTTAACCCTTATCAAAAAATCAATCAAAATACAAGCGATTAAGATTTAAATCGATGATAGCATATGAACTATTGAGATCGATGAAGCTAAACAACATAATCGAAGCGTCTATGTTTAATCTAGTTAAGTGTTCTTCCTAAGAATTTAACAAACTCACAAGCGAAAATTCATCAATCTTTGTTGCTTCGTAAATTAGAGGGATCACACGATTCCGTATTTGATATCTAATTTAGCGTTAGATTTCATGCAAGTTATTAGGTTGTCAATCCAATAATAAACACAACAATCATATCAATAAAATCAGAAAAACTCTTGATACTCAATTAAATTGATAATTAAAGCATAAGAATCTCCCCAAGATAAATAAAATCCAAGGATTTGTCTTCCTCAACCAAGAATTAAATAGCTAGACATAATCTAAGATAAAGCAATAAATAAAAACAAAGGAAAGAAAACTAATCCAATCTTCGCTCGTCGAGGTGTCAATCCCGTCTTCGTTTCGATCTTCGTAGCGTTCTACAACAAAATTGAAAGAAAAAATATAAAACTAGTCTAAACTATTCTACCTTAACTAACTAGATGTTCTTTAGTCTGATTTTCGTCCATATATGTATAGGGAGGCTGATGGAGTAGGTTAGAATCCATGTGGGAACGAAAGATATCAAGTCTTTACACTTTCCAAAACTCTACTGGCGTAGCTACGAGAGATAATGGCGTAAAGACGCATGCTGACGTGTCAAAACTATGGCTTCCCGCATTTCTGGCATATTTACGCCTCCGAATGGCGTAGCTACGCCTACACATGCCGTAGCATTGGCGTAATTACGCCAAATAATGGCTAATTACGCCTGTCTTCAATATTTCTGGCGAGTTTTGTATTTTGACCATAACTTTCTCATACAAACTTGAAATTCAACGAGTCAGCTGTACACGCAAAGATAACTCAAAGTTCTACGATGTTTCTATGGACTACATTTCCAAAACCTGGATTGAACATATATATAATTGAGGAGAAAGGAGCGACATGTGTCTTGGATTCTGGTTTTTTCCTCTTTTCTTGAACTTTATTGCTTCTTTCATCATTTTAGCTTGATTTCTTCACATTTCCCTACATTTACACAAATATATGATTAGGTAGCATATGTATCAATTTATCCATCAAATTATACCAAATCATAGACAATTAAGCGCAATAGATGTGTCCATTTCTAGTCACATCAAACACCCTCATACTCAATCTTTACTCGACCTCGAGTAAATCACACAAAACTACAATATTTTTACTTTGGCTCATAGGTTCATAACAAACTAACTTGTTCTCACTTTTATGCCTCAACAATTTTAAACATGCTTAATTATGAAAGGCGGTGAAAAGTTAACAGTGGAACAAGTTCAATCCCTAAACATTTCGTACCCAACAAAGTGGTGAACGTGCGTGTGTGGTCATAAACAAGTGTCATGTACAAGTTATAGATCCAATTAATGTAAATTCATAATAGTTCAAGTCATACACCAACATAAGTATAGGCTCACTTGCACACTCTTCTCCACTATCTTAGCCACTTTGCAAACACAAATCAAGTAGGTCTTTCTAGCTTGTAGTGTGGCCTAGGTATTGGCTTATGAAAGAAAGGGTAAAAATATATCAAACAAGGGAATATGATGATATGCACACTAAAATCTTCTCTTCTTGCATGAATTTTTCAATTTTTGTTTCAACGTTTTTCTTCTTTTGTGCATTGGCTCCCATTGGAGTCATATTTTTATGTATTTTCTCAAGGCATCCATTTTCCTTCATGCATTTCATTCTTTTGACAATAAAATTCACAAAACATATATGAATCATTGATAACGTAAGTGCATGTGAATGAAACACATCATACTCCCTTCAAATGTATGGATAGAATTCATATTAGGCTTATTAGGGAAGGATGATAAGCTAGTCAAAGAATGTCGAATGGGCTTGTTTTATATACTTAGCATACAACCATTATTTTGCGTCAAAGCTCAAAAAGGGTACTAGTGATTGATTTTCTTTACATGGTAGGCTTGAAAGGCTCAACCGCATCAAAGATTGCCTATATCACTTTCATATTTGCAAGTAGTCTAGACATACGCTTCAAAGAGCATGTAGTTAAGTTCTAGCATGTATTAGAGACTTCTTAAGACTATCACAAAATTCACACAATCTTCACTATGCTATGCACACTTCACATGTCATGACGGATTTGTGCTCAAAATATTCAATTACTAAGTCAACGCACACTTTGCATTAGAGTTCAAAGTCTTCCAAGGTTAACAATTCACATATGTTCAAAAACATGCATGCCATCAATTAGGTTTCATCATGGGCTAGTGATTCTAAGCACATTACTAACTATGAGCTCAAAATTTTCAAATTTTTTGATTTTTTTGTATTTTTGAAATAAGAAAAACAATAACACGCCACTAATCCACCCCCCATACTTAAAATTTACATTGTCCCCAATGTAAGGCAAAAATACAAGAAAAGTGAAAAGTCTAACTAAAAAAACAATAAAAAATAAAAGGGAGAAAGGAAACTAACTCCCTTGGGTTGCCTCCCAAACAACGCCTCTATTTAACGCCTTTTGCCCGAATGCCTATTTGCCTTGCACCTCTTGGAGGGTTTTTGTCTTTTCACTATGTCGCCTTCCTCCAAAGAAGTCAGATGAGGTCGATCAAGAACTACCTCATGGCATCCTTTAATTTGTTGTCGCCTATGCTCGCCTTTGGGAATCTCATTCTGGTGAGATTCCATGTTATCCACATCGACCTCTGTTTGTTCTTCAAGTATTGATGGCCTTAGTACCATCGTTTCTGGAGTTTCTACCTCTTTGCCACTGTCCAAGGTGGTGTTGTCTTTGAAAAAATAGTCCCAAGGATTCAGTTCATTACAGTACTCTTTCGCCGACTCCTCTGTCACAGCGCATGATTCATCTAAGTATTCAACAGTGGGAAACATACCTTGCGGAGTTGTAGGATGTACAAACTCCTTTTTTTTTATATTGGCACGTGTGTCTCCTCTTCTAGCTCGGGTGGCATCAGTACCACCTTCTCCATAGTCTCCTCTTCTTCATCACTCCATGATTCGAATGCAATCATGGTCTCCTTTTGTGCTGCTATCCGATCGGACGATCTTATTAGTTGCTCCATTTGGTTACCCAAATTCTGAGTGCTAGCCCTGAATTCCTGTTGAAATTGCAAAGTTCTATCATTAAGTGTTGAAACAAGATCCTCTAAAGACTCACCAGGGGTATGGCATTGAGGTTGTTGCGGCCATGACGGATATTGCGGTATGTATGGCGGTAGATGGGACTGCATGTAAGGTGGAGGTGGGCTCATCCATTGATTGTCATAGTTGAGATTGGGATGATCACTCCAACTTGAATTGTATGTTCTTTGTACACTCCCTATGCCAAGTTGGTGCACAAGATACTCCATTTCGTCTAGTCGCCTATAGTCCTCCATGATAAGATCCGATTTTTCAGAAATCAACCTGTAAGCACGAACAAGCAAGAGTAGCGGTGGGGGGAAAGAATGAAAAAAAAAACAGAAAATAACACAAAAATATACAACGCCTCCTCGGGAACGGCGCCAAAATTTGGTATGCGCTTATTGTGTACGCCCAAATTAACCCCACTCAATCCTCAAGATTGATAACAATAATGTAGTAGTGTGAGTATGGATCGATCCCACGAGGAGGTGTGAATTCTTGTGTTAATGAAAATTAAAACAAAAGAATAATAAAGGATGGGGTTGTGAGGTTGAATTATACTAATTAAAATTAAAAACAAAGATTAACTAATGAAAGTGATTCTTGGTATCGGTCGACTCTTCCTTGGAATTATCATCTATTTCATCGATTCACAAAAGACTCAATTTTTCATATGAATATTCATCGTTGGACGTTTGATCCAATAATCAAAGTCATATCTCACCTTACGTTTAGTTAAGTAGCACAAGCGTTCTAGTTTAACCCTTATCAAAAAATCAATCAAAATACAAGCGATTAAGATTTAAATCGATGATAGCATATGAACTAGTGAGATCGATGAAGCTAAACAACATAATTCAAGCGTCTATGTTTAATCTAGTCAAGTGTTCTTCCTACGAATTTAACAAACTCACAAGCGAAAATTCATCAATCTTAGTTGCTTCGTAAATTAGAGGGATCAGACGATTCCGTATTTGATATTTAATTTAGTGTTAGATTTCATGCAAGTTATTAGGTTGTGAATCCAATAAACAAACACAACAATCATATCAATAAAATCAGAAAAACTCTTGATACTCAATTAAATTGATAATTAAAGCATAAGAATCTCCTCAAGATAAATAAGATCCAAGGATTTGTCTTCCTCAACTGAGAATTAAAACTAGCTAGACATTATCTAAGATAAAGCAATAAATAAAAACAAAGGAAAGAAAACTAATCCAATCTCCGCTCGTCGAGGTGTCATCCCGTCTTCGTATCGATCTTCGTAGCGTTCTTAAACAAAATTGAAAGAAAAAACATAAAACTAGTCTAAACTATTCTACCTTAACTATCTAAATGTTCTTTAGTCTGATTTTCGTCCATATATGTATAGGGAGGTTGATGGAGTAGGTTAGAATACATGTGGGAAGGAAATAAATCAAGTCTTTACACTTTTCAAAACTCTACTGGCGTAGCTACGCCAGATAATGGTGTAAAGACGCCTGATGACATGTCAAAATTATGGCTTCCCGCGTTTCTGGTGTAGCTACGCCTACACATGTCGTAGCATTGGCGTAATTACACCAAATAATGACTAATTACGCCTGTCTTCAATATTTCTGGCGAGTTTTGTATTTTGACAATAACTTTCTCATACGAACTCTGAATTCGACGAGTCAGCTGTCCACGCAAAGATAACTCAAAGTTCTACAACTTTTTTATGGACAACATTTCCAAAACTTAGCTCGAACATATATAAATTTGAGGAGCAAGGAGCAACATGTGTCTTGAATTCCTATTTTTTCCTCTTTTCTTCAACTTTATTGCTTCTTTCATCATTTTAACTTGATTTCTTCACCTTTCCCTACATGTACACAAATATACGATTAGGTAGCATATATATTAATTTATCCATAAATTATACAAAATCGTAGATAATTAAGCGCAATAGATGTGTCTATTTCTAGTCACATCAATACTCCGACATATTCTTATATGTCTTAGGAATCATTAAAGGCATTTTGTCTATCCTCGTACCCCTTTTGGAGGCTACACCACTTATCATAGGAATGTGTTGGAGAGTGATCTCCAAGGTGTTTATACAATCTCATAATTTAGTTGTCCCTTTTGAACCTAGTTCTTGGGATCTCCAGTGAACAAGGTTGGGTATCAACTATGAGATTTTGATTATAGGGTTTTAATCACATTTCCCTCGATAAACTTCCATATGATCTCTCGGTTTACCATGTCATATGCGGATCCACGATTTCACATAATCACTCACGATTATGCCACTAGAGATCATTTTGTCATATAGCATTTGCGCAACACATTTTAGTTGCATACATAGGATTTTTCTCTAACAACTTATAAAGTCACTCGACTGAAGAAGCTTTATATGTTTTGCATAGAGAATTTTCCACAACAGTATATCTTTAGTTTTGGTAATCACATTACCTCCTTCGTATCATTTTCTCATTTTAGCATATTTCCATCATCGAATTTAAAGCATTGTTAACACGTTATTTCTTACAAAATTCGAGAACAGAGGAAATACCCAACTTTAATTCATAATTCAAATTGTAAGCGCATATATTCTTACAAAACAAGTTCAAGATTCTATTCTTGCAAACTTGAAATTTAAATACAAAGCTTAAAATTTGAAACTCGAATTGATCCTTGAGATATAATTCTTCAAGTGTCTTGGAAACTTTAATTCCAAGTATTGTTCTTGATGCACACATGTCAAAAAATGTCTCGTTAACATTTTTCTTTGTTACTTGATGATTTCTAAATTGCTTCCCCAATGAACATATCATCAATACACAAGCATACATATGTGTGTACATATTTGTCACAAAATCCATTTGACAATATTATTTGTCAAACTCTTCATGTCATTTATTTGGTGTTTGTTATGACTTCACTTTGGCCTTCATATTTCTATTTTGAGCCAAGCACCCCCACATTTCAAATATTGTAGGAAACTCTCTTTTCCTTCAATCACAAGCTTTTTCGTCATTGCTTAAATGTGATACTTAGGATGTGTTTGACTCTTAGAATAGCAACCCCCCACAACTTCGGGATAGTTACAAATTGTACTGGCGTTCAAACTTTCATGTTTCAAGTTCTAAGTGTTATCATCTACGAATCCAAATTCAAGATTTTATTTCTTAAAATTTTGGATTTTAGCGTACTTGCTTACAAAAGTTGAAACTTGGACAATATTCTCAAACTCGGTTTACAATTTACAATTTAAGCGCACTAACTTAGAAAACTTGAATTTAAGATTTTTATATCTTGCAAATTCATGCTATAAGCGTACTAGCTTAAAAATTCAAAATGAACCAATTGAGATATTACAACGCCTAGTCAAAATTTGTGGCTTAGATTCACCACTTGTGTTTTAAGCGTATAAAGCTTAGAAACTCGAACTCAAGATTTTATAGTCTTGCAAATTCAAGCTTAAGCGTCAACTTCTTAGACAACGCAAGTATAATCTACTCACAATTTCTCATAGCAAATCTCATTTGCTAAATTTGATCGCAATCTCATCATTGAACTGTTTAAACACCTCTTTGGTCTCGTTTTTGCTTCATAACAAAGAAGTCACAACAATATCATGTGCAAATATTGATAAAGTGACAAATTATTTTTCCCACATCTCTAGTTTGCACACTTTCCATCACAAACATCATTGTGAATTAACTATAGAGACGTTACGATTCTTCTAACAAATAAATGACGATTTGTTAGCTTAGTACCCATACAAGCAATATATTTAACATGACAATTTGCGCAGCGAACCATGGTTTAAATGATCTTAATAATCATGTCACAAACCATAAGATTCAATATAAGAAATAATAACATAAATTTTATTGCTTTAAACAAATATCCTCATTACATTTATTTAGAATCACTCCATTCTTGGAGTTTATAACTTTCAAAGATACACAATCTAATTAAGCGGTAAGCGCTAGATCATCCAAATCATTTGAAAGACAATATTCTTCGGTCACATTTACTTGATCCATAGCCTTCCCACAATTGTCTTTATTGCGACAATCCTTCGCCATGTGATTGGGTTTTCCATATTTGTAGTACTTGCCTTTGAACTTCTTCGCCTTTCCAGATTTGGAGGCCATGCCGTCAAACTTGCGCTTTGTCCCGCGGGTTTTTCCATTAAGTTCACTCGTGGTTCATGTTGGTGCCAATATTTCTTCCTTTCGGAAATTCTGTTGTCCTCTTCGATTCTCAAACGAACTACAAGGTCTTCAAGATTCATCTCTTTTTGTTTGTGCTTGAGATAATTCTTGAAGTCCTTCCATGATGGAGGCAACTTTTCAATCATGGCGGCAACTTGGAATGAGTCACTTAGAACCATTCCCTCCGCATGAATTTCGTGCATGAATACTTGAAAATCTTGCACTTGCGTTATGACTGGCTTTGTGTCAATCATTTTAAAATCCAGGAATTGCCCAATGATGAATTTATTCATGCCAGCATCATCGGATCTATACTTTTTCTCCAAGAATTGCCACAATTCCTTGGCCGCCTTCGCTAGACAATAAACACTGTACAATGTGTTGTCTAGTCCATTGATAATATAATTCTTGCCAGAAAATCGCTTTGATTCCACGCAAATTGTAGCCCTCTTTTGGTTGTCGGTTTCACTCTCCATGACATTAGGAGCATCCTCATTGATGAACCTTGCCAACGCCAAGGTTGTCAAGTAAAACATCTTCTTTTGTTACCACCGCTTGAGTCATTTCCATTGAACTTCTCTGGCCTTTCACCATGATGAACGGGAGTCGTTGTTGCACTCGAAGAAGCTATTTGTTGATAATATTGTCTTAAGTTTGTAGTACAAAAGTTTATGGGTGTGTCTCTTAGGAAGGTAGCAAGCAAAATAACAAATGGCTTTATAATAGAAATGTCAATGTGAGATTTGGAATCTCTGTCCTTGATACAATATTGACTCGCTACGGTGCTAACGATTCGATTGGCAATTTGTCTCACAAGATACAACGACTATGATTTGTGATAGGAGCACTCCAAATCACAAATTCTTTAAACCACAAAGATTTAAAAACGCTCAACCAGAACAAGGATGAAGACCCACAAAATTATTCAAATTTTGATCTTCAAATATGGTGTGAATTTCGAAATTCCATATTCAGTTCAAGTGAAGGATGTTTTATTTTTAGTATGTCAAGAGTTATGTCCAAAAGACATCATTTGGAGGCACCATATCGCAAAAAATCACACCCAAACATAAAGGACACATCAATCTGCCAAACAGACGCGGGGCGCGATTCCAACAAGTGAAAAAATACTGCCTTGCTCGATCGAACGCGGCAGGGTTTGCCATCGATCGAGCGTCTTTTTTTTTTTTATTTCATTTCAATTTTCTACCAGTGAGAATGCTAAGTCGTACAGTAGAATATATGCTATGGTTCGTAGTTTACAATGCAGTGCTAAGACATATTGGGAGGTGGATGAGAGCAATTATAGCGAGTGGAAAATTGGTTTAGACTTGAGGAAATCGAGCGATTGGTGGAGAAAAATGGAGTGACCAGGGAAAGTTTTGATGAGGTTGTGCCGAAGAAAGCTGATGAGGAAACCTTTTGGTGTTGGTATATTTATAAGGTACAGAAGGTGATTGAAGCTGGGGAGGCGAGAGCAAGGTTTGTGAAACAATCTATCGCAGAGGTGGAAGATGAGTTGAGCTGGGATGTTGATGATGATGATATGATGATGATGATGACGATGATAATGATGATTCCAGCAAAGGGACTGATGGGCTCGAATAGAAGGATGAGTTGAACAAAGATATCAAGGATACTGGAAGGAAAGTGCAAAAGTTAGAGCTGAAAAGTGGGGAGAAAGAAATGGAAAGGGTGATGAGGATGAAGCTGAAGCTGGTGTATCCGTGACAAAAGGGGGAAATTTGGCTGGTGAAGAGAGTTTGTAGGAGAGATTGAAATCCGATGACAAAGAAGGATCAGAAGGAAAAATAGAAAGTGCTTTTTTGGTGGTTTCAAGTCAACGGTGCGAGTATTACACAGGGTGGGATGAGATAGAAGCTTTTGGCAGTGGTGATGACGGCAAGGTCACCGATCATGGGAGTTCTAGTACCAGTAACTTGGCTGATTTGAGAAAACGGTTGACTGTCGCTGAACAAGTTACTTTATCTAATATATAAAACATTATCTTCTTCATTAACATTCATACTTCATATTCAGAAATAATAAAATTTGTGTTGATACTGATACACTTATAATTAAAAATGCAATTTCAACCCAAAAATTATATTTATTTTCGGATCTATCAATTTTTTTAAAATTTTAAAAAAAAATCCAAAATTACTATTCATCCTCCTTCCCAAATTAACATTAGGGTTTCGCTAGCATTTAGCACCGCCACCTTGCCTGCCCAGCCCGTGGGCCGAAAAGAAGAGAAGATTATAAGAGACGACTCCATTGCAGCAGCACGTCGTTGCCACTGCTGGTAGCGCAAGCCGCCACCTCTTTCCCGTGTTGTTGCCTGCAAGCCGACGCGCATACACAAACTGCAGTAGACGATTGCGAATCTAGAACATCGGTCCTGCAAGCCACACACTAGACAGCGGAGAACACATTCCCCGCCGGTTGCGCAGTCGCCTGCACTGTCGTCTGGTTCACAAGTTCCGCGGTGGATTGCACTAGATTTGCGCGAGCGCTGTGCCAAGCGACGGAGAACACTTTCTCCACAGCGTGCGCCGCCACGCGTCACTCCTCCGCGCTCACAGACGACCGCCGTTCCTTCACTGATGATGGTTAATCGCCGAAAATGATTTCCGGTCAGTATTTGGGTATGTATTAAAACTCATTTATTCCAATTTTCTATGTTTTCCGGATTCCAAAATTTATGAAAACTTAAACACGATTAGAATTGATGGGAAACGATATAATAAAAATTAATTGTCAAATACATGAATCAAAGCGCAACCTGGCTCTGATACCACTATTGGGTTTCCGCCCCCCGGCGTCAGATCCAAACGCAACGGAAAATAATTAGTAAACAGGTCTAGACCCGGGGATGGACGATCGCACCTGATTTATATATTAGACATGCAAATATCAAATATAAATGCACAAAAAGATATTACCGTTCACCGACGTAAATTTGATAGCAGTGATCCCTCGAGTCCATTCAGTCTGACCAGATCTTCAGGCCAACACCATTGCTAGTTTGGTGTCAGTTTATCTATGAAAGTGTATGTACTGGAATTATCAAATAACACTAGAGATGAACAGGGACGAATCTACACGGGAGTGAGGAGGGGCAGCTGCCCCCCCCCCCCCCCTCAAAAACTATTTGTTATTATATATTTATACTACAACTTTAACAAGCAAAGGGCGTTGGAATAGTGGTGAGAAGAACTGGACATTGGAATCC
Organism: Haberlea rhodopensis; assembly: GCA_907163345.1. Classification (NCBI taxonomy): domain Eukaryota; kingdom Viridiplantae; phylum Streptophyta; class Magnoliopsida; order Lamiales; family Gesneriaceae; genus Haberlea; species Haberlea rhodopensis. The sequence goes on from CAJQUN010000013.1 coordinate 6,374,479, forward strand.
CCTCAACCTAGGTTCGAATCAAGCCCTGCGTGCAGGGAATGTGGAACATTGTTTGTGTATAATTATAATATTTTATCATACAATTTAATTTTAAATAATTAATGATATATTTAACTTAAAAAAATCTTTGACCATGATATTTTTCTAAAGTCATCCTATTTCCTCAATCAATTAAACAATAAAAAATCAATTTTTCACTATTTTTAAAAAAAATACTTGTTTTGATTAATAAAAAACAAGAAAGAAATTTATGTCAAAAAAACAAGAAAGTAAATCATCATTACTATTAAATGAATTATCAAAGATTTCAAGTTTTTTGTACTTTTGATTTTAAAGATTTCAATTCTTGTTAGCTTGTCAAATTAGTTATGAATTTACAAAAGTATTGATTTTCAAATGATTTAGTTGAGCCCCCACACCAAAAAAAAATTGGATAAATGAGAATCTTTTATGTTTTTTCACTTGTTAAAGAATACACATGAAAAAAATACAACGAGACTCAAAAAACCTAGATATAATATAATTAATTTTGCCCCCCTCGACAAATTTCCTAGATTCGCCCCTGGAGATGAAGCACATATTTATAGTTGAGATTGAGTCACTAATAGGCTAGGGTTCTTAGATCCCAACAGGCTAACTATCGGCTCATTGGCTTGTATGACATCTTATGCTAACAAAAATTTGTCCGGTGAGGATGGCGAGGAGAGTTTAAAGGGGAGATTGAAATCCGATGACAAATAGGGATCAGAAGGGAAAATAGATAGTGTTTTTTCGATGGTTTCAGCCTTCAGGTCAGGCGGTACGATGAGGATTACGCAGGATGGGATGAGATAGAAGCTTTTGGCAGTGGTGATGAGGGCAAGGTCACCGATCATGGGAGTTCTAGTACCAGTAACTTGGCTGATTTGAGAAAACGGTTGACTGCCGCTGAACAAGATGAAGAGCTTACTTGGGATGTGGAGGATGATGGTGATGAGCGTGTCAAGTCATGATATTGGTTGCATCCTTCATGTTTTTTGGAAGTCTAGCCATTGGGTATAAATACCAAAATATTATAAAATAAAATAAAAATTTGAGAAATGCTGTAACAAAAAAATCAATTACGAAAATACAGTAAATCGTCATCCAGGATTGTAATTTCAACTTTTTATTATATTTATTTAAAAAATACCTGGTTAGTGGAAATGAAAATGGAGAACAAATTATAGGTAATAAAATGATCCGGGGGGATAGAATTTTGATTTTATGATAACGTAATTAAATATGACAATGAACCACATATAAGCATAGATATATATGTTAATAAATAGCCCATAATTAACAAATATAAAATTTATTACTATATTAATTTTGTCATAAATAGTAATACATATTGTTTAAGTCAATCCAAAAACATTACTCGTCACCTTTCCCAAGTCTTTACTTGTTCATAATTCCATCAAGTTTTTGCTTTTCACAATCACACTTATATGTATATATATAAATACATGTATATAATTATGCAAAGCTGTGCGTTCTTAAATCATTTATGGGTATGAATAATGGCATAAGTATGAGTATGAAAAAGCAAACTTGATGGAATATGAACAAGTAAAGACTTGGGAAGGTAGCGAGTAATGTTTTTTGATTGACTTAAACAATATGTGTTGTTAATTGTTATTTACAACAAAATTAATATAGTAATAAATTATATATTTGTATGAGCTATTTCTTAACATATATAGCTATGTTTATATCTGGTTCACAATCATATTTAATTAAGTTATTATAAAATCAAAATTATACCCCTCTGGATCCTTTTATTACCTATCATTTGTTCTTCATTTTCATTTTCCACTAACCCGGTATTTTCTCACATAAATATTTTTTAAATAAAAAAATTTAATAAAAAGTTAAAATCGTCATCCGGGATGACAATTTAACTCTTTGATCAAAAAGTTGAAATCTTGCCATCCCGATGGCGATTTACTATATTTTCGTATTTGATTTTTTGTTAAGATATTTCCCAAATTTTATTTTATTTTATAATATTTTGGTATTTATACCCTAGCCATTGACAGTGTTGATTAAAACAGTGGCATTTACTTTTCCAGTCTATACTTTCATTATTGTTACCTCGGATTTTGGGTAGGGTGTCCTCCTTGGTTAACAATAACCCCCTCAACGGAGGTAAGTGATCCTGAAAAAGAAAGGTTAGAAAGGGAGCCGGAGAGGGTTCTCCGGCGGGGCCCCTCCGACGATCAAGTCAGGATGATGTATGAGCAAGAGCTTTTAATTATGCAAAAGTTGAGCAGAAGCGAAAGAATCAATTAATTCTTAAACGTGATACCTTGGCCGCATATATAGTGAAGGAGTGAGAAGGACAATCAGTTATGGCCAGCGGGTGTTTCGGGGGACCACCGCCGACATTCCTCTGCGTCTTTCTGTTTTAGAGGGTGGGGACCACCGACAAATACTGTACATACCGTACGACATCCTACCGGTGAGATCTTGATAGTACTACAAAATATTCCCTGGGTATTGGTCACTTTTTGATTGGCGCTCCAGCTCGGTTACAGTATTAGACTCACGTGAGGTAGCCGGGGTCGTAGTGGTTGGCTATGGGTGGAAGTTCAGGGCTGAGCTAAAGTCTTTGTTGCGCGCTGGGCCCCTTAGGACAAGCTTGGATCTGGAGTATCAGGGTATCCAACGGGATGGGCCTGAGCGGCAACGGACTGGGCAAGGTCGGGTCACATCCGATAAAATTAGGGTCGAGGCCGTACTGACCTACAATAGGGATATCAATTATGTATATTGGTTTCATATACCAGCTATGCCAAATGATATGGCACGATCCATCTTTTTATTTTTATTTTATTTTTGTTAGAGAAGCATTTTTGCTGAACTTGAATGTATATTACTGTGTATTGACATGTGTTCTGCAATAATCGCTGGCATTGGTATGATATAATGGATAAAAAAGTGACTTGCATAGCTTTGTGTTTTATCTTTTTATGTTATAGTGCTTGCACGATAGGTTTAACTAGTTTGCTTCGGAACTTATGTTGGTGTGTTACTTTGAGCATCTTGTTTTGTCAAACAATCAAATGTGTAGATTGAATTTGAACTATGAAGGACGTAAGAAGTTAGAAAAGGGCAAATTTGATAGCAAGTTCACTCTGCATCAAATTCTTACTTTTATGTACCGATCTGTATTAGCAGAGACATACATGTTGTTCAGTTGCCCTGCTATTGAGAATTAATTAAGATTCCAAAGGGTGTTTTACCCTTTGGATGACTTCCATGCATGTCCGAGTTGTTTCATATTTCATTGTTCATTATTCAGTGCAAATATTCAAAACTCGAAAACATGGATGACAGTTGTTGAGGCGTGACATTTGAGGAGTTGTTTCCCATGGTTTTTCTCGCTTGGCGTGCGCTTTAAAAGTTTGAGACATGCTTACGCGCATCTCTTCGGGCCAATGGCTCTGTGGCTGAAAAATGTTAATACGTCTACATTGAAGATTTTATATTAAAACCTCTCTATTCATTAAGTTGTGCTCCTCACCTTACCTTAGAATAAGGTAAACCTTTGTGCATCGAGCTATTAATAAATATGGGTGCATTTGGGAAAGGTTTGGTGAATTCGGATTTTAACTTCTTAATCCAAATGGACTCAGAGTTTGGATGATTTTTAAATTCATTACTTCGAATATTTGCGCTCTATTAGCTGCTTTTCGTTCATAACAATGAATTTCAAATCCATAGTTAATGCACTCATTTGAAATCCAATTCTTCAAATTTCTTGCCTACATCAAATCATTCAATCCAAAGGAGCTATCAGTCAACCTGGGCACATCCTTGGTTTTTGCCCTGCAAGCCATCAGTCGAAGAATAGGACAACTCTTTGCCTTTTTGTTGTAAGCACACACCTATGAGCCTGGACTTCAAAAATTGAAAACAATTTGCATCGACTGTTAGACTGCTTGACTAAAAAAGAACATAAGAACTTGGGTCCATTCCGATTTCTAAGACGAATATGAACTTGTGAAGAAACAGCTGAATTTTTAGTCCTTTCTACAAAGAAAATAAGTTCCAGATGTAAAAGTTAAATGTTGAAAGACTGACTAAGATATTCAAGAAAACCAATCCCAGCAACTTGTGTTGAAGCGACTTCTATGATAGTATGAGCAACTGCCCATTTGAGTCCCGTATTCACAGACATATCAAAATGGATTTTATTAATATAGAACAAGAAGTTGAATCGAGCTCATGCTGCGGTTTTACTCCCTTCAGTGTCCGATGGCTTTTTACACCTTCAATGCAAGTTTCTGAGCAGCAAGCGCTTCAGCTTCAAGAGTTGGCTCCCACAAGATTGTAGATTCGGCAAGTAATGCAGTCACGACATATGGATCCATATTAGATGCTGGGCGTCTATCTTCCAAATAACCTTCGCAAAAGAAAAGTAGTTATCAAGTAGAGTAGGTACGAAATCTTGGAACACTCCTCGACGTTGTTCAAGGGTAAAATGAGAAATTCACACCTTTGCCATTCTTCTCAGTGTCACGTCCCACACGAATCGAGCAGCCACGGTTAGCGACTCCCTGCAAATATAATTATGGAACGTTATAAGTATGCTATCAAGAAATTTGTTTGCTTACGTTTCCAGTCTGTTATTATGAAGGTGTTTAAAGAGTATCATGCGAATCTCCAATTAGTACCCATGAAAAAGTGTTGATACTGGCAGTTTCATGCTTTCCTGTCAATCTTCTCTCATTTCCGTCTCCATAAGCACTGATATGATCTTTGTGACGTAGCGATAGGTTCAAAATCGCCTTCTTGATCACGTCATACCCCCCTTCTTCTCTCATACTTTTAGTGCTGAAAAAAATCAACAATTAAACAGTAAGTTCTCTTGGTACGAGCACACCATGCATTTAAAGAAGCCTGTTTTATTGAAGTAGAGTTGCATAAGCAATAAAAGTCTAATAAAGAAAGCTTTCGAGGGTGCTTCGGCCAAAGACTACATGTGCATAGGAAGTGAATCCGACTGTTGGAGTCAAGAAAATTTATGATTACCTGTAGTTGGTGTGGCATCCTGCACCATTCCAGTCACCCTGAATGTTCCATCATGAGAATAAATTACATTTCTTGTTTTCAGACAAAACAAAAAACGTAGCATTACCTAAAAGAAGACTCATACCTCAATTGGTTTTGGATCAAGTGAGAGAACAACGCCAACTTGTTCTGTAATTCTCTGCAAAGATGGTGAATATATATACATCAATCAAGAAACATTAGTGTCATTTCAATCAAGAGGCAGAGATAGAAATATTGATGCCAAGGGAACTCAATGTTTTGTTGAAATCCCACAAATGTTTCCCTACTCTTTGGACTATAACAATAGCTTACCTCAAGGAGGTACCTTGCACACCAGATATGATCCCCGGCTTCAATTCCTACACTTGGACCGACTTGAAATTCCCACTGCATGAAGCATCCATTTGAAGAAACCCTTTAACTAGAGGACCAAATAAATATTCATGTTCGCTAATGAATTCGGAGGAGTTGGGGAAGCAGACCTGTCCAGGCATAACCTCTCCATTGGTACCACTGATATTAATTCCAGCATATAAACAAGCCTTGTAATGAGCGTCAGAAATGTCTCGTCCAAATGACTTGTCTGCGCCTGCACCACAGTAATAAGGGCCCTATAGACGCACCAAACACTAGACTATCAGTTGATCGTTCAGTAGAGGGACTAAACATGTCCCATACAGTAAAAAGGATGTTTACCTGAGGACCGGGGTAACCTCCAACTGGCCAACCTAATGGCCATTTTACATTGTTTTGTAGCAAAGTGTATTCTTGCTCAATGCCATACCTAATACAAGTTGATTCCAAATAGCAAAATAGCGTTTCAAGATTCTACTATTAACACAAACTTCGTGCTGGTGTCCAGTTCCTCAATTCTTTAACAACCCATGTTGTTTAAAATATACATTTTTGATAAAATCTGCACAAACATGGTAGAAGGAATTACCATGGAACTTCGGCAACAACCTTAGGGTCACTGAAAACCTGAGCTGCTTTGTACCTCTTGTTTGTTGGAATGGGCTCACCTGCTGGGGTATATGTATCACATATAACCTGTTTTGGATCATGTGTACATACGAAAAACGAGTCTTAAATTCATGTAACAGCATACTTCAAATAAAATCAGGCAGTTGAGTAACAAAATGAAGCAACTATCACCAATTTCATCGACTCACCAAGATGTTATTGCCACCACGGAATGGATCCTTGAAGATCGCTTGAGGGCTGTGTGAAAGATTGCCAAAAATAAACTTAAAAGGAAATCGAATGCAAACATTATCGAATATTTTGAGCAGATAATATTTACTATAAGATGACTTCACTATCTTTTCCAGGAGCCTGCCCTGTGCTTGATCCATCATAGTTCCACTTTGGAAGCTCGGAAGGGTGCTCAACTGGCTTTGGTATAGTCTAAATACATAATAACAAAGAAAGGTTCATACAAATGCATTCTTGTCACATTGCATAAAGAGAACACACTAAATTAGCTGGTTTCTTGTACCCTTGATTTGCTACGAACATCGATTCCTGATCCTCCAATCCTAAAGCAATGGCAATAAAACAAATTTCAGTTCCAGAAAAGCGAGGAATCTTAAGCTTAACTTAGAACATGAAACCATACCAAATATATTCAGCAATGATTTTATCAGTGTATGGAGTCACGTCCAAGTTTAGCAACTGTTCCACACGGTTAATAGTCCCGTTCTCCCCAGGCAGCGCAGCAAAAACTCGGAATTTGGATGAGCTTTTAGCCACCCCTTTCTTGTTCTGTTTCAAAACAAGGGAGGAGCTCAACATCTTTCTACTCAATGGACTTGCATCCATTGTGTTCTTTGCAATTCTCATCTGCCATTGCGCAGAAGGTGCCAAGATTTGTGCCATTTTTCACTTTCCTGACATGGGATTTTAATATATCATCCAGTGTTAATAGATTTATAACATTAGCTACATTGTAAATTTAACAGTGGACCAAGAAAACATTGCATACATTTAATACAATGGCAAAATATAATACATGGGCTGATTAGTGATTACCACCACATCATTGCCATTTGTGAAAGATGAAAACTCAAGCCAAAAAAAATAAAGCAACAATATTTACTTGAAAAATTACAACTTTCACCCCTTTCTCTAACTTTATAGATCTTATCAAGAACCTGGTCCCATCCCGAAAAAGCCAATATTCTACCAAAGCTTTTCATGAAACATTAGCGGAAAAATGGCTAAACACAAGTAAAGAACTAACCTTGGAACTGCAAGAAAATGGGTTGAAGAACAACTGCATAAACTGGACTGAAATCCCAACAAAGATAGAGAGAGAAAGCAAATATAAAAATGGATGGAATGCAAGTGTTTATATTATTATTATTGAAAGGCAACAGGGATTGGCCTTTCGACCTTTCCTTGACAGATAGGGGTGTGTTTTGAGTGGAGGATAATAATCTTTGGTCACTCTTAAGGTCATTTACGAAGTTACCAACATTGACACGGTACATTTGAGATAAAATTCTTTTCCCAGAACGTTTTCAAAGTTTTTTTCTCTCACAAATCCATGTTTTATATTGACTTACTTATTTTAATTCGATTATCTTGGTAAACCATTTATTAGTAATTAATATAAAAGTTTTAAAAAAATTAAGTATTAAGCATATATATTTAATAATGCTTATTTGGATTTTAAGTATAATAATATTTTTAATATTTGACATAATTTTAATATATCAAACCAAAACATAGATTAAATAATATATAATTATAATACATTTAAAAAACTAAATATATAAATTTTTAAGTTAATTATTATCTTAAACTCACAATTTTAATGAATCAAACCAAATATATTTGTCTTTATCTAACACCGTTTAATATCGCATTCAATCACTTCGATAATCACAATATAACTTATCGATAAATGATCATAATCCATGCTTATCTTTTTCAACTAATTCATCTTTTATTTAGTTTGAAATAAACTCATTTTCGTTGGGTTATCATTTAAAGCTAATTTCAAAGTTTAAATACTTTATTTTTAAAATAAGAGTTAAATTAGTGTAGATCTTAATATCAAAACTAAAAAAAACAGGTGATTTATTGAGTATTAAATGTGTTTATTGTGGTCAACTTAGGATTAATCCCACTAAATTGTAGTTTAATCTTTCTTTTTAGGGTAGTGTTTAAACATCGGTTGACTGTGTTGTTTTTTTTATAGGAGGATGGATGACTCAAACTTGAGATCTCTGTGAAATAGATGACAACCACTAGATATTGTTGAATCTACGAGTTTCTTAAAAATTCCAACAAATTATATTAACGAACTTTAGGGTGAAAATTCTTTTCATTAGCGACGAGCTATATGAACAAACTTTTGAAATTTATGTGATTAGTAAGTGCTAATTACACTTACGTCCTTGAGTCAAAGCTTAAATAATACCGTCAACTTCATCGTTTAAATAATGTATGTCTATGATTTGGTCAAATGGTACAATATATTGTTAAATATTTTTAGAAGTGATTGGAAAATGTCCAAAATAATTTTCACAAATAAAAATTCACTTATTAGAACAATAAATCGGATTTCATATGATAATGATTATAATAAATATGTTCTATAATTATAAAAAATTGATAAATATTAGTAAAGGTTGCATTAAAAAATAAAAAAAAGTACTTATTTATTTTGAAATTCATGATTTTAAATATCTTATAATTCTGTGGCTATATCTAACTAAGAGGAATTTAAGTTCACCTCTTTTCAATTTGATAGTGAATTATCAAGGATGACAAATATTGCCGAGAGTGTGTTTTGGATTGTTTATTTAAAATACATCAATGTTGTTTTTTCTTAGTGTTACAACAAGTTGCTTTTAAACAATTGTTTGATACTAAAATAAAAAGCACTTTAATGAACTTCAATTTATTATAAAATTATGTTCGCTCAACTTAAAGCAACTACAAGTATCTAGGAACAATATCCAAATAGATTATATCATTCACTCAACTACATTTAGACCTATCAAAACGGGTCAGCCCGACCTAAACGGGTTGGCCCGCCCAACCCGCTTGCCCAAACGGGCTGGCCCGTTTGGCCCGCCTCCAGGCGTTTTTTTTTTAAATATTTTTTTAAAAAAAAAAGCTTCAAAAAATTTTTTCCAACTGAACATGTCGAACCTGGAACTGATGCTAGAAGATTACTGAAACTTGCTTCAGGTTTTATCTAGATATTAACACTGCTACTAAAAATATTGATTATGGAATCAGTATTTTACTCAATTTTGAAATTCATGTTGCAACTTTAAAGCAAGACCAATTGAAAAATATATAGTGGATCGGATCCTTCAATGTGATATTGAGTTTCTATTTATGAATTGAGCCTACAAAAATGAATAACAAAATTTTTTTTTTAAAAAAAGGGTCAACCCGCGGGTTAGTCCGTCAAAACCCGCGGCCTGTTTGGCCAGTCCGTATAGGCCCGCCTGCTGGTGGGCTTTATAAATATTGGCCCAACCCGCCTATTTGGCGGGTTGGATTGCGGACCTAGCCCATTTTGACAGCTCTAACTACATTCGATATGTAAAGAATTAAGAAGTTTTTAGGCAAGGAAAATTTTTTCTTTACAAAAATATCATATTTCTGATAAAAAAAAATTGTCCAGGTGCGATTTTTATGTAAAATAAAACATTTAAAAGCCTCAAATCATAACCTGGAAATTTAGCTTTTAGACTTTTGACTTCTTCCTTGTAAAAAAAACCCCTAATAGTGGATTGGTGGTTGAACAATTGTTTAGACCTTATCTATGGGGAAGAGGATGGGATTCAATTCTAGAGGTCTAATTAGCTTGTGTTTCCCCGGCATTGATATAAATATTAACAAACAAGTTGAACATTTCAAGGTAGACAATGCAGTAAATATTTTCAATAAACTCGATTTCGGTTTATTTTTAGTTGCGAACTTTTATGAAACTCCAGCTAATATATATATAGTGATATCCAAAAATTTATTGTGTTAATCCCGGATTTTAATGCTGGTAATTAGATAATTGCGGTGTTGAGACTCCCGAGAGTTTTAGTCCAGTATCGGGGTTGTCGGATCCAAGAGTTGAGATTTTACTCTCATTGAGATGGTAAACCTTGGAATTGTGTTGGTAATGAGATTTGGAGTCTGGACAGCTTTGGATTGAGGTTAGTGATGTAATTAAGTGAGTGAGAGATAATTATTGAACACGTATGATTTTTAATGAGTCAGGGTGCGAGTATTTAAGACTCGGGTTTTTGGGGCCTTGGTGTTAGCATTAGATGCCCTACAAGCCAATGGGCCAATTGTTGGCCCGTTGGACCCTCATAAGCATAGCCCAAATAATTGACCAAAACTCCTATAAATATATGTTCATCTCTAGGGTTAAGGTGATTTTTTTCACTCTATACACACTCTCATAGAATAGCCGACATCACACTAGCACTGATGTTGTGCTTGAAGATCTGGTCAGGTTGATTGGACTCGAGGGATCACAGCATACAGATTGATTTCGCTGTTATCGGTAATCTCTTTTCGTGCATTAATATTTGATATTTGCATGTTTATATATGAATCAGGCGCGATCATCCATTCCCGGGTCAGATCTGTTTATTGTATTATTTCCGCTGCGTTTGGATTTGACGTCGGGGTACGGAAACCCAACAGTGGTATCAGAGCCAGGTTGTCGCTTTGATTCATATTTTTGATAATTAATTTTTATTAGATTATTTTCGAACAATACTAATCGTCATCGAATTTTCAGAAATTTTGTGATCCGGAAAAACATAGAAATTGAGTTTAAAATTTTTCACGTGAAAACCAAAAGCCATCGTCGATCATGGAGGTAGGTGGAGGCGCACAAACATCGGAGAAACTGTTATCCGCCGCTTTGCGCGCCGTCCCGACTGAAATCAACGATAGAGATGGTGTTGGTTTCGCGAACCAGTGACTGCGCCTAGGGAGAAAATCGGAAACGAGTTCGATGATCTGCGCACGAGACTCGTGTGAATCTCTGCAATTGTTGCAGACGATTTTGTTCGAGCGCCATGGAAGGTCGTAGATCAGCGGTGAATCTCTGCAATTGTTGCATATGAACTCGCCGCTGCCATGAAACTGTGCACAAAGCTTTGTGCGACGGTAGCAAAAAAAATTTGGTTGTTGCGCGAGAAAGGCTGCGTGAAGGGAAGCAAGCAGGTTGCGAGGGCTAGGTTTTGGCTCTCATCTCCTTCACTGGGATGGCGGCGGCGCGGCTGGGGTTTGTGAAACCCTAGCCGCCGCTGGTTGTTTATGGAGGAAGACTACAACCCTAATTTTTTGAATTGGTGAGGATGATGTACAGTGTTAAGGGTTTTTTCAAATTTAAAAAAATAAAAACTTTTGTTAAATCCGAAATTAAAGAGAATTTTTTGGTTGAAATTGTTTTTTAATTTTGGATCCAAATTGTTTGGAGTCCATAATTTCTTTGGGTCATTTTAGATGTTTTATCCGGATATTGTTTTTGAAATAATAAATCATAATACTTAATTTATTAAAAATGTGATTTTTAATTTATTAAGTGTAAAATGGAGATTTTACAATTAATTGAAAAATTGAATGAAAATGTTTCATTTAATTTGTTAATTTTATTTTTGGCTAGTATTATGATTTGGGGTAAAATAGTGATTTTACCAAGTAATTGAAAATTTAATTAACTAAAAATTAAATGAAAGTGTTTCATTTAATTGTTAATTTATTTTCGATTATCATTATGATTAAAAGGTAAAATAGTGATTTTACCAATTAATTGAAAATTAATTAATTAGAAATTAAATAAAATGGTTTTATTTAATTTGTTAATTTCATTTTCAATTAATGATGCGATTAGTGGGGAAACGATAGAATAAATTAATTATTGTGCTCTAATTACATGCGATGTGATTAGTGCAATTACATGTGATGTAATTGATTAGTTTAATGTTTAATTACATATGATGTGATTGCATGGTGGATGATTACGGGCATTGACCAATGTGTTTAGGTGAATGCTTAGGTTTTTATTGTTTCATTATTATTGTGATTTTGGTTATCAGGCCTGCGAGTCTGCTCTCTCTATTTTCTGATGTATCCCACCCCGGATTTGTATCCATATTCTCTTGTTTGCACGATTTAAATGTAAAATCTTTAGAATTAGTGGGAGATCGAGATTGAAGACGGAGCACCAAGAATCAAGACATGTATAATGGAAGCAAAAATGTAATAGGATTGCATTACATACCTGCATCACCTTAGACAGACTTGCGATCCACGTATGGCTCACGTGGATCAATTAGGAAAAGACCGTAATCGTCCATATTTAATTTTATTATGCATTTGATGTATGATAAATGTTTGTTTGTATGTTTTATTAGTACATATGATTGCATGAATAAAACATAGTTGCATGAATCCGGCAAACAAACAAACAAACAAGCAATTGATGAGATTTTAAAATAAATTAAATCCCTCTTTTGAATATGATTCAAAACTTATAATATCAAACTGATAAAGGGAGCTCAAAAGGGTTTGTTGCTTCCTGTCTTCCATCAACAGTTAAGCCATGAGACGCTACTTGTGTCATATTGCCTTACTCACCCACGTGGGGGGCATCTGGCATGAGAAAGCTGTGCGTTTAACTGCCACTTAATTAAGGGTGTGGTTATGTTAACCTTCTGGATTACTCACCCACGTGGGGTCTTTTGGGCGTGACATTTCCATCCGTGAGATGGGTTAGTTTGACGTGAGAAGGCATAATTGTCCTGCCCACGTAGGGTTATGTCAATCACGAGACAAATATCTTGGGGGTTGCATATGATGCAATTGTGATCTACCTTTAGTATCATGAAGCCGGTGGGCCCACGTCCGGGGTTTTCATGAGCTAGTTGGACTCCAAGCCCACTAAGAAAATATGATTTTCCGTTCATTTGTCATGAGGGTGATGAATTCGAAAAATTTAGTGGGAGCATTCAATAACTAAAGTCCATAGTTTTTGAATTAATTAATAATCAAACGGTTTGCTTATATTTTTCTGTTTATTCTCAGTATTGTGATTGCCGTGAATCCGATTGCAACAATTCTCGATACAAACAAAGTAACCGCACCAAATTATTCTGATTGACTATTAATTTTAAAATAGTGCTTGCGTATAAAAGGTGGCTATATACCCTTGGTGGGAGCCTCCTGTTGAAGTGTCTCCCGGTTCATCTCATGAAGAGATTGCCACACTTGAGAAGTGATGGGACGATGATCTTTAGACTAGGTGCTATATGAGAGCATCAATGTCACCAATGAGTTTCAACAATGATATGAGAAATTCGTTCACATTGCTGATATTTTCCAACACCAACAAATGTTGTTTGGTGAACGGACGCGATTACTGAGACTCGCGATTTCAAAAGAGCTATTTTCATTTCACATGCGAGATGGGGCTTCGGTCTATGAGCATGGTGTAAGAAAATAATCTCTTGTTGAGAAATTGGAAAATCTGAATGTGACAAATCCTCATTAACTGGCTATATATTTGATCTTATAGTCAAAATGTTGGAAACTCATGAGTCCTTGATTCAAAAGGAGAAATGTGTTCTTCTTGTCGAATCTTCTACCAATGGTAGGAAGAGTTCAAGGATAAAGAAGAGGAAGGGAAATGGTTCCCAACCTCAAAAGACGAAAAATGGTATAGTAGCAACTAAGAAAGGAGAGACATCTATGTTTTCACTGCTGGTCACTGGCGCAAAATTGTAAGGAATACCTATACTAGAAGCGTTCTAGAAATGGTATGTTATATATTAAAATTAAATGTTTCTATTGGTTCTACTTCCTTGGTATATGATACCAGTTGTGCTCGCATTTTTGCAAAGAGTTGCATGTGATGTGAAGAAGTAGAGAGCCATAGGAAGGTGAAACCTACCTGAGGCTAAGCATTGTAGCAAGAGTTGTTGCAAATGTTGTTTGAAACATTTATTTAATATAAAATCTTGAACTGGTTAGGAACTAGTTTGAGCAATTATTTATTTGCTCTAGATTTAATCATGAACATTGTTCCTATTTTGATAGAGAATGATATTCTTTTAAATATGCGAATGTGATTTGCAGTATTTTAAGAATGCATGTTTTATTGAATCTGGTGAACTTATGAATGATTAGTATGATTATATTCAAAGAATATAAAAAGAATGATAACTTAAATCCAACATATATTTAGCATGTGTTGAATGTCCATTAAATTTGATTCATATGGACGTATGTGGAGCACTAAATGTTAGTACAAGATGATGTTGAGTTATCTTAAAGAGAATGTGATTCTCTCTGAGTAACTCTCTAAAGTTACATATTTGTTGAATATAATTCATACCAATGCAGTGACCAAAACTCCATATACGATATGGACTGAAAAATAATCCAAATTTTTATTTTGAGATTGTTCTGCTTATGTGAAGAAGCCAGTGGGAGATGAGTTGGATAGTTGATCCATATTATGTTATTTTGTGGAAATTTATGTTATCAATTGCAGGCAAAGAGTTTGTTTCGCAAGTGCAATCTTTCTAGAGAAAATGTTTCTATTAGAAAGGATGACAACATAATATAACTTGAAAGGGTTCAAGAACCACAACCACTAGAAAAGTGAAAACGGTGAAATTAATTTAGTCAATCACAACCTTTGATTTACACACACCAAGGAGATTTGAAAATGTTTCAAGAGCTCCTGATAGAATGAATCTACTCCTTGAAAGTAGTCAAGAAATAGACCATGGATATGATCATTGGACTTTCAAGGAGGCGATGTCAGATATTGATTCGGGACATTGGCAAGATGCCATGAAATCTGAAATGGACTCCATGTACTCCAATAAGGTATGGGCCTTAGTAGATCATCTTTGGGAATTGTTCCCATTGGCTGCATGGATTTACAAGTTAAAGCTTGGAGTGGATGGGAAGGTAGTGACCTTCAAAGCTTGACTGGTGAGAAACAGTTATTCTCATAGACAAAGAGTTGTTTATGAGAAAATTTTCATCGGTTATGATGCTATAGTCTATTTAGATTTTATTAGTTATATCTTTATATTATGAATATGAGATATGAGTAATGGATGTGAACACAACATTTCTCAGTGGTGGCATTGAGGTAGAAATGTAGCAGCCAAACGTGTTTACAACTTCTTGGAGTGAGAAAAATGTTTTCAAACTCTAGAGGTCCATATATGGGCCTAAGAAGGCATCCCGAAGTTTGAACTTCCGTTTGATAACATCATCAAAGTGTTTGGTTTTGTTAAAAAATCCGGAAGTGACATGTGTATGCAAAAGGGTTAGTGGGAGCATGGTTATATTTGTGATGCTTTAAGTCGATTATATCATGCTCATTGTGAATGGTATTGGATTAATCAATTAAAGCATGATTATCTACTAATTTCTCCATGTAAGATTGGGAGAAGCGTCATACGTGCTTAGCATAAGGATCTATAGGGATAGATCCAAAGGTTGCTTGAGATCTCTCAATCTACGTACATAAACACTGTGCTAAAAGGGTTTAGCATAGAATAGTCGAAAAATGAGTTACTTCATAATATGTCATAGTATTCATCTCTCGAGTCAGTGGGTCTTAAGATTGATGAGGAGAGAGAAAAGATGACATTGGTACCTTATATTTCTACTTTTAATAGCATATTGTATGCTATGGTATGTACTTGGCCTGATGTATGTTCTTAGAGTAATGGGCAGACATCAGACAGATCCCGGTGAAGATCACTGGAAAATTGTGAAAATAATCCTCAAGTGCTTATGAAGAACTTAGGATATGTTCATGAATTTTGGATCTGTAAGTGGAGAAATAAAAGTTGAAGTCTAAGCTGATACTGGTTTTTCAGTCGGATGTAGATGATACCATATCGATGTTCGGATTTGTATTTAAGCTCAATGATGGTGATGTCTCTTGGAAACGTTCCAAGCAAGACACCACATTGGATTCCACCACTGAAGCAGAATACATTGCAGCATACGATGCAGCAAAGAGGCAGTTTGGATATGAAATTTCATCCAAGAGTTGAGTGTAATTTCTAGTGCGATTGACACAGTCCTGTGTACTGTGACAACATTTGAGCTATTATGAATAGCCAAGATCTCATCAGGATCCAAACATATATTGAGAAACTACTATCTAGTGATAGAGATGGTAGACGCGACATTATTATCGAGAGAATCGCTTCAATAGAAAACTATAGTGAATCCACTGACAAAGCATTTACAATGATTGGTGTCTGATAGACATCTTGGGAAGATGGTCTTAAGACACATGAGTAGTTGGCTTTGGGAAAGTGAAAGATATTATTGTCATACATGATTAAGTAAATCAATAGTTGATTGATTGTACTTATAATCTTATTATGACAAATCTTTGTTTGAATATTAATATATATGGCACTTCTTCATCTGTTTACCCATGCATCTTGATGTATTGATGAAGTCCTTGAAGTTGCTATAGTCCATAGAATGTGGTTATGCATATGATGGTGACCATGAAATACATTCTCGACTGCGATTTCTAAATGTTCCTGGTCGATGAGCCTTCGAGAATGGGATGTCGATATATGCTCGTTAGAGACTGGTATTCATGATGTGTCTAGTGTAGTGCGCCGTGTTTCATCGGCGTTGGCTTGGAGAAGTCAGCACACATGAATAGGTGCTCATTAGGAATGAGTTCACTGAACGACCCTACTCGGAATTCTATAAGTGGTTACCATTTGTCGAGTATAGAATTTCTAGTCATAGTTGTGCACCATTACTCCTCATGACCCAAGGCGTCATTGAGGTCTTGATAGATAGCTGTGTACTTTGATTTAATGACTGATCACATGTGGGTCATAAAGTCATTATTTTGGGTATTCAGTGATGCTGTCAGATGCCTATGATTGTCGTTGGGGATTCACCATTGGTCTTGATGAACCAGGATGTCCTATGTGTTTTTCTATATATGATTCGAGGAATCTCTGGCCAGAGTGAGTAGTGCTTGTGAAAAAAGAGTTTTTCATATACGCACACAATGAATCATATAACGTGAAACAAATGCATAGTTATTGAAATCATAAAGGGTCTCGATCAACCAATGCCCTTGATTCAATCGGGACATATTGAGTGAAAGGAATGTACTGCACGCTAACTATGGCTGACAGGTTCTCGTACGTTGCTAGTCATTTGTATCTAGGTCTTCGTGAAGCGCAGATGCTAGGCGCTACCCACGATCGGTAGGTTGTTGCTGGAATTATATTTCAGTAATTGTCTATTAAAGGAGTTTAATTGATAATGGGGCATTCAGGGTAAGCCCAAAGAAGTTGTTTGACTTCTAAAATCACAAAAGTTGTGATCATACTGCTATGATACACTTGAGCCTCGCTGGGTCACAATCAACCGGCCGCCGATCTATTGATGAGAATTGAGACTGAAATGTTAAGTGCTCAAATTGAGTGATTTAGAAGAGATGAATTTAATTTCTGAAAGCTCCTCACTTTAGTGGAGTTTCTATATTTGAAAATGTTTCATCTATAGAAAGTTCTAAAATTAAAACATTTGATATATTTATGTTGCATAATTATGTGCATTGGTAGTACGTCAAGTTATTCAATTTGATTGAATTACTTGGATTATGAGTTTGCAGTTTTGTGTTGGCTTTTGGGCAAGTGGGAGATTGTTAGCATTAGATGCCCTACAAGCCAATGGTCCAATTGTTGGCCCGTTGGACCCTCATAAGCATAGCCCAAATAATTGACCAAAACTCCTATAAATATATGTTCATCTCTAGGGTTAAGGTGATTTTTTTCACTCTATACACACTCTCATAGAATAGCCGACATCACACTAGCACTGATGTTGTGCTTGAAGATCTGGTAAGGTTGATTGGACTCGAGGGATCACAGCATACAGATTGATTTCGCTGTTATCGGTAATCTCTTTTCGTGCATTAATATTTGATATTTGCATGTTTATATATGAATCAGGCGCGATCATCAATTCCCGGGTCAGATCTGTTTATTGTATTATTTCCGGTGCGTTTGGATCTGGCGTCGGGGTACGGAAACCCAACACTTGGTACTATATATACCAAGTGAACTCGGTGTTCAATCATTCTCACTTCACTCCCTCTCATCCACCGCCTCTCCCTCCTCTCCCTATTCCCCTCTTTTTCCCCCTTGAAGAAAAATCGATGGAGGCTCGATTCTAGATGGATTTTCGAGCAGATAGTTGGGTATTACTCTTCCCATCTCGTTTATATTCGATATAATAGTAATTTTGTAGAGTTTGTTTAAGAATTGAGATGGGATTAAGTTTTTGGTTTTTAAAGATTTTTTGTTGTTGTGATTATGGAGCATTTATTGTGTTTTTGTTAAGGATTTATGGAGTAGTGGGGGTTGGGTTTGTAGATTTGGGAGTTTTTGCTCGAAAAATGTCATTTTTGGCTGAAACGGGTTGGAGCGATCGATCAATTAGGGGCGATCGATCGCTAGGGCTACAGCGATCGATCGCTAGGGCTGAAACTAATATTTTCCAATATATACTTCACTCAATCATGACTCAAAAGTGCCCAAAATGTTTCTCAATTTTGAAGTATTAACTCAACCAAAGATATTCATAAACAAGTCAAAAAATTTCAAGATTCTAGTTGAGATGGGGATTATTCCCATCATGTAAATACAGTTGCAAGTCTAATTCATTTATTTCTTAAAATTGAACTGATTCTCCACAAAATATATATTTTTTTAGATGTGCTCAAGAACAATTTAGTCTCATGATAGATATAATGTAAGGACCCTCGTGCCCTTAACCCGTTATTAGTGTATTAAGCCATACTATTAGTGCATATAATCATACTATCAGGGGGAAAACCATATGCAAGTGCAACAACATATGCTATCCAGAAAATTTCTTGCATTTAATCCACATAATATTCAAATTCCCCAACCAAGATTATTCATATAACATGCACCCTCATAATACACTAACATGCTCTTAGTTCATTTAACAATTCCATATTTAATTGCATGCAAACCATAAATGAATAGAGAAGAGCCGTAGCCCATTTATACATTCCATATACACGTAAGATGTACTCACATAAGAGAACCCAATGAATACGCGTGTATCTAATGTATAAAACACTCTACGGGATACCGTTACTAGCACTTCAATCCTGGAAGCACCTCCCAAGCACAGCTCGATCTCATCTCTGGATCCATGCACTTGTTCAACTAGCTCTGGTACCTCGATCCTGGAAGTACCTCAATCAACAGCCCGAGCTCGACTCCAAAGCTACTGCTACTTCTGTAACACCTGTCCCAACAGAGACAGCCCCCACACGGGGTGAGTATACCAATACCACCAATCCAATAATCATAAGATTGCAATTCATAATTTACAGAATGTAAATGTCATAATTTAAATGATACTCCCTGGATGGTAACACCCTCATTCGGGATCCCTTGTATTGTCCATGTTCTCAAAATAACCAAACTCATCAAATTCCAAAAGCCAGTTAATCGTCACATAGATTAACTAATATCGTTCTATTATGCCAGTTCCATAATCAATATGGTAAAATCATGATATAAAAGACCGTAGATATCACATAAATCTAATCAATGATTCAATGTTCCTATTTCATTGCTCGCTCCACAATAGCGGCATTCTAAACCCCGCGCACGCTCAACAATAGCGGCATCATAACCGATGGTCGCTCAACGGCGACAGCATACCAAATCGTTGCTCGCTCAATAGCGGCACCGTATGGTTCCCATGTATAACCATTTAACGCAAATACCATTTATCATGCATGTCGCTAGCCATTTATAGTAAGTATCATGTACCATGCATTTCAACGCCTATTTGATGCAATTACCACCTACCACGTATTTCAATGTCCATGTAATGCGATTATTACGCACCATGTGTTTAAGTGTCCATTTAAGCAATTATCACATACCATGCATTTTACAGTTGCAACATTATAATAGCTATGCTCGTACGTCATACGTACCTTATAATTCCGTAGTTCGAGTCCCACCTTGCCTGAGTCCCACGACCCGATGAATTATGTGCTAACAAACAAACAATTCACAATCAAACATAAGCATGCAACCACGTGCCCAAGCACGTTCAAACTCCCAAACATATCGTCAGTCCATGACGATTACCAAAATAAAAGTCCCCCCGGCTAAGCATGCATAATACCCAAAATATTCCATTTTATATGTTTAATAGGTAGCCAAAGACTCAACCAAAAATCCCATTTTATTAGACTTTGGTCCCAATCAATCCATTTTAAAAGTATAACATTCACATTGGAATGTAGACATTGCCTCGGAAACGGCCCCTTTAAACCACGATTCCAAAATCCCGACATTTTCCAAAATTTTGAAAAAAACAAAGGAAACAGTGCAACGATCGATCGGCGCCAAGCCGTGATCGATCGCCACATCCTACTGCCCGAAAAAAAACATGCCGCGATCGATCGCCACATCTCGCGATCGATCGCCGAGACCCTCGCGATCGATCGCCCACTTTTCGCGATCGATCGCCGCTACTGCTCATCGCCTTCCCAAAACAGAAACATGTCACGATCGATCGGCGCCAAGCCGCGATCAGTCGCGACCTGCGGGATTCCGAAAATTTCGAGCTTCAATGGTGTTTTTCACACCCAAACTCCAAACCAACACCCCATACAACCTCAACACCTCAAATACAACATTTAAACTCCATAAAAACACTAAAATCAACATTTTAGATTTTAACCCAAAACCCCTAAACACCAATCCAACCAAAAGTTCAACCATAACACACAAAACAACTATCAAATCGAAGACAAAGACGAGGGGAAGAAACTTACCAACTTATCTTCGAGAAATCCGGCTCCCAGGATGAGCCTCCATCGATTTTGCTCATCAAAGGGAAAGGGGAAGGGTTTGGGGTGAGAGAGAGAGGCGTGAGGGAGAGGAGAGGAGGGAAATGGATTCGGAATGACGGAATCCCGAGTCCAACTGGTATATATAGCAAAAATGCCCCAAAATACCAATAGCTCCACAAATACATCATGATTCATTAAAAATCATCTGTTTTCAAAAACTCTCTCTCCAACATCAAATCCCCAGATTGGCCCCAACATAAGGCAGCCCGGACACCAAGTCCCACTAAAAACCCAACTTATAGGTTTTCCATCAAAATGAGAATACAATCTCAACCTTTGGATCCAACGATCCCAAATGCTCGATTTCACAACCTCGGGAGACCCAAAATCGCAATTAATTCATAATTGCCACAGTTTAAAGTCCATCAGGGATTATTACCAACGGGATTAACACCATTACTCCCCGGACATCACAATTATCCCCCACTAATAAAATTTTGTCCTCGAAATTGCACCGGTGTACTCCACGTAACACCAGGACTACACAAACAAACAAAGCCATGACCCCGATTCTGGACCACATTAGAATCGAATTAACAACTGCGAGAATACCAGTCTCGCACCAAGCCCTAAAATAGAGCAAACGCCAAAACCAACACAAACCCGAAAGATGACAACGTACCTCGATGTGTATCGTCCCAGCAGTCAGTCCAACACGACTACAAATCAACCAAATCTCCCTTGGTTTTGACATAGATATCACTCCGTGATATTCATCACTTGCCCACGATGCTTGACACGCATCGTCATGATGGGGACCACTAGTATACAACAGTATACTCACAGAAAAATCTGGTTTTCGCTTCCCAGTCCATCTCCTCCAAAGGAGTAGTTGCACCACTTGCAACCCGGATCGGGTTACCCACGGTCACTGATCCACACAAAACACATCACCACAGATGTCTATAACAAGGTGTTCCAAGAAATCCCATCTTGGTCCAAAACACACTATCGAGACTCCACAAGGTCTCAAGTTCCACAGGGGACATGCAAGACAATCAATTGCATTCCTACACACGTGTCAACCATGACACTAAACAAACCCGAATCCCGGCCATCCTCATTTATCCTTGGATCCAACAATCCTAAAACATGGAGGCTATCGAATTATTCGACAAGAACTACCATGGTTCCAAAACACACGATCCCTCCTCAGGGAAAGTCAAACAACTCTCACGATCATTCACCAGAATGCATCGTACCATCGAGATTACCGATCTCAAGGTTCCACAATCTCACACCGGAGATTTACCAAACCAAGCATACAAACTCGACGTTCAACAAGGAACAAAATAAAGTTGGCATTCGTTTACACACGGGGCATACATGCCCATACACCAACACAACATGCATATACAAAGCAATGGACTCGGGTATCTCCAATCATACCCAAATCCCAAAACCAACTGTCAAACCTCGATTATTCTCAACCCACGGAGAATGATGGTTGACAAACCAAAACCGAAGGGTGTGATTTCAACATCAACACCACACGAACCAAAACAATGAATCTCCCCAAAAGATTCAACCGGTAGGTATCATAATACCGCCTTCCTCTCAAGGAAAATGTCATGAATCCAAGATCCTCCAACCTCAAACCACCGTTCGGAAACCTGGATATACTTACTAATATATATCACGGGACCAAAAGTACGCAATTGGTTCAAATACTGCATCAAAGCAACTATTACCAAATCGAAACTCGTATACGCCATGTATACCCAACCTAGTAATGCTCTGTACTAATACCATAGTACTACACGATCTCGAGCATTACCCTGGAGACTGATAAGTGCCATTTTTGCACTTATATTTATATGTTTTCTTGTTACGTTTTATAATGATTCTTGAACAATTTGACCCTTTTTTGTATTAATTTGCGTGTTTCAGGAATCTTTGTGAAAATGAGAGGAAGTGAAGAAAATGAGCTAAATAATGATCAAAAGTGCATAGAAATAGAGAGATTCAATTTGAAGTTTAAAAGAAGGAAACTTGCACCTTGCAAATTCACGTAATTGCAGATAAGGAAATTCAAGCACATCAGATTTTCACATAAAATCTGCTTTCATTGACGTAAGATTGTGCAGCCGATTGTTGGGTCTAAAAGGGAATAAAATCAGAATTTTCACAAGATATCAGATAAGCAAGGAATTAAGATATATTATAATCTTCACATGAAGATTCAGGCCCACCGAGAGAAAGAATTCACGTCCAGTAAGGGAGGTGACACGTTGGTTTGGGAACCAAATCTGCTAAATATATTTAAGAATAAAGCACCGAGATTTAGGAGGGGGGAGGATTTGAAAAAGGAGAGAATATTATAGGAGCAAGGGACGTGAGTTCAGGGGGAAGGTGAGAAGCAAATATCAGGGAAGAAGCGGGAGAAGATAAAGGAGACGTGAGCAGCAGAGAGGAGTTACGTGACTTCACAATTCAGGAATAAAGAGCAAGTGAAGTGAATATTTGTGGAGCAGCAGAAACGTGCAGGAAGAACGAAGGGACGAGAGAGTTACGTGAGTTCAGATTGAGGGATACAGACAGGAGACGGATTCACAGCAGATAGGAAGCATTCACGTACAGAACAAGAAGAGGGCTGAAGCAACGTAGAATTGACAGAAGAATTCAACGTGAAGAGATTCATGAAAGTGCAGAAGAAAATCTGGTGAAGGAGAGGCACAGTACGTACAGTGAAGCACAGCAGACGCGACGGGAGAAGAGAGATTGAAGAGAAGAGATTTACGTATATTTTAGGGAGCAATTCACGAACGAAGAGTGACGTAAATGCTGGTGAAGAAAGGGTGAAGAACTCACGTACAGAACGCACGGCAAAGCGAGAGACGGAGATACGGGATCGACAACGCGATTCAACATCGCTAGTTTATGCGTATTTCTAAACTTAGTTTGATTCTATTTAATTTCTTTATGCTTTTGATGTTGAAAAACATGATTTTGCATTTGATTTTGAATATGTTGCTAGGCTAAGTTTGTTATCAAGACTTAGGGGATCCTATGTTATGAACCAATGATTTAAATTGATTGTTTTTTTATTGATTCTTATTATCTAAGTGCATAGATCATTGTTCTTCATGCTTTTAAGGGTTTGGCCATCCTTGAATGATATTAAATTACAATTGAGATCGAGAGATAAAATTGGAATTCGATATAGTGATTTATGCCGTGGATTTCAGACTGAGATCGAGAGATGAAGTCAAATACACGTGTGATAGCTATAGATATCTAGTAATCGAAGGCTAGAAGTTTTCATAGATCGATTTACAATATTAATTGTTCAATAAGGGTACGAGAGTGGCTTATTGTTACGTTAGTATTAGATTTGTTATAGCCGGACCAAGGTATAGCAAGTGAATTAGGAAAACTCGTCACCTTAGATTGTTTGAATTAATTCTTAACTAATAGGCGAATTGTGGGGGATTACATAGGTGAACCGAAAGTCTTGATAATTGTCTCTATTGATTTCATTCTCATTCTCTTTCGTTTGTTTGGATTTATTATTGAGTTAATTAGTTAAATTAGTTAATTAGTTATAACCAATTTTCGTAGGCTAAATATAGTTAAACTAGTGGAGTTTGATACTTATTTCCTAGTCCTCGTGGGTTCGACACTCGTACTTATATTATCATTATACTAAAACTTGACACCGTGCACTTGCGGTAGAATCGCTACACTGAGAAAAATATTGTTTAAAATAAAAGCGATCAGAGACGTCGCCTCGAACGTCTCATCGGAAGTACGAAGCCATCGCCTAGTCCAACACTAGTAGGGCTTACCCCGGTTGATACACAATCAACCCTCAACCAATGCCAGCTGTCTCCTTGACAGTGCAACCCAAAACTCCCCATAAGATAGAAACAATATAGTAGTGTCACCCCTCTATATATATCTCACAAACCATTGTGACTCCCATTGCATGCCATATGCAAGAGTGCTCAACCAGAGCTAACAAAGTCTTGTTGACACTCACGTTGGTATTTCCAACCAAATTGAGTTGCCCCAAAACAAATCACTCGAAACATTTGACGTATAAACGTCCCCGTGAGGTATCCCCTACCTCAATCACCATGCCACATAGAGACTACAAGAGTCTACCATAACCCTCATCGTATCACCATACGATTCACCCAGCTCGAATCCAACGAGCAGTATAATGGCTATCACAAGCACATTAAAGCACTACAACAATACCTGATTAACGATTCGTTGGCCCGATAGGCTTATACCAACCTATCAACGTGACACACGTCTCATCCCGGTATACCATACCGTACAAACCATTAGAGTTGTGGGTCATCACCTAACATATCTCTAAAACACTAAGCATAATGGACATCCAGGTGTCCTTGCTCAACTACTATGCAATCCTAATCCATTGGGACTTATTCCTCAACCTTAGGGTGGGTGTGCCCATGCCTCACACACATCACAACAACAAGCGAGTAGTTTCCTCAATGACTACTCTTACCACAAATCACTTGGCCTTAGCCAATCCAGCGAGTATACCCGGAGGGTATCATTACTCGAAAAATATTTACCTCTATAACATGATGCGGTACACTTACCGGTACAATGCATCCAATGCTCCATCGGGCAAACCTGTTCGGCAAAAGGTTTTGTCAACTAGTGACCCAGACCCTACCATGTGCTCACCATCGGCACTCAAACCATACAACCAAATTCATAAACATGAATGTATTAATCACCAAGACGACGCCACGCGTCCACATAGACATCCAAAATAACATCGTCAAACATATGACGGTACCTGTCGATACACGACACTCATAATCTCGTCGTCAAACACATGACGGTATAAAAACAACACATAATATTCACAATAATGATAACAAAAGTAGTATGACATACCTCATCGCTATCAAGATAGCGGAATACCTGTATCCATCGTCCACCAGCGGTACACAAGCAGCATCCATCGCTCGTAGGCGGCATAATCCAGTGCTACGCACATAGCGGGATAACCCATCGCTATAGAATCAGTGGCATGATCCCTCGCCATAAAGTCAGCGGCATAAAACATCGCTATAGATATCCGGCGGTATGAATCATCGCCAATAGAATACCCGGCAGCATGAACCATCGCCAATAGAATACCTGGCGGCATGAACCATCACCAATAGAATACCTGACGGCATGAACCAACGCCAATAGAATACCCGTCGGCATGAACCATCGCCAATAGAATACCCGGCGGCATGAACCATCGCCAATAGAATACCCGGCGGCATGAACCATCGCCAATAGAATACCCGGCGGCATGAACCATCGCCAATAGAATACCCGGCGGCATGAACCATCGCCAATAGAATACTCGAATAATTGCGAACTCAAGAGGTACTCACACTCATGTAGTACTTTGTTCCCGATCGCATCGCTACGTCATGACAGCAGCATCATCGCTTCGACGTGACAGCGGCATGTATCATCGCTTCGACACGACAGCGGCATTTACCATCATTCTGGCATGACAGCGGAAATACCCCTCGCTTCGACATATTAGCGGCATAATATCCCTCGCGATAGTAATATGACATCGACATTATCCTTCGCTTCGACATATTTGCGGCAATTATTCTTCATCGCTATAATATGACAGCGGCAAGTATTCACATCGCTACGCCATGCATGCAACCGTAATGCATAACCAGTATTCCAATAATTGTTTCGGCACGACAGCGGCATCATCGCTTCGACGTGACAGCGGCATTTACCATCGCTTCGACACGACAGCGGCATCATCGCTTCGACGTGCATGCAACTGTAATGCATAACCCGTATTCCAATAAACATCGCCATGAGTGTATTTTAATGCACCTCGCTTCAAATGTGACATGCGAAATTTTACCATCGCTTCAACATTTAGCGGCAAAGCATTAGAGCCATCACTCCGATGTATATCTATGCAACCGTAATGCATAGTCCATGTCTCATAAGACCCTGCAACCACCATGGTTAGCAACCACACATTCCAATGATAAACACATATCATAAACGCACATAAGCAATATAGTTGTGCCACACAACACTAACTACCATCATGCATAAGTATGTGCTTCTCATTCCAATTAACAATTTCCTAGGCCCTCAACAGCCCCAAAGAGCTAACCTGGCTCTGATACCACTAATGTAAGGACCCCCGTGCCCTTAACCAGTTATTAGTGTATTAAGCCATACTATTAGTGCATATAATCATACTATCAGGGGGAAAACCATATGCAAGTGCAACACCATATGCTATCCAGAAAATTTCTTGCATTTAATCCACATAATATTCAAATTCCCCAACCAAGATTATTCATATAATGTAAGGACCCCCGTGCCCTTAACCCGTTATTAGTGTATTAAGCCATACTATTAGTGCATATAATCATACTATCAGGGGGAAAACCATATGCAAGTGCAACACCATACGCTATCCAGAAAATTTCTTGCATTTAATCCACATAATATTCAAATTCCCCAACCAAGATTATTCATATAACATGCACCCTCATAATACACTAACATGCTCTTAGTTCATTTAACAATTCCATATTTAATTGCATGCAAACCATAAATGAATAGAGAAGAGCCGTAGCCCATTTATACATTCCATATACACGTAAGATGTACTCACATAAGAGAACCCAATGAATACGCGTGTATCTAATGTATAAAACACTCTACGGGATACCGTTACTGGCACTTCAATCCTGGAAGCACCTCCCAAGCACAGCTCGATCTCATCTCTGGATCCATGCACTTGTTCAACCAGCTCTGGTACCTCGATCCTGGAAGTACCTCAATCAACAGCCCGAGCTCGACTCCAAAGCTACTGCTACTTCTGTAACACCTGTCCCAACAGAGACAGCCCCCACACGGGGTGAGTATACCAATACCACCAATCCAATAATCATAAGATTGCAATTCATAATTTACAGAATGTAAATGCCATAATTTAAATGATACTCCCTGGATGGTAACACCCTCATTCGGGATCCCTTGTATTGTCCATGTTCTCAAAATAACCAAACTCATCAAATTCCAAAAGCCAGTTAATCGTCACATAGATTAACTAATATCGTTCTATTATGCCAGTTCCATAATCAATATGGTAAAATCATGATATAAAAGACCGTAGATATCACATAAATCTAATCAATGATTCAATGTCCCTATTTCATTGCTCGCTCCACAATAGCGGCATTCTAAACCCCGCGCACGCTCAACAATAGCGGCATCATAACCGATGGTCGCTCAACGGCGACAGCATACCAAATCGTTGCTCGCTCAATAGCGGCACCGTATGGTTCCCATGTATAACCATTTAACGCAAATACCATTTATCATGCATGTCGCTAGCCATTTATAGTAAGTATCATGTACCATGCATTTCAACGCCTATTTGATGCAATTACCACCTACCACGTATTTCAATGTCCATGTAATGCGATTATTACGCACCATGTGTTTAAGTGTCCATTTAATGCAATTATCACATACCATGCATTTTACAGTTGCAACATTATAATAGGCTATGCTCGTACGTCATACGTACCTTATAATTCCGTAGTTCGAGTCCCACCTTGCCTGAGTCCCACGACCCGATGAATTATGTGCTAACAAACAAACAATTCACAATCAAACATAAGCATGCAACCACGTGCCCAAGCACGTTCAAACTCCCAAACATATCGTCAGTCAATGACGATTACCAAAATAAAAGCCCCCCCGGCTAAGCATGCATAATACCCAAAATATTCCATTTTATATGTTTAATAGGTAGCCAAAGACTCAACCGAAAATCCCATTTTATTAGACTTTGGTCCCAATCAATCCATTTTAAAAGTATAACATTCACATTGGAATGTAGACATTGCCCCGAAAAAGGCCCCTTTAAACACCGATTCCAAAATCCCGACATTTTCCAAAATTTTGGAAAAAACAAAGGGAACAGTGCCACGATCGATCGCCACATCCTACTGCCCAAAAAAAAACATGCCGCGATCGATCGCCACATCTCGCGATCGATCGCCGACTCGCGATCGATCGCCCACTTTTCGCGATCGATCGCCGCTACTGCTCATCGCCTTCCCAAAACAGAAACATGTCGCGATCGGCGCCAAGCCGCGATCGTTCGCGACCTGCGGGATTCCGAAAATTTCGAGCTTCAATGGTGTTTTTCACACCCAAACTCCAAACCAACACCCTATACAACCTCAACACCTCAAATACAACATTTAAACTCCATAAAAACACTAAAATCAACATTTTAGATTTTAACCCAAAACCCCTAAACACCAATCCAACCCAAAAGTTCAACCATAACACACAAAACCACTATCAAATCGAAGACAAAGACGAGGGGAAGAAACTTACCAATTTATCTTCGAGAAATCCGGCTCCCAGGATGAGCCTCCATCGATTTTGCTCATCAAAGGGAAAGGGGAAGGGTTTGGGGTGAGAGAGAGAGAGGCGTGAGGGAGAGGAGAGGAGAGAAATGGATGACGGAATCCCGAGTCCAACTGGTATATATAGCAAAAATGCCCCAAAATACCAATACCTCCACAAATACATCACGATTCATTAAAAATCATCTGTTTTCAAAAACTCTCTCTCCAACATCAAATCCCCAGACTGGCCCCAACATAAGGCACCCCGGACACCAAGTCCCACTAAAAACCCAACTTATAGGTTTTCCATCAAAATGAGAATACAATCTCAACCTTTGGATCCAACGATCCCAAATGCCCGATTTCACAACCTCGGGAGACCCAAAATCGTAATTAATTCCTAATTGCCACAGTTTAAAGTCCATCAGGGATTATTACCACACAGGGATTAACACCATTAATCCTCGGACATCACATATAAGCATGCAAGAAAAGCAACAACAAAAATAGCAGCAATCAGTAAACACTCCTCAAACTTAATACGTGCATTGACCTCAATGTACAGTAATCAATAAACGCAATAGCAAAACACATACCTCGACGACGATCGTCATTGATCGTCGTTCTCATCATGCTCTGGTGGGGGGACTGGGTAGTATGGCTCCTCCGGCTGGTATGGCTGGTATGACTGGTATGGTGCAAAAGCTAGATGTGGTGGGAAGTCTGGCCGTGGTGGGAAGTGGATAGCTGGGAAATCCTGCGCCAAGGCAGTGTTCCATGCACATTGATATTGCATGAACTCCATATGGCGCCGATTCATCTGTTGTTGGTCCAAGCGGATTTCCCTTTGCACATTTCAGATGTCCCTTTGTTCCAGGCGTATGTTTTGGAGATCTCGTTGGAGGGAGTCCAATGTGACAGAGATGATGATGGTCTAGTAGGTCGGCTGCTCGAAGGTCGTGGTTGTGCCCTATGTCGGACAGTAGGATCCGTCTTGTAATCTTTCCCAAGGTTTATGTTCCTCGAGAAATTCAGTCCCTAGAATAAGCTCTTCCGGGATTCTTCCTGCAGTTCCTGCAATTGTTAGATCAATTTCACCAATTTGAAGGTTTCATTGATACCTGCAAACTGTAGGTTGTTGCAAATAGTAGAGGACATCACATGGGAAGATATTATCTTTCTCCGTAATGTCAAAACTTATATGCACTTCTCTCTAGCCTTCTGGGCATTTCAGCTTTTCTGTTGTTTTGAATACGTCATGGATTCTCTGAATTTTGCTCGAGATTGCCTTCTGTTTTTCACCCGAATAGTTGTTGATTAACCTATCTTATTGAAAGACATCATTCTTGGCTTAATCATAAGGCTCCTGCTTTTATTCAGAACAGGTCGATCTTGTATCCTCATGTCTATCTCTCCTATTGTCGATGTATCAATAATGTCCGGCAACACTGCTCTGGCGAAATCTTCGAAGATTCTGGGGATTTCAATGAATTCCTTTATCAAGAATACTTATGAATGATGAGTATTTGAGAGTGCGTCTGACACCTTGTAGGTGATCGAGTAATGCATGTTCCCTTCTTTCATCAAATCACTTCTTTTAAATTCTTGATGAAGAGTTAGAACCTTGTTGAAATCTCGATCTCCCAAATTGTATGCAATTCTAGAATAGATGTTGAAAGTCATCTTTCCCGCATACAAATTTCCTGCAACTGCTCCCAAACAAGAATCTTTGAGGGTTTGGGATTATCTTGTCGAAGATTGCCAGATTGAGTGATGAATCAATTCCTTCCTTGAAAGTTGCTTTTATGATTACCCTAATGGCTCCAATATGAATCCATGAGTGTGTGTTAGTAACTTCTCATTTAACCTTGTTCTTAATCTCTTGGATTTCTCTGTAAGGGATTAACTACATCTCAATTTGGTTTCCCGTGAATTCCATCGGGATCGCAAATTCACCTGTTGTTACCCTAGGGATAATCTGATGCTTCCTGCTTCGAAGACCAATCATGTCCATGGTCTTTTCCATTGCTCCAATCGTAAATCCATCATACATCTGAAGTTTTGGCTCTTCCTTCATGATCCTCATAAGGGTTTTATGAGAAACAGTTGTATGAGAGAAGAATCCTATCGGATCTTCTCTAATCATGTGCTGAAGGAATTCTGATTCACTCTGATTCCGAGATGGATCCACCTCCAACATCAGAGTAGATCTCTTCTTCGTAGATGCTCTGAGAGAATATCCTTAAATTGATACACCTTTACCAAATCCTGAAAATAGACATCATTCTCAAACTCCTTGGTATGCTCGAACTGTCTCACTCCACGATTTTGGTTTTCTGGACAATCTGTAGAGATATGTTCTCTTGCTCCGCATATCCAGCAGTTACAATCTTTGAAACTTTCATTCGCACGGGTATGTGAAAGTTCTTTTTATCGGTGCTGTGCTAGAACTTGCTTGATTATAACCTATTGACAAAGTTCTATTCATTGTTAGTCCTGATCTTTACCCAGATCTGTAACTTCGGGCTTTCTGTTTCGACCAGAACTTTCTATGTAAGACCACAAGATTTTATTAATGTTAAATAAATATAATTTGGGAATTTAATAATAATTAATTTGTAATTAATTAATTAAATTTGAAATTGACCAGACGAAGGTCAACTGATAACTTAATCGGAACATGACATATTTTTGAAATGATAAATAAGCTCCGATAATATTTTAAAAAATAAATTATTAAGATGAAGAATTTAATTTTGTGTTTTAGTAGTGGATATAAATCTCAATTGTCGACTGTAAATTTAATTTATCAGTGCACCGGTGACACTTCGATGTACATAACTGGACTGGAAACACATATATTAAAATGGTTTCAGTCCCTTTTTGACACACTAAACATGTGAAAGCGCACAACTCAGAATCAGATTCTCTCCATTCTTTCTCCTTCCCGCCCGCGTCTGACCGCCTCTCACTAAACCGCCGCGTTCGCCACCGTCCGGCCACCTCTCGGTGCGTCTGACCTACCACCGTGTATCCAACTCACCAGCGGTCATTTCCATACCATGGAATCGGAGTTTACGTCGCTGACTTCATCGGATTTTAGTCTGAAAGGTACGAATTGCGATTTTAGGGTTGTTCGAGTTTTTGTTCGAATTCATCTTGGTCACAATTAATTAGTTGGAATTCAGTTGTGCGAAACCTCCTCTCACCATGACCGACATTTGTACACCGGTCTCCTCCCTTCCCGCCGCCGTGATTCGCCGGAAATTGCACATGCGTGTCGCGGTTACTGTTCACAATTTGGGGGTAAGCTTGAGTTTCGAATTCCAGCTTTGATATCTCTTAATTTTGATGCATTTGAAGTTATTTAGACAGAATATAGTGATTGTGATATTTTGGAGATTTAGTGTAGTGGAAGTCTTGCATTGCATGTTAAATTTGGTTTGATTTTTGTCGATGTATTGTCGGGTATAGGATTCGACTTTCATGTATGTGGGAATAAAGGTTCTTAAATCATGTTTTAGCTTGATTAACCTTGTGTTGGAGGATTGTAAAGATTTTTCAAGTTGTCTGGTTGTTTGGATCGATTTTTCTGCTGAAAATAGGAAATGTCGATGGATTTCATGGTTTTGGGGTGAATGTCTAAATTCATAGTTAGTCAACTGATAACTCATTTAAATCCCACTTTAGTTTGATGAATCATGCATGAAGGGATTGCATGTAATCTCAAAGGCATTTTTGGTTGAGTTCGAAATTGTTGATGCTCAAATATCATTTTTTAGCGTAGATTGTCTTACATGCTGAATTTTGGTAAATGTCATACAATGATTAGCTTGGACGATAACTGCTATTTGTGCATGCGTAAGTTAGTATACATTTTGGTTAGTTGGATGTGTGAAAATGATAAGTGAGCTTCAAGAATCGATTATTTTCAAAGCCTAAACTTTCTAATGCGATCGAAGTTCCGAATCAGCTGCCTAATTGAACTTGTAGTGCCGCTAATAATTATTAGATATATTTTTTCTCAGATTTAAGCAAGAAGAGTTTAGCAAATAGATGAATAAAATGATGTTATTGTATGGATTTTATAGATTATCATATGACATTGGAGCTTCATGAGCTACAAGGACGATATTCATCCTTTAGAAAGAAAGATTAGGTATGTTGCGATCGGTAACATACGACAGGTATCTGTATTATTTGATACATTATTTGCTGAACTTACGTGACTTACGTGAAATTACTTGGCTACGTGAATTTACTTGAATTATGAGCATTCTTAGTTGATATATCGATGTATGAAAATAAATGTTTTGTTAACACACGTCTTTTTCAGTAAATGTACATCGATATATGACTTTCATGTTGGACATATTGAGTTTTATCATATGAGATTACGTTGTTGGCATGATGCATTGACACGCATGGGCATTGAGCATGTCATGTTGATTCTATCGATTCTTTCATTGATACCCTTATCTTTTCGTTGGTATCTGTGATGCGTGTCTGGGGATGATGGGCACGCCGATGGCTCGGCGGAGAGAGTGAGCTGAGAGATGTCGTAGCTACGAGTGTGCCGACGTCGCCCAGACACGAGGGATGATGGACCGCCGATCGCTCGACTGAGAGAGATGTCGTAGCGACGAGCGAGTCGACGCCTTGCTCGAGCATGATATTTGATTGATGATACCTTTCTTTGGACTCCGATCCTTTGGTATCTTGAGATATTTGATAGTCTTTCCTTGGATTTTCGAACATTTGCTATCCCGAGATGATTTCTACCTTTCATGCATCGCATTACATTGCATTGCATTGCATGACATCATATATCACATTTTATAGATGCATGTTGTATTTACTTGATAGTTTCATATTGGGCTTTGTCTCACCTCTTAGGGGGCTGTTGTTGTCTTTGTGTGTGGGCAATAACAGGTATGACAGGTGACCAGGATCCCAAAGAGGGAATGTTCGTTGAAAGTCTTACTTGAGGTTGTTTTTTGTCTTTTCCCAGTCGTATGTAGTTAAGTATACCAGGGTGTGTCCTGGATAGTATAACTATGTAAATATTTTGAGTATAAATGTGTGATGGAGACATATTGTGCATGCTATGGTATGATGTAAATATTTTTAGTACGACTTATGTGCTGGGTGTCTATGATGCATGCTATGGTATTATGTATTTACTTGCTGCGCTGGGGATATGATATTTATGCTTTTCATTTTTTTCTGGTATGTCTCTTGTGCGCGGAGGTCATGCCGAAATTTTTAGAGCCACTTTTTGGCAGAATTTTTTTAAAAATCTTCCGCTGTGTACAAATAAATAATCATTGTGTGATAATTAAACACTTGATTAGGAACGGATCCACACCGTTGGTATCAGAGCATAAACTGGGAATGCTCTAGTCTTGAGTCTTGTGTAAACTTCGAATAGGCACGAATGAACATGTGCGCATGTGTTTGAAACTTATTTGACCTATTTGCTCTTACATGATTTGGAGTGAAATAGTTGATGTCAATATGTGATTTATAATTGAGTATGCTGAGTCGTGTCGTATTGATATTGACCACGATATCGATACATATGTTTGATAAAACTTAGTAGGGAAAGAGTTTACACTCGAGCACCTACGAAACCTGTTAATTGAACGAATGTTGCATTAGAATGAATAAATGAAGACTATGCATATCATTAGACATTTAAATTGTTTTATGAAGTTTTAATAAATAAGATGTCTTTGAACAATGAAATTGCTCTGGGACCTGTTGAGAATAACAGGGTTGAATGAGTTATGAGATAAATGATGAATGAGAGTCCTTGGATATGATTGAGATATCTCAAGGACATAGTGCCATTTAGATTTCGGCATTGAGATGCTGGAACAGAACGAAATATGGCTATATTGAAATGAGATTTGTGTATGATTTATTTTACAAAAAGTAAAAAGAATGGACTAACCAATATGTTGTATGTAAACATAGTTAGATACTGGCTTTGATGAAATGAACTATAGAATTGATTAGTCACTAAGGATGAATTGTATAGAAACATCATGATATGTTGGGAAAATTCAATTATATGAGATAGATCGAGAGCTTTTGGGAAGTCTTGTCCTTCAGATAAATTCTCATGTACTCAAAATTGTGAAATGAAATTTAATAATGATATGACTATTTTGATGGATGATTGAACTTAGAGAAGATTATTGGTCATTAAGTAGTTCGATGTTAATTGATTAATCTGAGGAGATGGAATTTTAGGACATGTTGTTTAAGTCGAAATTCCATCTGTATTGGGATACCTTATAATTTGACTGAGATGGAGTATTAAAGGATTGAACTTTCAAGTTGTTATGTGTTAATAACATAGATGAAATACAAATGATGTGACTCATCAGCATACATACTAAGAGAATGTACAGATATACATCCGAAACATGAAATAACGATGCGCAAATATGGATCGATATATTTGGAAACCATTAATGAAAAGGTTCATATATGAACTCTGTATAAGTGTACCATAGAATCAGTTTCTAAGTAAAGTTAAATTTTCTGAAAATCTAGAAGTGGTACAGATCCAGACCTGAAGATCGCACGACAGTAGTGTTAAACACGAACTTGTGCTCGGAACTATCATGGATCAGGTTAACTGGAGTGATAAGTTTGGGTATATGAAAGAATAGAATTTGCATGGACCTGAATATTAACTCGGTATATACTCCATGCATTTATGATAAAGTTTTGAGAAAAATGTTAAAACTGGTAGAACTTTCGAAGATACTTCTAATGAATATTTGTAGGCATATCGATAAAGAGATCTTGACTCGCTATGGAATTGAGATAAGTTCAACAAGGATCGCCTTATTTAAGGATCTACGTACAGTTATGTACGTCTAAGAAGATTTGTACTCTGAATAGTATCAGCTGTCAATCCAAAACCCAGATCTGCCTGAATCTATCTGGTGTACTCGACATATGATTATATCATACGAATATTCTAATTCTTGATATTTGCTTGGACTTGATGAGTCGAATCTTTGACAAATTCTTGATCGAATTGTAAAGTCTTTCACGATGAAAATAGGCTGACGAATATCCGAAACAGATATCTCAGATTTCATATATGACATAATTTTGATCAATCCATCCAACCTGAATGTGGATTGCACAGGATGGTTATCTTTCTTATCGATAGCGAAGAATATGAAAATATCACATATCAGATATTTCTTTGACCAGACGAGCGTAACTTTGATTCTTTGAATTGACCACCAAATTTGTTTTTGTCATTCATTCTGACACCACAGAAAATAGAACAGATCTGTAATCAATATCTCAGTTTCCTATCAGGAAATGATTATGTATGCCAAGCTATCCAAGTGGAAATTTGGATGATCGAAGTGATACTCTTGGGCCACGTCATTTCTCGACGTAGCGTTTCTGGTGATTCAAAGTAGTGTTAAGCTGGCTAAGACCTACCAATGTTCATGAGGTCCGATGTTTTATGGTTTAGCGGGATTTCATATGTCGATTTAACGAAAGATTTTGTTTTTGAAAAATGGCTAAACCTATTACTCAACTGACACAGAAAAGTTAAAAATGTATTTGGTCAGATAAGTATGAAATTTTTTCTTGAGACCCTTTATATAGTTTGAACTGATAACACCCTTTATATAGTTTTGAACTGATAACAAATGTTTTGTTTTAAAAATTTGACGTCATTAATTATACGGGGGAATTTTTTTTTTTATTCGGACCACAAGAACTTACAATATCTATTCTCTCAATCCGATCTAAATACGAGGCAACGCAGGTTGAGAATTTTTTGAAGGATCGCGATGGTGAAGCTCAATATCATCCTAGACGAATGAATGTCGACGGCTGTCCTCAGTTGTAAAGTCCACGAGTCTATTCTAGCTTTTGTTCGCAGCACCAAGTTCATGATGATATCTATATTGCGGACTGAACTTTTCACTCATACCAAGAATTTATCATTGTCTCAGCATTTCAAGTTGAGTCGGAATTTATTCTAAACATCAGATTAGCCTAACGAATTGATGTTCAAACTCAGAAATCTTAAGAACTCGTATATTCGGAACATCCATTTTGCTTTCAGCTATCTATCGATAGTTCAGTTGATCCTGATAATTATGTTTTGACCTTTGAAATTATTCGAGAAGTTCATAACTGTGAAGACAAAATCTACCTTGAAGACGAAAAATGCATATGACTCTGAAACCTCCATTATGATGGAAATGTATGAATTGAGTTATTAATGAATGTATTGACAAATGTTGGGGTTGTCAATATGTTTAAACCAAATGAATGAAACTCGGAGGGTTACTTCATGGCTTCAAAAGTCCCAATGGGATTGAGAACATATTGCTTTGGAATTTTACGATTTATATTCCTCGATCACACAGATACTGTGGTGTTGTTTTGATCACTATTGATCTACTTACTAAGTCTGCACTTTTCTTTCCTTTCGAGCGGACTTATCCTTATACGAATATGACTATGATGAGTTTAACTTTGGAGGGCAAGAAACTTTGCCGTTAATCAAAGTTCCTATATTAATTACTACCAAACGAGCTTTGGTTCGACATCTTTTGAAACCTTTTAGGAGAGACGTTGAAGATCGCCTCTAGCCTGGAAAGAAATCGGTGAAACATCTGTGACTAGACTTGATAAATACGAGAAACGAACGATAAGATTCAGTTGGCCAGATAGCAGATGATGGCCGCCCAGGATCGTCAAGCAAGTTATGCTTTTTAAATGAAGACGACCCATAGAATTTCAGATGGGAGATCGTATGTTTCTGGAAATCTCTCCTTTCGAGACACTAATCGTTTTGGCATGCGAGACAAACTATCATCTTGTTACTTTGACTGTGCAAGATCCGAGATTGAATTGGAAATCTTGCCTATGTATTGGCATTGTCACCGGCCTTATCGGTCACTCACGATATATCTTTCTTCATGTTGCTCGTTGTGAATATATTTTTGAATCTATCGCGTCTTTCAGCCTGATGAGATTGGATTCGATCATTCGTGTTAAACATCTTGTTCGCATTTTGGATCGTAAGGATATATATCAGTTCCATCGTGTTCAATATATCTTGTCGTGTATTTTGATCCATATGCTGTTTTCAGCGTTGATCTGTATCTTTGTTTGAGATTTCGAGGACGAAATCTATTTAAGTGGGGGAGAAATGTAAGACCCCGAGATTTGATTAATGTTAAATAAATATAATTTGGGAATTTAATAATAATTAATTTGTAATTAATTAATTAAATTTGAAATTGACCAGACGAAGGTCAACTAATAATTTAATCAGAACATGACATATTTTTGAAATGATAAAATAAGCTCCGATAATATTTTAAAAATAAATTATTAAGATGAAGAATTTAATTTTGTATTTTAGTAGTGGATATAAATCCCAATTGTCGACTGTAAATTTAATTTATCAGTGCACCGGTGACACTTCGATGTACATAACTGGACTGGAAACACATATATTAAAATGGTTTCAGCCCATTTTTCACACACTAAACATGTGAAAGCGCACACACTCAGAATCAGATTCTCTACATTCCTTCTCATTCCCGCTCGCGTCTGACCGCCTCTCACTAAACCGTCGCGTTCGCCACCGTCCGGCCACCTCTCGGTGAGTCCGACCTACCACCGTGTATCCAACTCATCGGCGGTCATTTCCATAACAAAGAATCGGAGTTTACATCGCTGACTTCATCGGATTTTAGTCTAAAAGGTATGAATTGCGATTTTAGGGTTGTTCGAGTTTTTGTTCGAATTCATCTTGGTCACAATTAATTAGTTGGAATTAAGTTGTGCGAAACCTCACTCTCGCCATGACCGACATTTTTACACCGGCCTACGCCCTTCCCGCAGCCGTGAGTCGCCGGAAATTGCACATGCATTCGTTGTTACTGTTCACGATTTGGGGTTAAGCTTGAGTTTCGAATTCCAGCTTTGATATCTCTTAATTTTGATACATTTGAAGTTATTTAGACAGAATATAGTGATTGTGATATTTTGGAGATTTAGTGTAGTGGAAGTGTTGCATTGCATGTTAAATTTGGTTCGATTTTTGTCGATGTGTTGTCGGGTATAGGATTCAACTTTATGTATGTGGGAGTAAAGGTTCTTAAATCATGTTTTAGCTTGATTAACCTTGTGTTGGAGGATTGTAAAGATTTTTTCAAGTTGTCTGGTTGTTTGGATCGATTTTCTGCTGAAATGGGAAATGTCGATGGATTTCATGGTTTTGGGGTGAATGTTCTAAATTCACAGTTAGTCAACTGATAACTCATTTAAATCCCACTTTATTTTGATGAATCATGCATGAAGGGATTGCATGTAATCTCAAAGGCATTTTTGGTTGAGTTCGAAGTTGTTGATGCTCAAATATCATTTTTTAGTATAGATTGTCTTACATGCTGAATTTTGGTAAATGTCGTACAATAATTAGCTTGGACGATAACTGCTATTTGTGCATGCGTAAGTTAGTATACATTTTGGTTAGTTGGATGTGTGAAAATGATAAGTGAGCTTCAAGAATCGATTATTTTCAAAGTCTAAACTTTCTAATGCGATCGAAGTTCCGAATCAGCTGCCTAATTGAAGTTGTAATTATTAGATATATTTTTTCTCATATTTAAGCAAGAAGAGTTTAGCAAATAAAATGATGATATTGTATGGATTTTATAGAGTATCATATGACATTGGAGCTCCACGAGCAACAAGGACGATATTCATCCTATAGAAAGAAAGATTAAGAATGTTGTGATGGTAACATACGACATGTATCTGTATTATTTGATACATGATTTGCTGAACTTACGTGACTTACGTGAAATTACTTGGCTACGTGAATTTACTTGAATTATGAGCATTCTTAGTTGATATATCGATGTATGAAAATAAATGTTTTGTTAACACACGTCTTTTTCAGTAAATGTACATCGATATATGACTTTCATGTTGGATTATTGAGTTGCATCATATGAGATTATGTTATTGGCATGATGCATTGACACGCATGGACATTCAGCATGTCATGTTGATTCTACCGATTTCGTTGATACCCTTATCTTTTTCGTTGGTATATGTGATGCGTGTCTGGGGATGATGGGCACGCCGATGGCTCGGCGGAGAGAGTGGGCTGAGAGATGCCGTAGCGACGAGTGTGCCGACGTCTCCCAGACACGAGGGATGATGGATCGCCGATGGCTCGACTGAGAGAGATGTCGTAGTGACGAGCGAGTCGACGCCCTGCTTGAGCATGATATTTGATTGTTGATACCTTTCTTTAGACTTCGATCCTTTGGTATCTTGAGATATTTGATAGTCTTTCCTTGGATTTCCGGACATTTGCTATCCCGAGATGATTTGTACCTTTCATGCATCACATTACATTGCATTGCATGACATCATATATCACATTTTATAGATGCATGTTGTATTTACTTGATAATTTCATATTGGGCTTTGGCTCACCTCGTAGGGGGCTGTTGTTGTCTTTGTGTGTGGGCAATGGCAGGTGACCAGGGTCCCTAAGAGGGAATGCTCGCTGGTCTTACCTGAGGTTGTTTTCTTTTGTCTTTTCCCAGTCGTAGGATAGTTAAGTATACCAGGGTGTGTCCTGGATAGTATAACTATGTAAATATTTTGAGTATAAATGTGTGCTGGAGATATATTGTGCATGCTATGGTATGATGTAAATATTTTTAGTACGACTTATGTGCTGGGTGCCTATGATGCATGCTATGGTATTATGTATTCTGCGCTGGATATGATATTTATGCTTTTCATTTTTTTCTGGTATGTCCCTCGTGCGCGGAAGTCATGCCGAAATTTTAGAGCCACTTTTTGGCAAACACTTGATTAGGAACAGGTCATCACATTCTAGGTCTCCATGAAGACCTACTTCTTCTTAAACTATTTCCTCGGGCATAAGGATATGCTCTGTGCTTTTTCATCTTTCTCCTTTGGGGGTAGTTTCCAATGATTGTAGGGATATCATTCCTTGTATAGCGAAAAAGGAGTTGTTTTGTTGATTTCTCGAAGCATCATGTAATTCTTTTGGAGTTTTGCTTGGTAGCACCACTCCGCGAGCTTTACCATAAGAAATGACATTCTCCTGGACACCGTCTCGATTGCATGTGGGTGTATTCCTGGATAAGCATTTCTCTTCATGGGCTCGGTATTTTGGCAAAGAACAGTTATGATGCATCTTTTTCTTCTATCTTTGCCTTCCATCTATACTCTGTAAAGAGTTTGATGTACTCGTCTATTAACAGATATCATGTAGTTCCACGCTAATTAGAGCTTGTCTATTTTTTTATCATTCTCTTCCTCCATTCCTTCGAAGTAGCTTACCCCAATGAAACATATTTTGAAGAATTTTACCACAATTTCTTTTAGGAACTCTCCGGCTAAAACTTCTTCTTTGGTTCCTAGGCAATCTTGAGTCATTCTTCCAAACTCATTTTAAGAAGTAAAATGAATCATTCTTTACTTAGATCAAGTTCCTGCTGCTATTCTCATTGCTGAAGCCCATTCATCAATAAGAACTTCTCTGTTTTTGAAATCCAAGATATACATCTTGAGCATAAGCCCATATGGATGGATTGGATCTAAGTAAGATTTTTCACGTAAGGCGTTTGATGTAAATCTGGCCTACTGTATCGGTTCTTTGTGCCAACTGGGGGATCTAAAGTTGCTGAGGTGAAATCTTCCATATGCGGCATAATTTGATCACCTCCGGGTGGAGTGTATGACCCGAAACTTTCTTGTGGTGGAGGTCTGGTTTCAAATTCTCCCATTTTCTACGAGATTCAATCCCTCAAACGAATCATCAAGATCACGTAGATCTTCCAGGTTAATTATTTCTATTACTTGGTGGGAAGTACATGCTCTCCTCGTAGGGTTGCAATCATTTTTTCAGTATCTGTCAAAGGCCTTCGGACCTCCTCCGCTTCCCTTTTTGGTGTAAAAAGGGTTCTGTTCCATAGGACGGTGGTAATCATCCTCTGTTCCTTCTTCCTAAAGAACTTGGTCTTGATTCCAGCTCCTTGACTCGGGTTTGAACATCTCGAAGGTTTTCAAGAATTTCCTCATTATGTTTAATCATAATCTCCATCTGACTTTGAATCTGATGGACCTGTGCAGTGACATGATATTGAAAGTATCCATAACGCCGCACTGTCTTCTGGATTTCTTTAAGATCTTGGATATCTTAGAAGAATCCGGCTCGATTTCTCGAAAGGGTGGTTCTCCCATCCTATTCGTCTGTTCTAGACCCTGTTGAGGGGTTGGGATCTATAATCATGTGATTGTGCTCAGGATGATCTCTCTCTCATGGGCCTCAGTTAACTCGAATTGTAGCTTGAGGTTCATCATGTAAAGGTTCCTCGCCACCTTCTCCTGTTCTTGATACTGGGATATGCTAACTGGGCTAGCACCAATGTCCAATAGAATATTCCATTTCTGGTTGAAGTGTTTAGCTTCGGCCAGATATCCTCGATTTAGCTCTTCCAATTTCTGGAAGTGCCACCTGTAAGACTTGCACAACGAACATTCGTTCGGATCCATAATATTTCTTGAATCGTCTCCTCCGCATAGGTTACAAATTAATATTCAAGATATTATTATAGTATTTTCAGAATATACATAGGCTCTGATATCATTTTGTGCCAAGGTTCGCAAATAACGGGGACTTGTTAAATGACGAAGTTCGATGTAACTTTTTTATAAATATAAGGATATAAAAGATAAATAAATATTATATATGGGCTTCTTTGTAAACTAAACAAAAGCCTAGGGAATAGAATGCAACTCACCAAACCATTGAGGGGTAAAAGAGTCAAAATAAAACACCTAATTGATTGAAAACTTTGAAATTAGACCTATTTGAATAAAGGTTTTTCAAATTTGAATTTTTTTGTACTAAGGTTTTTCCCAAGACTTAAGTTAATTAAGTTTCCAAAAAGAGCAATGCCTTACAATTTCCCCTTATTTAAGCCCAAAAGCCCATCACTGTAGAGATGATTCTCTACTTATAATACAACTCAACAAACTCACCTAAAATCCCCAAAGTCAAAGTTTTTATTAAGTTCAGTTCTTATGTCAGACAATTGTTGTTTGGACTCCCAACTGTCAAAGCTTTATTTGTTTAAACTCCCTAACTAACTAAATTGACTCAATTACCCTTGTATTAAAAAAAACAATTTAATGGGGTTTCTGTGTGGCATGGCTTTGTTGGGTAAATGGAAGTGATTCATGAATTAGTATTATCCA
This sequence comes from Haberlea rhodopensis, assembly GCA_907163345.1. Classification (NCBI taxonomy): domain Eukaryota; kingdom Viridiplantae; phylum Streptophyta; class Magnoliopsida; order Lamiales; family Gesneriaceae; genus Haberlea; species Haberlea rhodopensis. Next base: position 6,418,252 of record CAJQUN010000013.1, read on the forward strand.
ACATTTTTTCAGAATTAACTGTTCAGAAAGTTGGTATTAAATCCATTTAAAATCGGTATTAACATAGTACAAAATTGGTATTAAAATATAAAAATATGTAACTGTACAAATTAAAACTATATTATTTTTTTGTTTGAAATTGGTATTATTCAACACTTTTCCAGTATTAACTATGTACAAAGTAGATATTAAATTCATTTGAAATCGGTATTAACGTAGTACAAAGTTCGTAATAAATATAATAGTACATAAAAATACGTAATTGTGCAAATTAAAACTATTTTATTTTTTTGGCTTGAAATTGGTATTATTCAAGGGTTTTTCAATATTAATTAGGTACAAAGTTGGTATTAAATCTATTTTAAATTGGTATTAACGTAGTACAAAGTTGATAGTAAAATATAATTATACATAAAAATGTAATTGTGCAAATTAAAACTATTTTATTTTTTTTTGTTTGAAATTGGTATTTTTCAACACTTATCCAGTATTAACTATGTATAAAGTTTGTATTAAATTCATTTTAAATCGGTATTAACATAGTACAAAGTTGATATTAAAATATAATAATAAATAAAAATATGTAATTGTGCAAATTAAACTCTTTTATTTTTTTTGTTTGTAAATGATATTATTCAACACTTTTCCAGCATTAACTATTTACGAAGTTGGTGCTAAATTAATTTAAAATCGGTTAATGTAGTACAAAGTTGGTCTAAAATATAACAGTATATAAAAACATTAGTTGTGCAAATTAAAACTATTTTTTTTTTTTTTGGTTTGAAATTGATATTATTCAAAGCTTTTCAAGTATTAACTATGTACAAAGTTGGTATTAAATTCAATTAAAATTTGTATTAACGTAGTACAAAGTTGGTATTAAAATTATTATACATAAAAAATATAATTATGCAAATTAATATTATTTATTTTTTGGTTTGAAATTGGTATTAAATTGGTACTGGTGTTGTTTGGAGTTGGTATTGTTTATTTGTTCGATATATAATATTAACGTCAATATAGAAGATTACAAATATTATTAGTTAAGTTTGAAATTGGTGTTTTTTGAAATTGATATTGTTTGTTTGTTTGTTCCATATAGAATATCAACATTTAGAAAATTCTATACAAATATTTTTAGTTGAGTTTGAAATTGGTGTTGTTTGAAATTGGTATTGTTTGTTTGTTCAATATAGAAGTTTAATATCAAGATAGAAATTTCATACAAATATTAATATTTTAAGTATATCTAGTTCCAAAATTGTACAGGCTAAATACTAATTTCAAGTGAAACTTCTATAAGATCAACTATATTAATGTTCATATGCTATATCAAACAACAATATAATTGATTCTATAGAAATATTGGTAGTGTTGTTTGAAATGGATATTGTTTATTTCTTCGATATAGAAGTTTAATACCACTTGAAGTGTAATTAATACAAAATTTACATAAGTTAAATATCAATTTTAAACGTAAATAGTACCAAAATTGTATCGGTTTAACACCAATTTCATGCATTCAAAATAAAATATTTGAAATTTGCACAAATACATGTTTTTAAGTATTATTATGTTTTAATACAAAAATATATATTGCGTTGATACCGTTTGTTAGGATCGGAGGTGTGTTTAGAAGGGGGGGTTGAATAAACACTACCCTCAAATTCAATTCTTCTTCTGATTACTGCAAACTGTAAGGTAATGCAGTAGCTTCTCAATCCAATGTGCAAGTCAGCAGACACTTAGTAAAGTGCGGAATACGTCTACTGCACTTGTGAGTGAACTAAAGTAAACAAAAATACGTAAGTAAATAACACAGAGATTTTTTCCTGGAAGTTCGAAGCACAACGCTTCTACGTCTCCCCTTCTTCCTTTGCAGGAAGGATACACTAGAAGACTTTGGTTTACACTTTATAGTATACAACATTCGTAGGCTTTCACACAGCTTAGCCTAAACTCCTAGCAACACAAAGTTTATGGTATGTTTACAATTATACTTCCTAACACTCTTGTGAATAAGTATTACACTTGTAAGCTTCGAATGTTCTTGAATTGTCTTTGAGCAGTACACCAATTTGACTTGATCTTTTATATATCAGTGGACTTCTGCTCTAGCTGAATCTTTAGAGAGATATAACTTCAGTATCTTTCACTGATTGATATTTTTGAATATTCTTATATCGGAGGATTCATCATTAATCTTCATTCTTCCAGAGGTTGTATTTATAGATATCATTGTCTAACGGTAATCTTTCTTTGTATGGAAAGCTTTGCATAGAATCCGTTTCCTTTCTCATTTCATATGAGGTTTATCTTCCTTCCATTTTTGTTCAGCAACGGCTCTTTGAATCTGACGGAATTGGTGGCGATGAATTCGTAGTGCCCGTCGTTCTGTTGTACCTTTGTCAGATTCAGTTGTACTCACTTCAACTTGTATTTTAGATCTGCTGCTGAATTCACTTCTTCTGGTCCTGTGGCTTCAGTATACAGTTATACTCTTGAATCCAGTAGACGTCAGTTGGACAGTTGACAGACTTCATACAGTAGATGTCTTTACCCAGTAGATGTCTTCATCCAATAGGTGTCTTCACCCGGTAGCTGTCTTCATCCAGTAGGTGTCTTCACCCGGTAGATGTCTTCATCCAGTAGATGTCTCCACGCGGTAGATGTCTTCATCCAGTAGGTGTCTTCACCCGGTAGCTGTCTTCATCTAGTAGGTGTCTCTTCCCGGTAGATGTCTTTATCCAGTAGGTGTCTCTTCCCGGTAGATGTTTGTAATCACCAAAACTTAGAAATCGTTTCCCAACAATTTCCCCATTTTTGGTGATGACAAAACTAAGCAATAACGATTTCATACTCGAATAATTTAAACGGTGAATCCTGAAAAGACTTGAAGACATAATGGAAAGGAAATTTTCATTTGTTATAAAGATAAGTAGATTACAAGTTGTAATCAAACTGGACAATTGAGAGAGATTCATCTTCATTTAAGATGAATTCTGATAACTGGATTCAACTTAAGACAAATCTATTTCTACAAAATATAGCTGATACATGACAAATTTTAAACAAACAATGTAGATCGGAGAGCTTCTATCCACCTAGTTGCGGAGAGGAAGAGCTTCGATCCACCTTGTTTCAGAGAGGAAGAGCTTCGATCGGGGAGATAGTCAAATGTATATTCATCAGGCCTCCATGGTTATCGCTTTTATTTTAAACAATTAATTCCAATCTAGCGATTTTAGACCGCAAGTGCACGGTGTCAAGTTTTAGTATAGATAGGAAGATACGGATTGTCGAACCCACAGGGACTAACAAGTAAGTACCAAATAAGAAACTTTTAACTATATTTAACCTACGAAAATTAATTAACTAATTAAACTACTAATTAATTAAAATTAACTACTAGTCCAACCAAGTCAATCAAAAGAAACAAGAAAAATCCACAAGAAACGATTATCAAGGCGTCGGCTCACCAATGTAATTCCCTACAATTCTCGATTGAAAATTCAAATATTCCTAAGGTGACGAGTTATCCGAATTTATCTAATATACTCTCTCGAGCTATATTAAACCTAATATCAAATTGCAGTAAGTCACTTTCGTGTACTTATTTAACAACTCAATATTGCATAAGATCCATGAAAACTCCTAGCTTTCAATTACTAGATATCTATGGCTATCACGCATGTATTTGACGTCATCTCTCGATCTCGGTCTGAAATCCATGGTATGAGTTATTAATTCAGTATCATAAAATCATCTCTCGATCTCAATTACAATACTAACATCATTCAAAGGTGATCAAACCTCTAAAAGCATGAAGAACATAAAACATACGCAAAGAACTATAAGAATTCAATCATTAAATCATCAAATCAAAGGTTCATAACAAAGGTTCGCCTAGCCTCGATAAATAAACTTAGTTCATACTCATAAATAAATACCAATACTCAAACATGTCTTGCAACAATCCAAGCATGATATAATCAAAATAAAACTAAACTAAAGTTTAAAAGTAAGAATAAACTCCCAGCGTCGACTCCGGTTGTAGATCCTCGCTCCTTCTCTTGCTTCCTTCTCGATCGTCACTTTAATCGCCTTGTTGGAGTTGTTCCAAAATCATAGGGTTAGAAATTGAAGGTTGGATGATGAAAGGATATTAGGCCTGGACGTTGGGAAGTCAGGATGGAGGTGGGCGTGAGATGGTGAGGGAAAGTGAGAGGGTATGGACGTGAGGGATGAGAGGCATCCGTGAGGGGAGAGGCGTGATTGGTTATTGGTTTCTATGAAGGAGGCGTGTGATTGGTTCTATTGTGAAAGAGGCGTGTCTTGCTTCCTTAATTCACGGACATGTGATAATATTTTATCACCTAAAAAATCCCTCTAATGCTCTGTACGTCCCCCTCTTTAAAATATTTCTCGGTTCCTTCCTTTTCTCATCAAATCAAATCTTTCTTTCCATCCAATAATATCTCTTCTCTTCTTTTAATCTCACGTCTCCCCACTTTTATAATAATATAATGTATCTCCTCCTTTCCTTATGTGTGTGCAGACTTTCATATATGGTTCAATAAGATTGCAACAATATCTTTAGAAGATAACAAGATTTTAATTCCTTATCTGCACACCAGCTTGTGACATCCCTCCGACTTTTTATCACACAAATTAAAGAATTAGTGGCGTTGGGGCGCTGGATGTAGGTGTATGATTTTCCTTTCACTTTCAGCTTCAAATTGACTCTTTTTATTCACTTCCTCGCACTTTCACAAAGATTCCTGAAACATGTAAATTAATACAAATAAATGTAATATCATTCAAGAATCACTGTAAAATGCTACTAGAAAACGTCGAAATATTAGTGTAAAAATGACACTTATCAACTCCCCCAAACTTATCACTTGATCGTCCTCGATCAAGCATTAAATTCACAATGTAGAGTTCATTCTCAATATTTGAAACAATTATTTCATGACTTGCATTATTCTCAGAAATCTCACATGCACACATTCAAAAGTTGGAAAAGATATGCTTTCTCCTAAAACAAGCAACACGTCTCAAAATTGGAACGTGTGTGTGTGATAGTCAATCTCAAGTTTCATGAACATATTCAAGATCAAAAGATGTTAATCAAGTCAAAGTCAAGATTATCATCAAGCATCCCATAGGCCTATTTTCAAACAACTTCTCCACTAATGATAGTTACTCCCTAGACTTGGATCAAAAGGTCTTTATAAGCTTGTAATGTTTGGCCTTTGGTGTTGGCTTCAAAGAAAAGATAGGATAAGCGCAAAGAAGAGAGTATAATCATTTACAATTCAAATGTTTCGCACACATCGAGCTTCTTTTCTTTTTCTTTTATAGCCTTGGCCACTTTGGGTCTTATTTAGTCAATCTTTTTCTCAAGGCTTTTTGTCTATCTTTTTCTTTTCTCATTCATCAAATTTTTTTAATAAGCTCATCAAGATATAACAATTCAAGTGCATCGAATGATATTCATTATACTCCCTTAGGGTAAGGATAACTTTTTCATTTAGGCTCAAATAAGGGTAAGTATAATGAGTTTGCCAAGAATGTCGAATGGGGTCTAATTATATGCAATGTGTATACCATTCTTTTTTCAATAAAGCTCAAATGGGACACTAGGGATTGATATGAATCATGGTAAGCTTGAAAGGCTCAAACGTTTCAAAGATCGCCTAGATCATTTCCAAGTCAAGTTTGTAACTATAAAATTTCGCCTCAAAGTGTCATCATCAAATAAGTTCAGGATAACTCTAAGATGCTCAAGACAAATCATCAAGTTCACAACAATTATCACTATTCAAAACATGCAATCCACAAGATCATGACTCGTTGTGCTCAATATATTCCTCACTCTTGACATGCTAACTCAAATTAGGATATTCATGTACAAGTCCAATAATCATCACAAATCAAGTTCATATGCATAGTGAGATCAAAATCCTCATTGAATAGTCACTACTATAATTCATTCTTTTCTCAAGTTTGAACTCATAAAAAAAAAAAATTTAGCTCATAATAATCGGACGATTCAAGTGTTATTTAAGCACACAACATGTGGTTAAAACAAGTAAAACATGCAAGCTACTACTCCCCCAAACTTAAATCAAACATTGCCCTCAATGTTTAAAAGAATCAAAAGGGAAAAAGTGAACTCCCCTGATCAAGACGCTTGCATGAGGGTTGAGGAAGATTTGCTTTTGAAAGCTCCACTGTTGTAGGGGTTCATCGCTCCAACCACGTACCTAGCAAGAGAAGAATGCATATGGTAAAATATTCGACTTGAGAGATAAACAAAACTAAAATGAAAACTGAAAAATAAAACAAAACTAAATAACAAAAGGATACGCTTGGGTTGCCTCCCAAGAAGCGCTGATTTTTGGTCTTCGGCTTGACCATCAGAAGCAACCATCAAAGAGCGGCTGCCGCCCATAGTAACTATCGTATGATACCACTAATGGGTCTTCATTCAATATGCCCTCAAGATTGGCAAGATTGTAGCAGTGTAAGCTCGTCGCTCCAACAACATTCTTGAATTGGTAGGCATGGGAGAATGATTCTTGACTTGGCTTAAAATCTTGGAGGATGTAGTGCGGTGAAGTTGGCATCGATGGAAAATACGGATCCACATATGACATAGAACATGTCTCCATCGATGGACTCAAATCGGAATCTTCGCAAGTCTCTTCCTTCTCCAACAACACATTCGACTCATCTTCATATGGGAACTCCTCGGATGACATCTCTGAAGTAGGCTCAATCTCTTGAAGAGGCTCAAGTTCCTTTGAATCTTCCACACTAGGAGGATCACTTCCCCAAACTTGGTTGGTTGAGTGATCATCCTCATGTAACCAAACTCGATTTGTCGCCTCTTGATTTGTAGCTCTCGTCTCTTCCTCCTGGCAGCTAGTTGAAATTGTTTCCATAAGGACCGCCATTTGCTGCTCCAGGTGGCGCATAGAGTTGGTTTGGCACTCCAAACTGTTCTCAGTTGATGCCATGAATCTTATTAAGGTATCCTCTAACTGAGTCGTGACGTCTGCCGAACTATCTCTCTTCTCTCCTTGATGCTCAAATGGTTGGTGTGTATCATTAGGGTAGTGAGGCTCCGGTGGGTATTGGTGACTCCAACCTTGTAGTGAAGGATCACAATGCCAGTGGTAATCGAAGTCCGCCATATCATTGAACAGGTGCAACACACTGTCCTCATCTCTATCAACCAGGGGACTCCCAGTCACCAGTGCTCCGCTGAATACCCATCCTCGTGTCTCTGCATCCCAACCTTTGAAGAAATATTGCAGAAGATTATAGTTCGAAAAGTTATGATACCGGAATGTGTCTGCCAATTCATTGAATCTCCCCCACGCTGCATAAAACGGCTCTGAATATTGTTGGACAAATCTTGTGAAGACTTGTTGATGAAGCATCACAAGTACCTCGCAAGAAAAAGAAATAAAACAATTTAAATTATTTTTTTTCGAACTAAATATATACAAGAGAAAAAAATGGTTAAATTACAGTCAAAACTTCTCGTATGATATTACTAAAATTAGTCCCCGGCAACGGCGCCAAAAACTTGATCGCTTTTATTTTAAACAATTAATTCCAATCTAGCGATTTTAGACCGCAAGTGCACGGTGTCAAGTTTTAGTATAGATAGGAAGATACGGATTGTCGAACCCACAGGGACTAACAAGTAAGTACCAAATAAGAAACTTTTAACTATATTTAACCTACGAAAATTAATTAACTAATTAAACTACTAATTAATTAAAATTAACTACTAGTCCAACCAAGTCAATCAAAAGAAACAAGAAAAATCCACAAGAAACGATTATCAAGGCGTCGGCTCACCAATGTAATTCCCTACAATTCTCGATTGAAAATTCAAATATTCCTAAGGTGACGAGTTATCCGAATTTATCTAATATACTCTCTCGAGCTATATTAAACCTAATATCAAATTGCAGTAAGTCACTTTCGTGTACTTATTTAACAACTCAATATTGCATAAGATCCATGAAAACTCCTAGCTTTCAATTACTAGATATCTATGGCTATCACGCATGTATTTGACGTCATCTCTCGATCTCGGTCTGAAATCCATGGTATGAGTTATTAATTCAGTATCATAAAATCATCTCTCGATCTCAATTACAATACTAACATCATTCAAAGGTGATCAAACCTCTAAAAGCATGAAGAACATAAAACATACGCAAAGAACTATAAGAATTCAATCATTAAATCATCAAATCAAAGGTTCATAACAAAGGTTCGCCTAGCCTCGATAAATAAACTTAGTTCATACTCATAAATAAATACCAATACTCAAACATGTCTTGCAACAATCCAAGCATGATATAATCAAAATAAAACTAAACTAAAGTTTAAAAGTAAGAAAAAACTCCCAGCGTCGACTCCGGTTGTAGATCCTCGCTCCTTCTCTTGCTTCCTTCTCGATCGTCACTTTAATCGCCTTGTTGGAGTTGTTCCAAAATCATAGGGTTAGAAATTGAAGGTTGGATGATGAAAGGAATTAGGCCTGGACGTTGGGAAGTCAGGATGGAGGTGGGCGTGAGATGGTGAGGGAAAGTGAGAGGGTATGAACGTGAGGGATGAGAGGCATCCGTGAGGGGAGAGGCGTGATTGGTTATTGGTTTCTATGAAGGAGGCGTGTGATTGGTTCTATTGTGAAAGAGGCGTGTCTTGCTTCCTTAATTCACGGACATGTGATAATATTTTATCACCTAAAAAATCCCTCTAATGCTCTGTACGTCCCCCTCTTTAAAATATTTCTCGGTTCCTTCCTTTTATCATCAAATCAAATCTTTCTTTCCATCCAATAATATCTCTTCTCTTCTTTTAATCTCACGTCTCCCCACTTTTATAATAATATAATGTATCTCCTCCTTTCCTTATGTGTGTGCAGACTTTCATATATGGTTCAATAAGATTGCAACAATATCTTTAGAAGATAACAAGATTTTAATTCCTTATCTGCACACCAGCTTGTGATATCCCTCCGACTTTTTATCACACAAATTAAAGAATTAGTGGCGTTGGGGCGCTGGATGTAGGTGTATGATTTTCCTTTCACTTTCAGCTTCAAATTGACTCTTTTTATTCACTTCCTCGCACTTTCACAAAGATTCCTGAAACATGTAAATTAATACAAATAAATGTAATATCATTCAAGAATCACTGTAAAATGCTACTAGAAAACGTCGAAATATTAGTGTAAAAATGACACTTATCACATGGTTTATGGATTCACCCATAAAAATAGTCTATCTCTGTTTTCCCCCTTTTTGTCATCAGCACGTGGATATCTCCTGATTATAGTTCCTGACTGATGATGAGCATCAGAGCAGGATCCAAACGCTGAAGATTAATGGAGCTGGGTTAGATAGTAATCAACCCATGAGGGGTTGATTTAGATAAGTAATAAACCCATGAAAATAAACAATTGCGAAGAGGAACCCAAGGAATTTTCAAGGAATTGAAAATTATCATGATGAGTGAATGTGTGTGATAAGAACAAGAATAAGCCTCTATTTATAGAAGGATTTAAATAAGTGTGAACACAAAAATGATGTTACGATAAACACGGAAAAAGTCAAATAAAAACAGTAAAAAGATAAGAGTAATTAATAAGGGATCAGAAAACGATACTATTTCCTCCCTAACCAATGTCGGGAATAGTCGCGCTGTTCGGTAGATGGTTGGCGCGGACTTCGAGATCTTGGCTGGGAAGATAGTCTGGACCGATGTCCTTCAGAGGCAGCAGGTGCGCGCTGAGCTGGACCTGATTCTCTTCGCGGTGGGGGAGCAGAGGCAGTGGACTTGGACTGGTATTGGATAGGCTTTGGGAAGCCAGCACTCAAATCCTGAAGTTGTGAGGCAAAGGCCTCCTGCATAGTAGCCAGCTGCTCAGACAAGTGCTTCTTAGTGTCTTCAAGTTTCTCCTCCAATGCCAGTGTAGATGCAGCATGGAGAGAGTCATTCTGCTGCTTCAACTGGAGATTAGTTTGCCCTATCCTCGAAAATACATCGGCAAAGGCATCAAGAACGAATTGGTGATTTCTGTTAACAGCGGTTTGAAGTCTGTCCAGTTCTCGATTTATATGCCCAAACTGATGATCTGTATGTAGCTGATGGCTATCAATAACATTGCTGGCATTTCGTTCTTCAGTCTTGAGCTTATTGATCTCACTAGCCAGCCCGGAGATCAACGTTTTCATATGGCCAAGCTGTACTGTTATAGCAGAAGGGCCTTCGATAGACAAAGGATCAGCAAAATCAAAAAAATCAGCAGAAGGTTCATTTCCTACGGATTGCTCCATTGCCTCAGGCGGAGTGGCAGCAGGTGCAGGAAGAGAGCCAGTAGGAGCAAGTTGAGGACTGGTATGAGCATCAGCTGTAGTTGTGGACAGGCAGCGTCCAGGTGAGGTATCAGCTGGAGGAATTTGTGAGGTTGAGGGGTTGAGTTCAGAGGTTGTTGGTTGAGCAAGGGGTTCAACTTGTGGTGAGAGTTGAGTCTCAGGGTGAGTCGGAGGTGCAGGGGGTGCAACGTGATGTGTGATTTGGCAAGCATCAGTGTGTGCAGCATGTGCAGAGGTAACAGGTGAAGGGATAGGTGTTTCTGTATGAGGTGAGGAAGGGGTGACTTGGTTGACAATTGTTTGGATGATGTTGTCAACGTTTGTGGAGTCAACATCAATTTCTGGTTGGATGGGGTCATCATGCAGTGGAGATGCAGCTGTTGTATCCAATTCCACAGTGCCAAACTTCAGGAATGGTAGGGACAATGCTCAAATCGGTGGGAGCAGGTTCAGCAACACCTGGTATAATAGAGCAGGAGTGCAAACCTGTGCTGATCCTTAGATCATGCAGAGCAGTCTCAGCCAGTTCCAGCTTTGGACCTAGAGCATTTAAAACAGCTCTGTCATGGTTAGCATTTCCAGCGTTGGCATTGAATTCATTGGCTTGGGATGTGACCATGGTTTGAAGTTCACCCACATAGATCATCATACGGAATACATCCCTGAGCTGGAGGGTCTTTGCTATGTCTTGTGTTTGTAGAAAGGCCATAACTTGGTTCTCGTCAAGCTTCGCCTGTTCCAGGAGTGGAGAAATATCATCAAAGCGGACTTTCAGGCGAGCTTTTACCCATCTGTCAAATACCTCAAGTTGAGGCTGCATATTAGTCTCAATAGTATTCATCACCAATTCAATCTCATAGGCTACTGGTGTGGAGATATGGGCTATTGGGTCCTTTCCTTTGCCAGTGGGAGAGCTCTTGGGATTGCAGTAGGGGCAAAGAGACTTGGGAGCTCTGAGGGAAATGAAGCCTGGTTGTTGATGGGTACTGGGGTTGGTGATTGGATCAGTTGCAGCAGTAGTTGGAGTAAAAGGAATCATGGCCAATGGAGCAACTGAGCTCACTGGTTCCACTGCCAAAGTTGGAATCTCAGCATCAGAGAGTGCTGAGGATACTTGCAACTTACCTACAACTGGTCCTCCTCTCCTTGTTCTAAGACTTTTCGCAGGAGGAAGTGGTGATGTTTCATCAGATTCTGAGACAGTATGCTCAGAGTCACTAACCACCTGAGGTTGTCTCCGCTTGATGACAACTGATGTACTTGTGCCAGTCTCTCCACCGACTCTTTTCTTGTTGATCTCTGGATATCTTGCATTGATAAGTCGCCCTGGATGGAGAGAAGAAGGAACTCCGGCCTAAATATTTTGCTCTCAAAGATACGACTAAGAGGGAGAGCAAATCCAGATTGACCTTTTCCAGCAGTCACTGGGCCTGATAGGACTTGGAATAGAATAACTGGCCATTTAACTTCGATGTCTTAACGATGGCACCTATCAATCCGAATTTTTCTGGCTTTATGACATCAAAAGATCCAGCTTTGCAGAGCAGACCCTTAGAGATAATAACCGCTAGTTGTCGAAAGTGGCTCTTTATCAACACTTTCTTGAAAGGTGGTCTGCGAAGGCGCTCACCAGTTTCAGAAAAACTTGTTCTCATCTTATCAACAATAGTTTCAGGAATGGAGGATGCATCAGTGATTCCAGTCATTGGGAGGCACATGTGAGTAGCAAACTCCTCCCTGGTAATAGTAACGGATTGTCCTGAGACAGAGGACACCACTATGTTGTTCACCATTTGAGCCTTGGCGAAGAACTCGTGAATAGCCGTCGTGTAGAGAGTAGGTGCTTGACTTAGAATCACCAACAAGCCAGAAGTGTCCAGTTTGTGGAACACCGCTTTCATGGCTTCATCCGAGGAAGTTGATATCAAGTTGAAATCAACATTGATAGCGTTGGTGAAGAAACTTGGTTGGCTTGATTTTGACATGTTGTGATTGCTTTGAACGTTTGCAAATCCTGCGAGAGAGAGAGAGTTGCTTTAGGGTTTGATATTTTTATAACTTCTTAAGGAAACACACTGAATTCTCGGAGAAGAAGGCGGTTAAAAAGATAATGGGTAGATGTAACGTCGTACTGTAGATGAACTGACACATGTGGCGCTCATCTAAACCATTTAAAATAAAAAACCTCAGAAGCAGTGGGTCTGAAAAAGGGCGGGAATAGAATAAGTTAAAAGTAATAAAATCAATAATTTTGAATTCCGACATCCCGGCTGGTTGCTAAAAAAAAATTTAAGAAAACAACAACTAGGCATATATGGTAACATCCACTGGTATGTAGATGTCTACTGGTAAGGTAGCTTCTACTGCAGTGGACCATTGTATTACCAGCCAAGCAACGATATAGGGAAATTTTTACCAAAACTCCCCCTGAATACATGCAGTTACATACAAACGATTCCCCCTGAATTTAATAACAGTAAATAAATACGAATTAAGAAGAAATATCAATTAATCCAAGGATATTCCGGAAGTAAGAGAATTTTGCATCCGGTAGGGGCTTGGTAAAAATATATGCTGCTTGCTGCTCAGTGGATATGTACTCCAGTCGAATCTCCTTCTTCATTACGTGGTCTCTGATAAAGTGATGTCGAATGTCGATATGCTTTGTTCGAGAATGGAGCACTGGATTGTACGTAATAGCTATGGCAGAAGTATTGTCACAGAAGATTGGAGCTTCAGTTGACTCAATGACGTAGTCTCGCAATTGTTGTTGAATCCAGAGCAGCTGAGCACAGCAACTTCCTGCAGCAAGGTATTCTGCTTCAGCTGTAGAGGTTGCAATGGAAGTTTGCTTCTTGCATCCCCATGAAATAAGTCTATTCCCTAAAAACTGACAGTACCCACTGGTACTCTTCCTGTCAATTTTGCATCCAGCATAGTCTGCATCTGAGTATCCGATAAGATTGAAAGTGGAGTCCTTTGGATACCATAGACCGACATTCTCTGTCCCTTTTAAGTACTCCAGAATGCGTTTAGTTGCTATGAAATGAGATTGCTTGGGATTGGCTTGAAATCTCGCACAGATGCAGACTGCAAACATGATGTCAGGTCTACTGGCTGTTAAGTAGAGTAATGAACCGATACCGCGATACATTTTCTCATCTACTGGTATTCCAGATTCATCCAAATCAAGCTTTGCAGATGAGCTCGTAGGTGTAGCTGCAGCTGAGCTGGTATTCATCCCATACTTCTTCAGAAGCTCTTTGGTATACTTGGATTGATTTATCAGAATTCCCTCACTGGATTGTTTGACTTGCAATCCTAGGAAAAACGATAGTTCTCCCATCATGCTCATTTCAAATTGGTCCTGCATTATCTTTGAAAATCTTTCATATAATTTTGGGGTAGTACTGCCAAATATAATGTCATCAACATATATCTGAACTAGCAGAGTATGGTCACCCTTCGTAAATTTAAATAGAGTTTTGTCCACCGTGCCAATGGTGAAGTCGTGTTCAGTCAAGTATTTTGATAGCGTTTCATACCATGCACGGGGAGCTTGCTTCAGACCATACAAAGCTTTGTTCAGATGATAAACATAAGATGGTTGCAGGTGGCTTTCAAATCCAGGAGGTTGTTCGACATAGACTTCTTCCTGGAGATTACCGTTAAGAAATGCACTCTTAACATCCATCTGATAGACTTTGAAGTCCTTAAATGCAGCAAAGGCGAGAAATATGCGAATGGCTTCTAATCGGGCTACAGGGGCAAAGGTTTCATCAAAATCAATGCCTTCTTCCTGCCTGTATCCCTGTGCAACTAATCTTGCTTTATTCCTAATTACTGCACCATTTTCATCTAGCTTATTTCTAAATACCCATTTAGTGCCAATAACTGTGTGATGCGATGGACGTGGATCTAAATGCCAAACATTATTCCTCTGAAATTGATTAGGTTCTTCCAGCATAGCTTCTACCCAACTAGGATCTAAGATTGCATCATCAATCTTTTTAGGTTCTAAGTGAGATATGAATGTTGTATGAAGAAATTCATTAATCATCTGTCCTCTGGTACGAAGATGAGCAAGAGGGTTACCGATGACCTGCTCGGGTGGATGATCCTTCTTCCACCGGAGCGGAGGTCCAAGGAGATTGGTTTCTTCATTTATTTGAATTGTAGATGGTAGCTTAGTTGGACTAGCTGGTTCACTGTTTTCATCTTCACCATCGACTGCAGTAGGAGTCAGCCTGATTCCAGTGTCAGTGGGTTCCAATGTCTGTTGAACAGCAGGTTCTTCTGTTTGAGCTTCTGGAACTTCTGGCTCTAGGCTGCAGTCAATTCTTCTATTTGAATTTTCTTCTTCATCAATTGAATCAACAATCACTGTGTTTTCCAGTCGACTGCTCAAATTGTTGATTCGTAAGTCGTTTCCAGTGCTATCTGCAGACTCATCAAATTTAACATGAATGGATTCTTCTACAGTAAGAGTTCTCTTGTTGAATACTCTAAAAGCTTTACTAACAGTAGAATAGCCAAGAAATATTCGAGCATCAGATTTAGCATCAAAAGCGGTGAGATGAGTCTTTCCATTGTTGTGAATAAAGCATTTGCAACCAAACACATGGAAATAAGAAATATTTGGCTTACTGCCATTCCAGATCTCATATGGAGTTTTGTCTGCTCGTTTATTAATCATTGATCTGTTTTGCGTATAACAAGCTGTGTTGACTGCTTCTGCCCAAAACCTCTGCGAGATGTTAGATTCTGCTAGCATAGTTCGCGCAGCTTCTTTCAAAGTGCCATTCCTACGCTCAGCAACTCCGTTTTGCTGTGGTGTTCTTGCATCGGAGTATTCGTGTTTGATACCTAGGTCATCTAGATATGATTCGAGTGATTGATTGGTAAATTATGTACCTTTGTCACTGCGAATTCTATCTATCCCACATGATTTCTCATTTTGTAGTCTCTTGAGTAGCTTGATCAGCTTTGGAGTAGCCTGATCTTTACCACTCAGAAATAAGACCCACGTAAAGCGAGAATAATCATCTATCAACACTAGAGTGTACTTCATTCCCCCTAGACTTGTTACTGGTATAGGACCAAAAAGATCCATGTGCAGCAACTCTAGGCACCGAGAAGAAGATTTACTCCCTTTGTTCTTAAAGGTGGATCTGATTTGCTTGCCCAATTGGCAGGCTGAACAGATCTTATCTTTTGAGAACTCGATTTGGGGCAGTCCAACAACCAGGTCAAGTTTACGAAGACTGGCAATAGTTTTAAAGTTTAAGTGACTCAACCGCTTGTGCCAAAGCCAATTTTTGGAGTAATTCAAAGCAGTAAAGCAAGTAGGGGAGGCAGGTTGATTAAAGTTCCAGTCAATCATATAGGTGTTCTCATGCCTTTTTCCTACAATCAGAGTATTACCATCAATAGTCTTAATTGTGCACGTGTGCTGATTGAATTCTACAGAATAACCATTGTCACATAATTGACTGATACTAATCAAGTTGTAGCATAGATTTTCTACTAACAAGATGTCTATGATAATAACATTACCGTGGATAATCTTACTATTACCCACAGTTCTACCTTTCGCGTTGTCCCCAAAGGTTATCCTTGGTCTGGAGATATCAACTAACTCAGACAGCAGACTAGTGTTCCCTGTCATATGTCTAGAGCATCCACTCTCCAGAAACCACTCAGAGCTCCGAACCTTCTGCACTCTAGATTTCTGCAATTAAAGTGAAAATATGATTGGTACCCAATCCTACTTGGGTCCAGACAGGATTAGTCCTTTCGGAACCCACACTTGTATGACCCTGAGTAGCTTAGGTCGGTGTGTGTTCTGAAATGTGCGTGCATTCAAAAATGATGGTGATGGTCTTGACTGTGTAGTGTGATAATGAGTGTATGCATGTGCTTTTGGTTTGTAGTTCCTGTTATTTGGCATATACCTCTTCTGGACAGGCATACAGTTGTAGTACCAGTTGAGTTTAACCTCTCTAGCTGCTCGACCAGTGGGTTTAAGTTCATTTTTGAACTTTTGCCCCGGTTTAGCTTTCTTGATTGGTTCAACATAACCAATACCTCGGTGTGATGCCTGTTCCTTAATGAGTGTTGCTTTAACAGGTTCTTTAACCAGTTCAATGGGATCATATACTGTGCTAGATCTTACAAAGTTCATTGGTTGAACATTGCTTTTCTTTAGACACAGCGGAGGTTCGTTACCAGATGAATTGCTGTCATTGCTATTATAGCCTATACCAGTTCGATCACCAGCAAGTCTTATAGACTCAAGCATTTCATCTTTTCTGGTAGTTGACGCATTCCAAGTGCTGACCAATTTGTTGAGTTTCTGGTAAGCGCACTTGGCTTCATCTCTTTCTTTCACTAGGAGACTAGTTGTTTCCCTTAAGCATTCCAACTCATTTGATTGTTCACAATCAAGTTTGTTGTTATGCGTTTCCGTTGGGATTGAGTGCTCAGTCTTATATCTTTCAAAGGATTCATATAACGTCTGATACTCATTGATCATGTCCTGCAATGCATTGGTAAGTTCACTATGTGTAAATTCAGATAGGTTAGACTCGTGTACCTCAATTTCATCATTTGCCATTAAGCAGTGGACTTCTTCGTCTTCACTCTCGCTGGACGAGCTGGTTGACTCCTCTGATTCTGATTCAGAATCAGCCCATTTGCTCTTACTTTCTTCTGCCATCAAAACCTTTTGATCTCTGTCCCTTCTGGATGATCTTCTAGTTTCCTTGGATTTTCTGTGATCCTTGGATCCTCTTTTGTGATCATCCTTTTTGGGTTTGGGACAGTCGGATATGAAATGCTCTGGCTTGAGGCAGTTGAAGCATACTCGCTCTTCTTCTTCTGATCTTCCTTTGAAGCTCTGTCTTCGTGGATATGATTTCTGATTCTTCTTCATGAACTTCCCGAATTTCTTTACAAACATTGCCATAGCATCATTACATATCTTTTCTAGAGTCATCTCTGTAGCAGTAGATATGGACTCCGATGCAGTGAGAGCTTTGGTAAGCTGACTGGTACTGGGTTCATCTTCAACCCGAATACCTAATTCGAATTCATAAGCTTTTAAATCAGCAAACAGGTCATGCAGATCTATCTTGTTGATATCCTTTGATTCTCTCATAGCAATGGTCTTGACATCCCATTCTCTTGGGAGACCTCTCATCACCTTGAGGGTGACTTCTCTGTTGGGTAACTCCTTACCCAGACTGCTGAGTTCATTAATTATTCCGGTCACTCTTTCATCGTACTCGTTGAGAGTTTCTCCATTCATCATCTTGATATGCTCAAACTTCTGTAATGCCACAGTGAGCTTGTTCTCTTTGGTTTGATCATTTCCTTCACAGAGTTGGGCAATCTTCTCCCAGATTTCTTTAGCTGTGGAACACATTTTTATTTTGTTGAACATATTTTTGTCCAAAGTTTTGAACAAAATGTCCTTAGCAACGTTGTCCATATTGGCTTTCTTCTTTTCTTCATTTGACCATTGAGATCTGTCATTTTCTACCATTTGTGGATCACCACTTGTGATAGAAGCAGCTGTATTGATTTTCATGATCTTCATGGGTCCTTCAGTGATTACATACCACATATCATCATCTTGAGCACTTAGATGTGCTTGCATACGGATTCTCCAATCATCATATTCGTCTTTCTTGAACATAGGAATCTTGCTGAATGAGGCCATCTGATCTTTAGTATATCTCAAGATTGAGAAGAACATGGCTCTGATACCACTTGTTAGGATCGGAGGTGTGTTTAGAAGGGGGGGTTGAATAAACACTACCCTCAAATTCAATTCTTCTTCTGATTACTGCAAACTGTAAGGTAATGCAGTAGCTTCTCAATCCAATGTGCAAGTCAGCAGACACTTAGTAAAGTGCGGAATACGTCTACTGCACTTGTGAGTGAACTAAAGTAAACAAAAATACGTAAGTAAATAACACAGAGATTGTTTCTGGAAGTTCGAAGCACAATGCTTCTACGCTCCCCTTCTTCCTTTGCAGGAAGGATACACTAGAAGACTTTGGTTTACACTTTATAGTATACAACCTTCGTAGTCTTTCACACAGCTTAGCCTAAACTCCTGGTATGTTTACAATTATACTTCCTAACACTCTTTTGAGTAAGTATTACAGTTGTAAGCTTCGAGTGTTCTTGAATTGTCTTTGAGCAGTACACCAGTTTGACTTGATCTTTTATATATCAGTGGACTTCTGCTCTAGCTGAATCTTTAGAGAGATATAACTTCAGTATCTTTCACTGATTGATATTTTTGAATATTCTTATATCGGAGGATTCAACATTAATCTTCATTCTTCCAGAGGCTGTATTTATAGATATCATTGTCTAACAGTAATCTTTCTTTGTATGGAAAGCTTTGCATAGAATCCGTTTCCTTTCTCATTTCATATGAGGTTTATCTTCCTTCCATTTTTGTTCAGCAACGGCTCTTTGAATCTGATGGAATTGGTGGCGATGAATTCGTAGTGCCCGTCGTTCTGTTGTACCTTTGTCAGATTCAGTTGTACTCACTTCAACTGGTATTTTAGATCTGCTGCTGAATTCACTTCTTCTGGTCCTGTGGCTTCAGTATACAGTTATACTCTTGAATCCAGTAGACGTCAGTTGGACAGTTGACAGACTTCATACAATAGATGTCTTTACTCGGTAGATGTCTTCATCCAGTAGGTGTCTTCACCCGGTAGATGTCTTCATCCAGTAGATGTCTCCACCCGGTAGATGTCTTCATCCAGTAGGTGTCTTCACCCGGTAGCTGTCTTCATCCAGTAGGTGTCTCTTCCCGGTAGATGTCTTTATCTAGTAGGTGTCTCTTCCCGGTAGATGTCTTTACCCGGTAGATGTTTGTAATCACCAAAACTTAAAAATCTTTTCCCAACACCGTTTTAAATAGATTTAAGACCAATTTTATATATAGTTAATACTGAAAAAATATTGAAAAGTACCAATTTCATACCCAAAAAAAATTAGTTGAAATTTGCTCAAATACATGATTTTATGTATTTTTATGTTTTAGTACCAAAATTATACTACGTTAATACCTATGTTAAATGAATTTAATAATGTTAGGATCGGAGTAGTTTTAAAGGGGAAGTTGAATAAACAGTAAACTAAATTTCGATTCTTCTTCTTACAGCTGACTGTTAAGTACTGCACTAGTAATAGTGCGGAAGACGTCTGCTGAACTTGTGAGATAAAGTAACTGAATGATAATATGCAATAAGTAAATGACACATGATATGTTCTGGAAGTTCGAAGCACAACACTTCTTTCGTCTCCCCTTCTTCCTTTGCAGGAAGTTTACACTAGAAGACTTTGACTTACACTTTACAGTATACAACCTTCATACGCACTCACACAGCTTGGCCTAAACTCCTAGCAATACAACTCTCTCAGTTGCTTACAACGTGGTTTACAACACTTACACAAAGTATAAATCTCTTAAGTTTTAAGTGTTCTTAAGCAGCAGACTCAATAGGCTTTGATCTTCAGGATAGCAATAAGGCTTCTTTGCTGCTCTTGCAAAACTTCAGAATATTTCAATGAACGTGTTAAATGTGTTGCTTGAATTGAATGAAGTTGATTTTTGTCTTTTGAATCTTGATTGGATTGTTCAGCACATTCTTCATTCTTCACCTTGACGTATTTATATACATATCAGTCTAACGTCAACTTTTCTTCAATTGGAAAGTTCTGTGTGAAATCAGCTTCCTGATTTTTCTTCCATATTATTTTTGTCTTCTTTCAAATTCCGCTAATCAATGGCTCTTTTCAATCTGACACTATTGGTAGCGCTGATATAGTAGTGTGACGCTCTGTTGTACCTTTGTCAGAGTGAGTTTGTATTTGTTTTGTCTTGTTGCTCTATACGTCTGCTGACTTCTCCTTTACTGTATATTTGTTGGTTATAAGGTCAGCTGATGTCATTTCTATCATCTGCTGGATAGTTACTAGTTACTTAGTCTGATAGACTGAAGTCGACTAATAACTCTTTAGACGTCTGCTGGTGCTCTTGTTCCAGTGGACGTTCACTCTCTGCATCCGGTAGATGATAACTCTTGGTCTTTGGATCCAGTAGATCTCCTTTTATCCTTTCACCCGATAGTTAGCTCTTTACACGGTAGATGATTCTTCACGCGGTAGATAGCTCTTTACCCGGTAGATGACTCTTCACCCGGTAGATAGCTTTGTCTTTTAGTATCCGGTGGACCTTTGTAGAATTAATCATTATGTCCTCTATCAGTAGGCTTCGATGCAGTGGAAACTTCAAGCAGTAGATATTTGTGATCAACAAAACTTAGAAATATTTTCCCAACAAATAACAACTTTATATGTATTTAATATTGGAAAAGTGTTGAATAATATCAATTTCAAACAAAAAAATAAAATAATTTGCACAAATACATGTTTTTATGTATTATTATATTTTAATACCAATTTTGTACTACTTTAATACTGGTTGTAAATGGATTTAATACCAGCATTGTGCATAGTTAATACTGGAAAAGTATTAAATAATATCAATCTCAAACCAAAAAATAAAATAGTTTTAATTCGCACAAGTACATGCTTTTATGTTTATTATATTTTTAATACCAACTTTGTAATACTTTAATACCGATTTTAAATGGATTTAATACCAACTTTGTACATAGCTAATACTGGAAAAATGTTGAATAATACCAATTTCAAATCAAAAAATAAAATAGTTTTAATTCACACAAGTAGAAAAGTGTTGAATATTACTAATTCCTAAGGCACTTCCATTCAACATGAATAAAAGGCAAGAATGAGAAATAGACGGCTCAAATGTGTATGTCGATAATTATTTCCAGAAACTGATGGAACAATTGGATTACCCATGAGATTAAGTGGTTGAATCTGTAAGGAAATTAAAATCGTAGTTTCGATGTCCGAGAAATCGACATTTTAAGAATCGGCCAAAAGGGTTTGTGTAGGCACTAAAGCTGGACACTTAATTTCGGCAACCGCTCCGCACCATGATTCCTCCATCACCGGCGTTGCAAGCCTGATTTTTCTCCCTGGAACAAACATGTTGGATGGAGGAAATTTGAGGGAAGATGATATGTTTTTTTTGTTTTTTAAGGGTATGTTAGTAATTGTGTGTGAGATAGGGGTTCAAACAAAAAAAAAAATGTTATAGTAGAGAGTTTAAACATAAAAGTGCTGATATGATGACTGAACTTAAAAAAAACCTTTGACTTTGAGGATTTTAAGTGAGTTTGCCGTATTACTATTACTTACTATATAATAAGCGTGTAACGATTACTATTACAATGAATAATATATATTTTATTATTATTATTATTATTATATATATACATATATTATATATATATTTTTATTTATTTTATTATATTTATTATTTATTATTATTTTAAATGTTAATTTATATTTATTATTATTATATTTTTTTAATATAATAAGCGTGGAAGATAAATAGTGTAATATATACAAACAGTATTTTTTTTCTTTTTCCTTTGATTTTTTTATTCGGAGGCCATTCTTTCAGTCCGTTTAATCATCGGCACATTAATCAAAATATTGTTTTTTTAATCAAAAAATTTGAAATTACCGTAACATCAAAATCATTTAAAAAATTACCGTAACTCGTTTTTTTGACAAACGTGTTCGAAAAAAAAAAAATTTGTTTTCAAAACTCGTTTGTACAAAAAACGAGTTCAAATTTTTTTTTTTTTTTAATTAAAAAAGTTGAACTCGTTTTCCTGAAAGACGAGTTCTAAAAAATAAATTTTTTTTTTTAATACGAAAAGTTGAACTCGTTTTCTGAGAAACGAGTTCTAAATCTTTTTTTTTTTTAAAGCTGAACTCTTTTGTAGAAGAAACGAGTCCCAAAAAAAAATTTAAAACTTGATTTTTGTAAAAACGAGTTTATGATAAAAAAAATTATTATTTATTATTTAAAATTTATATATTTTTTTTAAATTAATTTTCAAATTTATTGTTTTAAATAAAAATTGAGATATTAAATTACAAAATTAAAAAATGATAAAAAGTAACATTTGATTGGATTATTCTAATACATTATTGAAAAATAACATCAAACTATCTACGTGGACGATTCCCTAAATTCCCTCCAGTGCCACATCTAGGGGGTCGTGTAACTCTAGCACGTCCTCTAACCCTCCTAGCGATAGCTTGAACACTAATGTTTGTCTGTGAATCTTTATTTGCGTTTTCTTCATTCTGACTTGATGATGAAGTGTATTGTGGTACATCTCTATATGCTGACAACATCATATCACCGTATGGAATAGGAGATATAAAATGTGGACGTGGTGGCACATAAGCTGGTATGGCTGGTGTGTTAAGCTCCACGTGCCCGGAGTACGAGGTCGTATGCATGACATGATCAGATGGGGTAAATGGTGAAAAATCATCTGATCTCATGAACGGCCGATAGACCTCCTCCGCCGCACTCATACCATGGAAGACTGGCAAATGAGATGTAGAAGGAGCGCCAGTGTCAAATTCTCCAACTGTATGGTGTGAAGTACTCGCCCACCCGGTGAATAACGAAGTAGTAGGTATGTCAACACCAGCAGAAGTACCATCAATTGGCCCACTAAACCTCTGAGACTGTGGGACTGGCTGGACAGGGGATACTGGCTGAGCATTCTGATGTACTCTATTGTTGAGAACGTTCATGGCATTATCACCAACATAAGTGTAACGATCCAGTAGTGAATTAGAAGCCGGTAAATCCTCTCGAGGTCTAGATCGAGCACTTATGCTCATGGATGCCAACTGGTCAGCCTAAAATATAAAGAATAATTATTAGGTTAACATAATATATATGTTTGGATTATAGTGAATAATAAACAAGAATAATTTTTAATTACATACCACAAAAGTCATAATAGATGCGTCCCCAGGTTGATATCCCGTACTTTGAAGGCTGTCAAAAGGCGATATCAACCTACGCGTAATTCTATCATACCACTCCATATATCCGTCCTCAGTGGTGATAGAAGAAACTATCAGTGGTCCCCTAGCAATACCCCCACTCACATTCTGCCACACTGTAATATATTGTGAATGACAAGCCGACCAGTCAAATCCAGATCGTCCCCGACGACCATATCTATGTAGATATGAATGTCGATCTCGTGGTGGAGTGGCAGGTATATCCTGTATCATCCCAAACTGTCGTAGTACTCTATCAGGATAGTGCCACTCAACATATGCATAAAATATAAGTGGACATATGGTAGTCCATAAAAAGGGTGCAGAATCCTGTGGTAAGTCCTCATAATACGGTGCTGTCGTATCATATGGTTGCCATATAAACTGTGATCATAAATTAATACTTGTAAATAAAAGTTTGTTCGATTAGCTCATATTACGTAAATACATTTAAAATATGTCTAACCTGATGTGGCACCATAAGATCAAGTATCTCACGAAATAGCCGCACTGAATGTCGAGCTGTTCGACAATAACTCATGGCGGCATTCCAACTGCCAAAATTTTAATGTAATGTAATATAATATATCATGCATGTAAAATTTAAAAGATCTAAATTAATTATTTTACCGTGCACCATACGGAGGCCTAGGAAGTGTCAAATCATACGCAATGTATTGCCATTCATCCATGTTTACATTGATGGCATGGACATCCGGTCTAATCGGTGTTATCCGAGACCATGCCCAAATCTGTAGTAACTGTAGTGGACCGCCAATGCTGGATCTTGACTTCATAGATGCCGTGCAAAGCTCTCGATATAAGCACGCCAATACAGCACTTCCCCAACTGTATCTTCTTACATTCTCAATATCCGATAGTATTTCCAAATATAAAAGTGTAATGGTATTTCCAGTAGTATTTGGGCACATCACACCCCCCAAAAGCATGAATGCACATGCACGAGTGTACTGCACAACTTCATTATCATCACTATTATCATTGATCAGGTGTGCTCTCATGTATTCTCCCAATCCCTTAATCTTTAGACAACCCCCGCTGATCTCACCCTCTTGGGCAATGTATCCCAATGTCTCCTCAATATAACTATGACACTCTTCTTCGGACATCTCAATATCCTGACCTATGACAGGACGACCAAAAATTGGAAGCCCCCATATCACAGCGACATCCTGTAACGTAATTGTTGCCTCACCTAATCGGAAGTGGAAAGTATGTGTCTCCGGACGCCACCTCTCTACCAGAGCAGTGATAAGATGATAGTCATCACGGAACTGACCATACACCATAAAAACCTATGTACTGTAACATTCTCAGTACCCGGGGCATCTTGTTCCTTAAATATAGACCAGAAAGGACCATCTGCGCGCCTACAATGTAGAGTAGCATCGAGTGAACCCTCAAACACAGTCTTAGATCTATGCTGCGACTGCATTGTCAACACTGTATTGTCACGTGGCCCATAGTGCATCTGTGAATCCATTTTACCTAATTACACAAAATAATGTTATATAATAAATAATATAGTACGATTAAAATACACTAATAATAATAATAATAAAATAATATATATTTATATAATAATAATAATTAAAAAACAATACTAATATATACTAATAATAATATAAATAATAATAATAATAATATATAAAATAATAATAATAATTGAAATCAAATTAAGTAAAATTTTTGACGAAAAACGTATGTATCATTTCGTTTAAAAAAGAGATTAAAGTGGGACAAATATAATGAGATAATATTTTTCAAATGAAAAAAAACATGTAATAAAAATTATACTAAAGATTGATAAAACTTAAAATCAAAAGGAATTATACATCTAAAACAAGATATTATAATATACCTTCAAATTTTAATAACCAAAATCCACAGCTTCGCCGTTGCCGAGAGAACGAGGAGAATGAATTGAAAGGGTAAAAAATTGTGCAGGGTATGGGAGCAATCAATGTCTATTAATATACGCCATTTTTTGTCATTTTTTGTCACGGGAAGCTGAACTCGCAGCTTTTTCAGCTTTTGAAAGCTGAACTCGTTTCTCAGATAAACAAGTTCAGTTTTTTTAAAAAAAAAAAAATTTTTATTGGAACTCGTTTCTCTGAGAAACGAGTTCCACTTTTTCAAAAGCTGAACTCGTTTCTCAGATAAATGTGTTCAGTGTTTTTTTTTTAAAAATTTTTTTATTGGAACTCGTTTCTCTGAGAAACGAGTTCAACTTTTTTATTAAAAAAAAATTTATTTTTTAGAACTCGTTTCTTGTACAAACCAGTTTCGGAAACAAATTTTTTTTGTTAGAACTCGTTTGTCAAAAAAACGAGTGACTGTAGTTTTGTAAATAATTTTGATGTTACGGTAATTTCAAAATTTTTAATTAAAAAAACAGTATTTTAATTAAAAACTCTTTAATCATCGTCCAAGTTATTTTGTGTTTAGTTTGCATAAACCACCGTCAACCACCTCATCTGCCCCTCCATCCGCCGCGCATTGGACGAACCCATCAGCTACGCCCGCATATACCTTGTCGAGCTCCTCTACTCCGCTGTCATATGCATTCAAGATCTACTCATCTTCGTCGATCTCGGTGCCATTGAGGGTAAGGAGAGCAACCGCAAGGAGAAGACTGTTCTCAGGGGCGGACTTGCAGCAAGGGCTTGGTTGGGCGAGCACCACAATTTTTTTAATTTTTTTTAAGTTTAGCCTCAACCCAAGTATTAATAATCCCAGCTCACCCAACTACTTTCTCCTCTCTCGGCCTCTCCAAAACCCTCAGCGTCTCTGAGTGACAAAAAAATCAACACTTGCGCCTTCACCTACATTCAATCGCTCATCTTCCTCGGCACTCAAAACCTGAAACATTGAGCGTTTGTTGCCAACATTCATCCAAGAGTCAGATAAAGATTTCTTCAGTGGCTATTTTTAAATTTATTGTAGGAAATTTTGAATTTTTTTTAGTCTAAATTGAGCATCTTATCTTTGTGGATTTGCTGAAGTGTGCTATATGTTTCTTGGATTTGATGGGATAACGCGAAGGTGGAGGTTGTAATACGCATATTTCTCGCATGTCCGTCCAGTGGCAAGATTTTAAGCTGAAGGAATTTGCTTTAAGAAAATTAATTCGTGCTGATGTATCATTCAGAAATGTGTTTACTTGCGATGGATGTTTGTCGCGTTCATGCTTTTAAATTTTTATGTCAGTTAAAAGCCAACAATGGCAACCAGAAAACTAAGGACTGAAATCTTGATTTGCTTGGTGCATTCAAATGGATTTCCCTGGTGCATTCAAATAGAAATTTTATTCGGTCCCGTTTATAAATAAATAGTGGTGTTAGTAATTAGATTTTAATTTCTGTTATGGGATTTTTAGAGCTTAAAGTATTTATAGAATTTGGTAAATGCAAAATGTTGTAATAATTTCATTTCGGTGAGGATTTTGACATTTACGTTTATGCTTTAATTTGACTTAATCAGAATTTCTTCCATTTGTCTTCAATATTTTCTATTTTGATGTTGCTAACACAGCAATTTTGGGAGAAGTTTTAGTGGGAATGGAATTGGGAAGAGGCTTTGCTGGATTTAATGTATTCCGGGTTAAAACTTATTTTAGCCAGCAACGAGCTTTTTATCCTTGCTGGGAAGTACTCTTATACTGTTGAAAAAAATGTACAAAAGAAGATGGTTTATTAGTAGCAAAAAAAATTCTTTATATCGACTTTCATTTCTTATTTTAATTGAATCTTTTATTGTAAAAAGGTGTCGATTTTCTAATTATTATTCATTTTCTGCAATTTATGTTGCCATCTCTGACTTTTACAAATTTTGAACTTTGCAGAGCCAGAGAAAAGGTTGGAAACTAAAGTGAGTAGTCAACCTTAAGAATTTCCGGTGGTAACATGTTATGATCCTAATCCTCTCCTTGTTTCACATTTTCAATTTATATTTACATTTTACTAATCTGTATGTGTATTCATTTCCTATAGGTGCTGGTGAAAAAGATGAAATTATATTAAACGTGGATTGCCATTATTCTCATAACTTAGTTTGCTTTATTCTCTTTGTTTTATATTTTTTTTCTTTTGCTACTGCCTTCGAAGCATGAATCTCCACGAATTGCATATTGAAGATGGATTCAGTTATTAATTGCAGACTCGTTAGGATCAAATCCTCTGTCACTTCAGTTTCAAATTGAAGATGGATTCAGTTATTAATGGCAGACTCATTAGGATCAAATCATCTGAGTGTAAACTTTAACAGCGATCACGTCGGTGTTAACGTTCTGATGCGTTTAATAGTGAAGAGGCTGGAGTTAATTGTAAAGAGGCTGGGAATGTTCCAGAAAGCACGACTCATGCACCTCATGCTGAGAGCACCTAGACACCTGGCAGATTTTGAGTGGAGCAAATATTAACAAAATGATCAGTAGAATATATAAGAGAAGAGGATTCGAAGAGAAGAGGCAGAGAAGAAGATTGTTGTTATTTCATTATTCCTTTGTTATTTTGCTTTAGTATTTCCCTTCTGTTCTTCCTGTTAATCGGCAGTTTGGGCCCTAAACAATTACTGTAAACACCATCTGCAATTCAAGTTTTAGCGGGAATGGAATTGGGAAAGAGGCTTTGCTGGATAGTATTCAGGTTAAAACTTATTTTATCCAGCAACGAGGTTTTTATTCTTGCTGATTTGTTGGATATATTTGTTTTTTAATTAATGTTCACTTTCCATTTATTGGTTTTCAGGTTATTTTGTTTCCCAACGTTTACAAACAGAAAATTTTGATGAGCTTGACTTGCATCTTTAGACTTGTAATGCATTTTGTTAGTTCCGAACCTTACCGATGAGATTTTAAAGATGACAAAACATATCAGACCGGATCGAGCGAAATCTGACTGACCAGATCGATGCCTAAAACAGATCAAGCTGATATGATGACAAAGCATATCAGACCGGATCGAGGGAAATCAGACTGACCAGATCGATAGCTCAAACAGAACAAGCTGATAAGGCATATCACATATCAGACCAGATCGATGGATATCAGACTGACTAGATCGAAGCTTCAGATCGATCTCAATCTTTATCAGATCAGAGCAGTCAAGGATGCATAAAGAATGGCTCTTCAGTCCGAATCATTAACGGCTATTTATTGTAGCATTTAATGTCGTAATTAATGCTACAAATGACCAAAGACTGAAAATTGCCATAAAAGGTAAGAAGATAAAGAAGAGCTTACCTGACAGTCGCCGAAAGCATGAACCAGAACGGCAAGTATCCTGAAGAAGAAGACTGTAGCTTACTCAGAGATTAAGCAGAGTCAAGAGTTGCACATTAAAGGAAATAATGTCGTTGGTACATGTAACTATAAAAGGATGCAACAGAAGAGCTCAAGACAGAGCCTGAAAAATTGAAAAACGCACAAGAAAGCAAAACAGCACAAGCTTACAAGCTCAGAAGCTCTCGAGCTGAAATTATTCTTAAGCACGATTACTTTGTAATATTTGATCATTTAGGATCACTGTGCGCATCTTGTGTATTCTGTACTGAAAAACAAAAGTGAGAAACAAATTGTAACTGTCAGACAGAAAGTGTCTGAACAGATTGAGTGACTAGGAGTTTCAGACTGGTAGTGAGGTAAATCCAGCCTGAATCGGGTTTGTACAACAGGATTGTATAAATCAAAGTCTTCTAGTATAAACCTTCTTTAATTGGAAGAAGGGGAGACGTAGAAGGATTACACCACCTTCGAACTTCCAGAAACATATTCTGTGTTCTTATCTTTCTGCACTTGTTCTTTCATTCAAGCCATCGAGCCGCTCTTACAAATATAAACAGACCGTTCCCCACTTATACATTCAGTGGTCTGTTCTATGAAGGAGTTGATTAAGAAACATATTTCTTTCACTAATCCGAAAGAAATCACAAGGGATTAAATTTTAGAAGGAGTGTTCATCCACCCCCCTCTAAACACTCCGGACCGATCCTAACAAGTGGTATCAGAGCAGGTCATCTTAATCAGCACAAAGACACTTGAGCTGATGGCATCATTCAACAAAATTCCTATGTTCTCAAAAGAAGACTATATAAACTAATTAGTTTTGGAAGTTGAAAATGAAACTTTATGAGACTTCTCTTCAATCGTCAACACATCCTACAAACAAACTTGTAACTGCCATCTATAAAATCCCTTATTCTTCTTCAAAACAAAACAAGAAAAAAAAAAAAGGAATGGCAAAACAAAGGGTGATTTTACTTACAGTCACAGTAATGTTGCTTGTGTTAATGGATGGTTCAGATAGTTCACAATACATCGTTGGAGATTTAATTTGGTCCATCCCTCCAACAAATGGCTTCTATACCAATTGGTCCTCCTCTCAATCCTTTCACATTGGCGACACATTATGTAATTCTTGATTTTTCTTGAATTTCACATTCATTATGATGAAAAGAAAAGATTTCATACTTTATGGGTAATTTTTTTTAAATAAGTTTTATAAAATTTAATTTCGATCTGTGTAAAAAGATCTAATTTTTTTAAATTGTAAAATGCTTCTATGGTATTCATTTTCGCAAAACAATGAATTTTCGACAGTCGCTACTCGAAGCTTTTAAGGGCTAAAAACATGAAAAATTTCGTGTTCAAAATGGAATGACATGCCTGATGCTTCTCTCTATCTTATTTTAATTTCAATATAGATTTTGACTTCGATTCGGGGCTCTACGATGTGGTCGAAGTGTCGAGAGGGGAATATGATGGATGCAGTACAGATCAGCCCTTCAAGGCATTCATGGAAGGTCCAGCGGTAATTGATCTTAATGAAAAGGGGGTGTTTTATTTTATATGTAATGTTTCAAATTACTGCAAATTAGGACAAAAGGTTAGTGTTATAGTTGAAGAAAAGGTCACAGATATTTCACCCAATTTAAGTCCCTCTCCCTCTCCCTCACCTGATATGTCACCCAATTTAAGTCCCTCGCCTGATATGCTTGGACAGAATCATCGGGTGTTGTCCTAACAGCGTAACGACTTTCATCGTATGTAAGAGCTGAAGTTTTTGCAGTAAACGACACAAATGGCACATGAACTCTTTCTCCAAGTTCTGCAACAAATGTATCTTGCATTGATCCTCGAGGCCCTAAAATCCCATGCACTTTTTCATACTTCAGTAATTCTTACTGCATGACATTTCAATCAGAAGCTTAGTAGCTTCCTAAAGCAACAAGCATACTTGTTAGTTGCTAACATTTCTAAAAACCCAAAAAACAAAACAAAAAAAGGAAAAAGAAAAAATCAAAGGCATACTTGTTAACATTCATGGAAAAATCAAGTTAAAATATTATGTTTCCTGAAAAAAATTAACAGATTATTTCAACTCCTTTTTGGTTTACTATCAAGACATCATCAATATGACAGTGTCAAGAGCAGGACCTGATCAAGAAATTCGGAATGTTCCGGCTTTGAAGACGTTAACCAAAAGAAGCTAATACTATTCGCCTGCTCTGGTTTTGAGGATGAATCTGCGTCCCGTTTGACTTGCAAAATCCCAGGTTCAATCTGACTGTGAATTATGTCGACTATTTTAAGATCAGCCGGGTTGTCTGCCACATATGTTACGCAGAAAGTGTCCCTCAGTTTCCCACTCTTGGTTGAGATTTCTGCTCTCTTGATGCTCAAACCATGTTCCCTAAATATTCTTGTAGTATTAAGTAAGATAAAAGACCAAGTCTACCCTCTGCACATAGATCAAGCTCCAGGGCCTACAAACAAGGAGAACTAATATAAAAAATAAAATAAAATATGGCATATCTCATATACATTTTATGTGGTGAACACCTCAGACCCTCGTCTTTCCATGGCTGCTTGCAAACATGACACATTCTCTCTCAGCTTCTGAGATTATATGAACCCCTTCAACATGTCTGATACAGTATTCCTATATTGTCAAACAAACAAGATGTATTCATGTTGCCATCTTATAAATTTATTTGTAAGCAAACCAATTCCAGAGTCGATCATAAATTTGTGTACCTGATATGCTTCCATTCTCCCTCTGCGAACCATAGTTGAATATTTATGTGTGTTGGTGCATGGATCGATGCTCACACCCAGTCCATGCAAGAATTCTCCTCATCTCTGCAGCCTTTAAATCATTGTTTCCTTTAAGGACATTGCAAAGTAGCCCCTTTATCATTGCAAGGTGTTTTGGGTCTTCAATGACATGACCTGTGTTACCATCATTGACATGAACTACAGCTGCAGCTCTTGCATTATTGCCCAAATCTCAGCATTTATCACATTGCAGCTTAGATCAGTTAGTACGGCACATAATTCAGACAATAAACCAAGCCTGTCTGCTACTGTTAATTCAATGCAGGTGTGCTCTTCTGAAGTCACTAATCCGACCATGCCTTTCAAAGAAGGTACCAAGTAATTATCAGTTTCGAGTCTATGCAAATCATTGGATTGAAAGGACATTTAAATTTTGTTTAATATACCAAACTGGGGTCGTATTAAACAACTATGTCACAATCCAATAAACCCACCAAGAAGTCTAAAGATGAAAAACACTGAACCCAATTGAAAAATGGTGTTCTAGATTGCTTCAAATAAGAACAAACCAAAGGTAGACATATACCTTTTGGATATAATTAATAAGCTCTTGATCACGAATTTTCTTGCCATCTCGGTCCGTCACATTGAACACTGCAACAAGCATCATCAAAATTGACATAAGAAACGGATAGGCTGTTTTTGAGTGAAGGGCTTCACTTTAATGCCAGATTCAAGAAAATAATTCAATTGTGTTTTTGGTCGACACTTAGTCTTTGATTGAAGATTGTGAGGCGATTTGAGTAATACACCCCCTAATTATCTTATTCTTGTTTCAACCAAGATGAGATAATTGTTGATCTGTGCGAGATGAATGCCACCTACAATATTTATTATTACAATCTTTTCCATCTTAACGTCTAGACATTTGCACAAACATGATACATGCAAAAATGGTGAAAAAAACATAAATAAGTTCCTTTGACATTCGAGATTAATGATATGCAATGATACTGATGAATTAGTCATCTATTCCTAAGGAGAGAAATCATGAGTTGGAGCACCTCTCGGTTTCTAATAACTACATCAAAGTGATTCAAACAGAAATTAATGTAATTTGCAGGATCTCAAACGTGGCAAAGCAATATGATTTTAGTCTATAAGATAATTTATTGAACTACCTAATGTTCACTTAACCATCCATACTTAATCATCCATACGATCACGTCAGCTCAATGGTAAAGAGGTAAAGACTCTAGCATAGTTTCCATTATTGGAAATGAATTAAACTTTCGATCTATCGAGCATTTGGCTCGATCGATCGAGATGGTTAGAATTTTTTATTTATTTTGCTACAGGAGCTCGATCGATCGAGCTCCTAGCTCTATGGTATGTTTATTGACTGTTCGGGTGCAATTTTTCACGACATAATGCCTCCAAAAGGTGTCCATTTGGACTTGTTTTTGGGTTTACTATATCATACCAAAAAACAAATTGTGAGCAATTAGTTTGTTCATCAAATTTCTTCTTCTTGAGTGCTTTGAACCTTTGTGGTTTGAGGACTTATGATTTGGAGTGCTCCTATCACAAGCCATAGTCGTTGTATCTTGGGAGACAAATTGTCATAGCAAATCGTTAGCACCATAACGAGACAATATTGTCTTAAGGACAGAGATTTTAAATCTCGCCTCGACATAAATTGTGAAGCCTTTATTATTTTGTTACTACAATCCTGAGATACACTTTGAGAGAAAAATATTTTACAACATCCATATCCATAATGTTAACGTAATGGCATTGCAACAAGGTGTCTGCAACTTTATAGGATTAAAGTTAGAAACAAAAACTTAGGATTTCATTTTTTAAAATATCATCCAGAAATTTGAATTTAAACTTCATCATTCTTTGCATACGTTATATGAATATCACACAATCAATTTTAAGAACACAAATAATTGTCATTCATGTACAACAAACAGCACATAAACAACGATTATACACAGAATGAGAGAGGAAGTGATAATACTCCACACACCTCAACAATTCATTCATCAACAGCCCAATACATCTCAACTCCACAAAGGCAAAAATAGAGGGCACATGGAATTTAAAGGGACACAGGGCCAAAACTCAACTACTAAATTCCTTCATCAAGAGAAAATTCCATTCCAGTTCTTTCAAAACACCCCCAATCCCCATCTATGGTACATGCCAACCTTTTTACGGCTTAAAGTAGAAATTAACAGCTACAGCTACAGTTGTAGGAAACTTTTTATGTTGTGTGCTTACCTTCGTCGCACCACAGTTACAAATTCATGTCTCCATATGTAGAAAAAGACTGATCGAATTTTACGGGTGAAAATTCAAAATTACTATGTGCGTAATTTGGAGGCAGACGAAAATTGATCGATGTTGGCTCTTATATATATAATATATGTTAAACTTAATATAATCTCATGAAAAGTAAAATATTCATATAATTTATTTATTTATGCACATTTAATATATTTTTTAAAAGATACTTTTATATATTTGCTAAACGATTTTGGTCTGGGTCAATCCTATAAGAGTCATTATCCGACTCATACATATTCAGATTTAAAATTCAATACTCGTACCTGATACTCATTTAACTTATCCAAATCCAAACAAAATAGAGTTCTCGACTACATGTCCTATCTGGATCTATTGACATTCCTAATAATACTTCTCTCAATTATATGGAAAGTTAAATCTCTAATAAAATTTGTAAATACTTGTATTTTTTGTTTGTATCAAAACTAACTTCAATATTACACCAAATAATGAAATTAGTGGATAATAAAAAATTAAAACAAACATTTTAACCATAACGTTGGAAAAAAATTTATATTTCTACGCCATTCCAAAACTAATAATGTCTTTCCTAAAAGTTTTTGCACCTTCTTTTGATTATTGAAGATTGTCCTTCATAAATCTTTCAATTATTTAAGTAGGCTTGCCATCATTAAAATTACATATACATATCTATTTTCAAATTAATAAATGCGAATCAATAAATATATATATATATATATATATATATATATATATATATATTAGATGAATTTCATAAAAGAAAAAAAAAATAGTATGTCCTTAATCACAATAAATAATAATAACTTTCTTGATTTTATCAAGAAGAATAAGAAGATGCATTTATGTTTTTTTCATTTAACATGTTTTTACTATAATTTGAACGTTCTCGTAAATAGTGGAATTTATTTTTTAAATTAATCATTAAATTATAAAATATTTTCTTGATTGCGAGTGGATATCCTCATGAGATTTTCATATAATTTTATTCGATAACAATTTTGACGGAAGTTGGATAAATACCGTTAATGAAATTTAATCAAAAGCCACGTGGTAATCAAATGTTAAATACAGCAGGAAGTGGTGCTAAATTTGTAGCAGAGGAATTGAACCCACTTACTTTACCATGGTTAGAAACAGCGACAAGATTACAAATCAAATAGCGGGAATTGAATTGCAGATGGTCAGAGTTTTCTTGACCTAGTCCAACTGATAAATAGCTAATATTTTTTAAGAGACTCGAGTTCGAGTTCTGCATACCCCTTTCCTTCTCAATTTTTTTATAAATGATCAAACTTGGACCACTGTAGCGACATGGGATATGAAAATCTAAGTTTATAAAGCTTCTTTTTAAAAAAATATGGAATCTAGTTTTTTTACACGGCTGCCTTTTAAAAAATATGAAAATCTAAATTTATAAATTTATTTTCATAAAGATTACAATTATATCTTAATTTTCAGTTTTATTTACTTTATAAGATTTTATGTAGGTAAAAAAGAATAATGAATTTGAACTGTAAGTAGTGCACAAGCAGTGTCTTGATCATAGGTATGAAGCAGTGTCTTGATCATAGGTATGAAGATCAAAATTATGAAAATAGATTTTATGAATTATTTGATAATTATCAACAAGCTAAAAATCTTTGTAATTAATAAGCTTTTGATAAGTTCGTCACAATATTGTTATCTAGAAATTTGTATGAATATTAATGATAATCACCAATGTCATAAAATTACACAATATTAATATTAATGGTAATGTGATCATGATGCATGAACATGAGTGATTCCTCTTGGCTTAATCAAAATAGGATCACGTACAAGAATTTTAAATGTTGTGGGATTTTCATTCAGCATCCCAATCACTTGTTTTATTTTCATCATATAGACTCAAATTCTCAAACCAAATATTTATTTTGGCCCTAGCATCTTCTAAAGTTTCTGCCAAAATGTGTTTGGTTCCTGGTATGAATTAGTTCGCACAATAAGATCATAAGTACACTTCATCATTTGTTGGATGGATACCATGTTAAATACATGACCAATACTTCTCACATTGTCATTCACACTGCTTAAATCACATGCACTGTTTTTTACAGGTTTGGTCCACCTCCTTTTCACATACATATCGGGCATGAAATCTACATTCAACCTATCGAAAACTATTAAAGAATGGCAGTACAATAATCCAATGGTCTCAAATTTATAACAACTACATCTTACGCACAAATTTTGTCTATCAAACTCAACTGTAAAAATCTTTGAGCTTTGACCATAAGCTTTCAATTTGAATAGCATCGAAGAAGTTCCCACAACCTCATTCTGATCTATGACAATGAAGCTTAAAGAATCAATTACTTCAATTTGAAATAACTTGAATATAGTCATTGTATAAACATAAGAAGCATGTTTAATCCATGGGTTATTTGCTGATAATAATGGTTTTCCATGATGACTAACAGTGTCCTTTTCTTTTTCATTCGCACGACAACTGTTTTGAACTTTTTCGTAATCAAGATCACAGTCATACAAAGAAGATATTGCACCATCAATTTTTTTTTTCAATGCCGAGTTTGTGCCTTCACTTCTAGACGTAGCCAAAAGTCCAGCACTAAATGTATTGCAACTAAAAGCAGTATCCCATTTGTGCCGCAAATTGTACATCAAAGTGAACCAATTTATATCACCAATATTATAAACTTCCATCATTTGTTTCCATGTTATCCCGAACTCGAACTCTTCTTCAGACTTGCAACTCGTCATGCAATTATTCCACAATCTTTTAAAACTTGAATCACACTTCAAGCTACCAAAATGTGAAGCAGCATTTTGGTTAATATGCCAATGACATAACCAATGATGTGAAGTTGGAAAAAACAGTTCTAATTGCATTCATCATAGCTTGACATTGGTCTGTAAAAATTGTTTCAGGTTGTTTACTATCCATGGACTCAAGAAATGTCATATACAACTACTCAAAAGACCTTTCAGATTTCATCTGACATGAAGGCAAATCCGAACATAACATTTTACCTATGACGGTTTATACTCACAAAGGACAACAAATCAAGTTATACTCATTTGTTCGATAAGTGGTATCAACTGAAAGCACATCACCAAAATACTCATACTCAATCTACATCTATAATTCCTGAAGAAAAGATTCATCAGCCTATTATCATAATCTTTTTCAACATTACAATAAAAATAAGGCTCGTTATTTGTCATGCTTATGAAGTGTTGAATTATTTGAAAAGCATCACCATTTTCAATTTTGGATTTATTTTGGAACGATATAGAGAATCATATGTCTCTTGGAGTAAAACCTATGTTTTCTCTCCCTTGTGCTAAACTTTCGAATAAAGCATAGGCTTTAGAAACATGAATTCAACATATGACCATTGTTTCAAAACACTTCCCCATTTCAGAAGTCAAGTTACAGGCAGATCTTAATAGATGTATTTGATCCTAAGGATACATGTCATGATTGTGTTCCTTTGAAAATGCAGTCACTCTCCATTCTCTCCCCTTTAACCACCCAACTCTAAGTTTTGCTTTACAACCTGTTCTAAATGGCGGTTTCACATAAGTTGGATATCTTGTTCAAAAAACGTTTTCATCTTTAGTTCCTTCACAAAAACAATGAAAGTCTTTTGCTTTGATTCCAGAGCCATCCTTATACTTGTGAATTTTGTTCCATAAAATGAGCGATGACTTGCAGTTATTAGCATAAAAGATGTTAAAAAAAGGTTTTAAACAAATTTAATTGCACTCATGTAATATGATAAATATATTTACATAAATCCATTTTTTATTGAAACCACATTTAGAAATGGTCATTTGTTATGTCTCAAGTGACTAGGAAGGAGAATTGGAAGTTCTTCTCGTCAAAATTCTAGTATTTTAATTCAAGAAAGAGTTTTTGTAATGTAAAATTTTGATAAATTCTCCTAAAATGACAAATGCAACTTATCCGACCCATTTATTCTATTTTATAATTTATACACCAAAAAATCATAATGAAGACTTATAAAATAGACTAACCTTAAACGGAGCCGGTGAATGAGGGTGGCTATGCAGCTGTTGACGACTAAGCTACATGCATTGAGAGATGAACGGAGAGGAAAAAAGTGAGTGAGACATGAACTGAAAAAGTGAGTGAGAAGTGAAGAGAGAGGACAAAGTGAGTAGAGAATTTAGCTTTAAAATAATTATGAAATCCACTTTAAAAAGTGAGTGGAATTCGTCTCTCCTTCACTTAACCAGCGCATTATGGATCTTTGAAACAACATGCTATCTTTCATTTTCTCTGCTACCAAAAACATTTCCAACTCCTCTCTTCGGGACTTAACTTTGAACTCAGTTAAATCTGAAAGTTCACTTTTCAGATCCAATAGAATCTTCTCTTTACTATGTACAATTTTCTTATCCATATTTCCAAAATTATCAGGATTCCATCTTCTTTCAAAACTTTCAACTTCTCCTTTAGAATATAACTACATGGGTATCATTCTAATTCTTCTTTGATAACATCTAAGAATTCCAGATTATTAAACCAACTATCCAGGACTTTGAATGGTTAGGCCCCCAATATACTGAATTTGTCTTCAGCGTGATAGAGCAATGTTCACCGACATAGGTAGATCCCAATGAGTTAAGTTCTTCCATTAAGTTAGAAGCAAACGATCAAGACGCTGATACAAGTTCCATTAGCTCTATACCAAGTAAATTTTCTCCCCACAAGTGGTAAATCACACAACTCAGCCTTTCTAATAAAATATCAAATTCATCCGCATCCCTGCAATTCCAGTCAGAATTCAAACCTCTTCTTTCTAATCTACAACTGCATTAAAGTCTCCTGTCAAGCACCATTTTCCCAATGGTTTTTGATGAATTATTTCAAGGAGATTGTCCCAAAGATTTCCCTTCCTCAAAGAATCACACGGTGCATAGATGTTGAAAATTCCGCAAATCCTTTTATCAGACCCCAAAAGCCCTCAGTTAATAGAAATCCATCCTTCGATAGAAGAAATTAATTCAAAAGAATCCAACCTACAAATAGTAAGAATATCACCCGAGTTACCCATAGATTTTTAAATGTAAACTCAATCTCATTACCTTCTCCTGAGATTCCCAAAGATACCCCTATGTTCCATAACTTTTGTGCTTGCTTTATTCATATTTCTTTAGCCAATCCGCATTGCACTTCCTGATGTCTAAATCACCAATAGAACTACTATAAGTTGTAGGGGTGGAACCAGAAAAATAAGTTAGGAAGACAAAAATAACATTTTCAAATAATTAAATATCAAAAAATATATAAACATTTAATATAGATTCAAATAATAAATACCAAGATTATATTTATACATATTTTTTAATAAAAAATGATAATAAAAAATAAAAAATAAAATAAAAAATCTAAAAATAAGAGCAATAAAATATAATACCAAAATATTCGATACTTCATCCTTCATATATTTTCTAGCAATCAACTTTTTATAGAATGGTAAAAAAATAATATTTTAATCATAATAATTCAATTATTAATATCTAAATTCGAGTAAATAAAGATAAATATAAATTCATTATTTATTAGGTTATTTATCATGTTTAATAATTTTAAGAATACTTGATATTTCTTCATGTAAATATATCATATATATCAATAAGATGAGTATAAAATTAATATGAATGAGTCTACATGAATAGAAATGGTGAGACTACATGAAATTAGACATAGTGACACATCAGATAATATAATATGTTAATTATTTGATTATGTAACTTGTATATTAATAATTATGTATATGTGTTAATGTTTTAACTAATTTAAATATGTTTTTTATTACAATTTATTTGGACTCTATTTTTTGGATTATCAAAAATATATTTTAAATGTATATTTTATGAATTGTCAACTTTTTTTCAACCAATTTTTTTTAAAAATAAAAGGTGAATATTTTTTTAAAAAGGGAAAAATTAAGTAAAAAACGTATGTGTGAACATTTACGTGCAGTGTGTTAAAACGTGCACAACACGTATTCCATTACTTTTTTAAAACTTTTCATTTTGCCATTTTTTTTAAAAAAAATTAATTAATTTATATTATTTTAAAAAACAAAATTAGCCAAAACAAAATATGCTAACATTAGAAATGAAGGAGTTGAACCTGAAAGGAATCGAACTTTGGTCAATCAATCGATAGATTAGTATACCCACCACTGTTTTCAATGCCTTTTTGTATTTGACTTAGCTGGTGGTGTGGTTGCCCCTACGCAACCTCTGGTTCCGCCCTGTGCATTCATTAGAAGTAACCGAATCACATTATTATTTGCTTTTTTTGCCCGAACATCGTCTTGTGATTCCACCTCTGCTATAAATAGTTCCCATCTCCTAGCCATCATCGCCTTTAATTTATTTCTTTTGGATTTTCTTTCTTTTTCTCGACAATCTTTTAGACGATCGAGGAATATGAGTATATGACTCTCCAATTTGTTCTTCTTCCCAAAAATTAGGATAATGAATGACATCCTCAGGGAGTGGGATCGGGCAGATCCTGCCTGACCCATCTGAATTTCTCTCTCCTAACTCACTTTGCAAAATCTTCGAATTTAGAGGTGCCGAGATCAGAGACTTAGACTTCTCTGGAAAGCATGCATGGATTTCTTTGAAACATTTTGAATAGGAGGCCTGAGGAGAGAAGACTTTGATTGAGCCCCAACCCTATGCTTAGAATATAAGGATACACCTTCTGATCCCATCAGGCTCGGATCCACACCAACAAAACCACTCTTTGATTGGTTCTCATTATTTGGCCCAATATCACGGGGCCTAACTCCTAAGCCCTCCACCATCCCATATTAATAAGCCTGTCCTGAAAAACCTCACCACTAATCCTAGGATCTATTTAATAGGGATAATTACATTTATATCCCTTGATTTTGACCTAATTATATAAAACTCTCATAAATTTTGAAAAATTACAGAGACGTCACATCTAGTTCAATTTCTGTTATGAATTCATATCAGGTTCTACTCCGATTTTGATGTTTTGGGAAAAATTATGAAAATATTTATTATAGTTGTGTCACATACAATTGTCCCTGATTGCTGAGCGTTTAACAAAACACTCATCCCTTACATTCCATTCACAAATAAAAGTGAGACAGTTACTGAAGAAGAACAACAACACAACTTTTGGGGTTGATGATCTACTGCAAAGATTTCAAGATTTTACATAATTAAGCTTCCGCTAAACTCTGTTAAGATTTAAGTTATGATTTTATTTTTAGTTGTAATGATATTTTTGTTTATGGAATAAATAGACTGGTTTTAGTTAAATTGTGTATTATGAGGCTTGTTGATTTTGAATTGTATTTGAAATCAATGTCAGTGCTATTGACCCCGACCTCGGGACGTGACAAATCCAACTTGACGAGTAAAACATAATTTTGATGATATTCATCAGCGTACCGGTGCGGGTGCAGATGAAGCTTCGTTGAATCACACAAAAAGTAAGGCTAAAAGGAAATTGCAAGGGAAATAAAGCCACTGCCATTGCAAAACTTTCTACTAATGTAAAACAGAGACTCATGCAAGAAAATAGTGTCGTTGATATCGGAGGACTCACAGGTGGCCCCATAACAAGAAGTAGAAGCCGCTTGATTATGAAGACTACAGTCTACATAGAACTGAACAAAATGGTGGATGGCTTGATGATCAAGATTATTGGATGGAGAATGCATTTTTTTTAAGGTACATGTTATAATTTTGTATCGAGCATTTACGTTTTACAGTATGGTAAACTCTAGAAAATGATTCTCTTGCTTTAGGGATGTGCTTAATCTGTAATATTTTTAATGATGGGAACATTTATAGCCTAAACGATGCTTTGATTCGACTGAGTGTAAAAATTTTAGCTTGGAAATTTGAATCAGCCTTCCTGTAGAAAGCTTGTCGGATTAGGATCCGATGTGGATAGTTACAAAAAAGACAACGTATGAGCGAACTTACTATGGATAAAAATCTCTGTGGTTATAATTCTAACTTGAATATTAAAAAAAAATAGGTGTCCAACCAAGCGATCAGATTTCCAAGCTAATTCTAACTTGAACATTCTAACATTTATAACCACCAATTTCTACAGGAAGGCTGATTCAAATTTCCAAGCTTTCTACAGGAAGAATCAGCCTTCCTGTAATATGCAAGCACTAATACATCGTACAAAACTCAAAATATCCAAAAATACATCGTACAAAAAAATTTAGGTTTTAAAATTTTAAGTTTTATTTTTAATTTTATATTTAATTGTAATTTTTTAAAAAACTTTGGTTTTCGGTTCGGTTAACCGAGTCTAATAACCGAAAACCGAATTTTCACATTTTTTGAAAACCGAAAACCGAACTGAATTTCTTCTGTTCGATTCGATTTGGTTCGGTCGGTTAAACAAAGCGTTGAACATCCCGAGGGGGGCCGCACCTACTTACAAGTTTAAATCTGACATTTATAACCACCAATTTTGCGTCTACGTCAACTTGAGATGTAACATATATTTAATATTATTAATTAAGTCCTGTAAATTTGTAAGATACTTTATTTAATATAAACTGATCAGCTATTAGTATTATTATTAATTGATGCACTTATTTATATAGATAACTGTTTTTTGATTAAAAATGGATGCAATAATTTTTTTAATGATATAGTACATGATACCTTTATTTAACTCAATTTTGATACTGAGCATAACTTGAGCTTGAATATTTACGAGATTCAACTCGGAACCGGATCCTATTTAGTCCGGAATCGGTAAGATACCGGTTTCGGAACGGTAGAATCGATCCAGGATCGGTATCATATCGATTCCGGGCTAACCGATCTGATTTCGGGCCGGGTTCGGATTGACCCGACCCATTAAGCACCCATTGTAGTCATCAAATATAATCATTATATTGGGGACAAAAAATAATATGGACTTGAAAGAAATAAGGCATCGCGTATAATTTTTTGGTTAAATAACCTACATAATAAAAATACAAACTTTATTCCAACATGTGCCCTCCTCTTCCTTATATTTTATTTCGTCCTCCTTCCATAGCTCCTACCTAGATTCACCTCCACCATCGTGGTTTCCGTCTCATTAACCACCACTCCTCCCTAGCTACCTAACATCACCACCTTAATTGAAAGACTCAAGCATGCTATTTCCACCACTGGCTTCCGTAGAACTGTAACAACTTTCCTGTTATAGTAGTTTTATGACATAAATATACCAACAACTATGAAGGTAAGATGTATACATATGATAGCTTGTACCTTATGATTATATTTCTGGATAATGAGTATTCTGCGGATCAAATGCTTACTTTTATTTTTTTACTGCAAAGTCTAATAAGGTTCTGATGTGTGCGGTGTCTTAATTTGTAGGTTGGTGATTATTGGGCTGAAAAAGGTGTCTCTGGCTTCACAGTCTATAAATTTTGTTGTCAAAGATTGTTGTCCCTCAAGTCGTTTCAATCGAAATTTATAGACTGTGAAGCCAGAGACACCTTTTTCAGCCCAATAATCACTAACCTACAAATTAAGACACCGCACACATCAGAACCTTATTAGACTTTGCAGTAAAAAAGAAAAGAAAAGTAAACACTTTATCCACGTAATACTCATTATTTATCCAAAAATATAATCACCATATACAAGATATCAGATTTATACATCTTACACACATGACTGTTGGTACATTTATGTCCTCCAACTACTTTAACATGCAAGTAGTCATAGTCCCGCAGAAGACAATGATCGGAAACTGGCATGAGGTAATTTCACAAATTTTAGTTAAACATACAAAAACTCAACATTCCCCAGTTATTTACTCCTATTTAGATACCATTGCAACCAAATTATATGAGTTAGGCCATAAGCCCAAATACAGAAGTCCGGTCTTCTAGCTCGGGAATCCTTCAAACTTATCAGACTCTCCACAATTTATTGAGCGATGTGGAGTTGTGGACATAACATTGGCCTCACCTCGTGCGGTCAATTCCCATTCTGGACGATTTTTCCTTCACCTGTCAATATTCCATGTATATATTTTAATTTAATACCAACATGTAAAATAAACATGGTCACATTATAGTACCAAAGCAATTTTTCCTTCACCTGTCAATATTCGATGTCTCATGAATTTCTTGTCGTTTACTGCATTGTTACCCCCGTAGTATTGTCTTCTTCACGCAAACTGAACTAGCAAAGAAACAATAGTCACCAGACTTCTTTACTGGAAGAAAAAAGGGTAACATGCAGTAAACGACAAGAAAGTCAAAAGACAAA
This sequence comes from Haberlea rhodopensis, assembly GCA_907163345.1. Classification (NCBI taxonomy): domain Eukaryota; kingdom Viridiplantae; phylum Streptophyta; class Magnoliopsida; order Lamiales; family Gesneriaceae; genus Haberlea; species Haberlea rhodopensis. The sequence goes on from CAJQUN010000013.1 coordinate 6,462,412, forward strand.
GCTTCATGCAACGTCTTAAAGGCCAACTCCGCTACACTCTCCCCTATGAAAATAAATAATTACCTACACTAATCTGTACACTCAGCCGAACATAATACAAAACAAAGCACAAGAAAGTTTTTGTTTGGATTAAATTGAATTTTAACTAGGAATACGCAACTGTTATAAAAATATTTAAATAAAAAAAACCCACTTCCAAAATTGTAATGATGTGTTAAACACCATCAGGTATATCTTGAAACATCAAAGACAAAGGTGTCAACAAAAAATACATAAACAAACAGAATTAACACATCATCACCATATAAATTCAGGCTATTAACTAAAATCAATATATAGAGACAAAAAAAAAAATCACATCTTCATCCTAATTTAGATAAGACGTAGTAGAAATAACCAAGAGGGGATCATAACTAATACACATGGATTAAACGAGTTTTGACAAACATAAAATCTTAAATCCCATCAAGAAAATAGAACACTACCATACCCTTAAAAAACCAGATCGTTTTGAAGCGAAGAAAGACAAAGGCTTTTCTCATGGATCCTCTCATCATCAGAATATTCTTTAAAATACTGAAAATCAGCTTTGACTTTATCCTTCGAATAAAATATGGGCTCAGATCTCCGAGGCTGATAATTCCCAGATTTCTTCTTCTTGAACAGATCCACGGCAGCGCTACCCCAGATGAGGTCGGCAGTTAGCGGTGCCATTATCGGCTTGGAGGATGCTGGAAATCGGAAATTATAGCTCCCCCATACATTTTAGTTAACCTACTTAAATATTTTGGAGAAGAGTTTTTGGTTTAAGTGATATGCCCGTGACATAAAGCATATGATGAGTTGATCTTTTTTGTTGTTTAGTGATTGCTTAAATATTTTGGCGAAGAGGTTTTGGTTTAAGTGATATGCCAGTGACAAAAATCATTTGATGAGTTGATCTTTGTTGTTTAGTGATTAGCAAAGATAATTGAAAAGACAACACTCCAAAAAGCTATAATGTGCATAACAACTTATGTTGTCAACTTTTTTATTATAGTACTGCCTACGTTGTCAACTTTTTTATTATAGTACTGCCTACGTTCATATATTTTTATTAGAGTGGATTTGACAATTTTCATAATTGTCATACCACACATAAAAACAAATAGTAACTTATTATATATATATATATATATATATATATATATATATATATATATATATATTATTTTAATAATTGACACGGTGCCAATAAAACTGTTAACTCTTAACTTGAAACAAAAAGAATTAAAAATGCACTTGATAAAATGCAAATTAATGTCATCCATATTTAAGATTTCACGTCACATTTCTCATAATATGAATTTAAGGAAGATTCAAGCCCCATATTCCATAACATAATTTTTTGGGTCAAATCATGAACACATCAGAAAACATAGAAATAAATTTCAAATAAACGCATCACATAAGCACTCTGGAACCCATTAGACTTTACCACCAGCATATATGCATGATCAAGGATGAAGTAATCGGAATTCCTAAAAAAAACTGAAATTCTTTTCTTCAATAGTACTAATATTTTCAATCCGTTAGTCCCTATGTAAAAAAAAAAAACAGAGTAAGATAAAAGAAAAATAACCAATTGATCTTCAAAATTCCAAACAAAATCTGATTCTACAATCAAGAAAAAGTAAATATACGAGAGGAATGTGGCAAACCAGTTCAAGTATATAAGCTATTGGGTCTTTCACTTGGCTCCTGATTTTAAACTTAACTTTGCTTTTCTGGTCCATTGTCTTCCATTGTTCTCTGAATGCTCTACAAACTTCAACACTAATGAGAAAAGCAAAGCTAAAGAAAAATATAAACACATCAGCCAAATCTTTTTTACCAAATAGATTGAAAGGACGTATCGAAATTTTCATTGGAAGAGCCTATGCAAATTTAAATTGACAAAGAATTGCAAAAAAGGGCTAAAACTAATCAGTTGCTATGATGCTCTCACCAGGAGCAATAATGTCCCCAGGAGAACGAATGCTAAAAGTTTGACAGTGGATGTAACAATTGTTAAATCTTTTCACGTTAAGAATTTTTTATGTTAAATCTTATGTATCTTCTCAACCGACATACATACTACGCAAAACGTCCTCTAATGGTTGCTTCATGTGAAGCTTTCATCTACCAAGAGAATAATGAACTGAGAATGAGCAAGGTAGCGACGTCTTCATTATAACTGGCATCTAACCAATCATTATCACAAGAGATTTTTTTTCTCATTCTCGGAGCTACTAATTAAAGAATTACCGTCTCATCTAAAAGCCGAGCTTGTAGAGAGATTGTACAGTTTATTATTTATTATTTAACATTCTCCCTCACTTGTTGGCCAACTTTTTTGGAGGTCCACCAAGTGAATAGTGGGAGGAATAATTGTTTGTGAGTTTTGAACTCCGGACCATGGAGTTAGCCAGAGGCTCTGATATCATAAAAAATTGTCGTCCCATCTAAAAACCCAAACTTGTAGAGAGATTGAATAATTTATTATTTATTTTTTTAACACTAATGAATGAGGATGAAAAAACAATATTAAATGCAACACACAATTAAGCAAAATGAGGTAAGAAATTTGATTTGTCTCTAGGATTGCAAACCAGCAGAGCCATCTGTCATCTATTTTTCAAATCCAAGCAGAGAGAACACATAGAATCTCTTCAATATCTGAACCAAGAAATATTAATTGTGCTTCTAGAACGATAATATTAAAGAACACGTTTGATGGGTTAGAATGATAATATTTTTCTAGCAGCTTTAATTAGCTTGATGAAATCCTTCATATATCTTCTAAAACATATATACTCCATCAAATAATTGATTTTTCACGTTATGAACAGATTAACACAACAATTAATATTAAGTACACAAGAGAACAGTAACTAGAAAGTGATTCAAAGAAAAAAAACCTTATCATTGATCAGAGAGAAAGCAGGGGGATGCACACCTGATTGATGAATGGTAAGACGTCACTCTTCCTATTTCTAGCAGGAAGACAAAAATGATACGGAGGCTGATGGTGGTGGACTTTTGAATTTGTTCTTTGCTATTAATGAGATAGTGTCTCATGTGAAAGATTCGATCATTTATGAGGTATATTTATATTTAATATTGAGAATATACTACATGTTAGATGGTTGAATTTAGCCCATGTACAGGGGCGGATCTAGGGTAAATGTTTAGGGAGAGGTAGGGGTGTTCAACGGTTCGGTTAATCGGCCAAACCGAAAAAGTTCGGTTCGTTTTCTGTTTTAAAAAAATGGTTTTCTGTTCAGTTTTCGGTTAACCGAACTGAACCAAAAACAGAATTTTTTTAAATTTTTTTTAAATTTTAAATTTTAAATTTTTTATGGTTTAAATAGTTGTTTTAATGGTTCACTCCTGATTGTATGAATAAGAACTCGCAAATTAACAACGTGTTTCAAGTATAATATAATTTATTTTATTGTCTCATTTAAACTCGATTTTTTGTAAATAGCTTCAAAATAATACTAGAAGTTTAAAATTAAAGGCCAAAGGTTCAGAATTCATTTGAATCCAATATATGATTTATTATTGTTTGTATTTACACTTCAATTAATCATATAATTTCAAAAAAAATTGAAAAATTGAAAAAAAAAATTGAAAAAAAGTTCGGTTCAGTTTTCGGTTTTGAAATTTCAAAATAGAAAATTCGGTTCGGTTCGATTCGATTCAAACCTAACCAAATGAACACCCCTATGGTTGATTTTTTTTATTGAGGAGGCAACAATATAATTTTTTTAAAATCTGAGGTAAAAAATTGTATGTATAAAAAAAATTAATATATTATATATAAAAAAATATAAAAAAAATTTATATTACGTAGAAGAACGAAGCTTTGGTCATTTTCTTACAAAATTATTCAGCCATATTCGTACATTAGGTATAAGATTTTGGAAAGACTTTGGAACTGAAATCTTGTCTGTCTCGTCTAAGGGAGACGTATGTCAGCCTCTTATAATAATTTATGACACTTGAAACCTAAAAATAGGTAATAATAGATGTGCACCCGAACAATTATTACACTAGCATGATTATTAAAGTGCTAAATTTCATTCACTGTGAAACAAGAAGGTAACATGTAGCAAACAAGAAATTCAAACAACGAAGCTTCATTCAATCATCTCATGGGAAATTCTTCGGTGCACCCGATGCACCAATGATCAATATATATACACATATATACATATATTGTATATATAGGTCTTTGGATGCACCCAAACATTTTCCACATCTCAACTGCCAGCTACGACGTTCACTCTTCCCTATGAAAACAGATAATTACCTACACTACAATATACTCAACCGATCACAATACAAAACAAAGCATAAGAACATTTCAATTAGTCAATTGACTTGTCATTTGAAATACACAACTGTTAAAGACATAGTTAAATTTTAAAAAATCCACCATGATTACTAATTGAGTACAAATATACATCATCATCTGACACATTAAACTAAAATTTAAAGTTTTCCACGTCGGATTCAAATATTCTGATAGATCAAGGTCTACACAACAACAAATTACGATTTAAAATGAAAATATCATTATGAAAAACATAATTAACACATAGCTTGAGCAAGTAACACACCATTTTCACAAAAGAAAATAGAAAACAATCAAGTACTGCATATATAATGTAAAAAGAGTGTCGAAATACATCCAGTCATTCACATATGTGTATTACAGCACTTGAAAAAGTATCGATCCATCAGAAAGTCACAATTTTTGGTGCCGACTGAACATATGTCAAAGATGAAATTATGGATTTCGATTAGAAATAATTTATATTGGTATATAATTATATATATTTTTTAAATCGGTTACTGTCTGATCATGCATGGAGTGAAATGAGAGGAAGACTGGATAGTAGCAAGAGGGAATAAAAGGAAAGACGAGAAGAATATTACCAAGCAAGTCAAGCTTACGTACTTAACTAATGAGGGAGTTAAATAGTAAATCAGCTAAAATTAGTGTTAGTGGTTAGAAGATAGCACAATACATGGTTATTGGATAGTATAAATAACATTGTAATTAGCGTTGTATTCATTCTAACAAATTAATGAATAATTAGTTCATCAATCTCAATTCTTCTCTCAATTCACATCCCAAATGCTTAGGAGTGAAAACTTTGATTCTATCAATGGTGTTGTTGTCGAGTTGTTCGATTTTTATTTGATCGATTGATGCTCCTTGCATCGTTAAAAAAAAAACAATATTTACCTTGTCACTTCCTGCGGTGTTTGGCCTCCGATTGAATTCAATTGTGGCCGTGCATTGAATTTGGGAATTGCATGCTGTATTATCCGATCGAAATTTTGCTTCGAAGTTATCACTGTGTTTTTCGATCAACATTGTATTTTTGCTATTGTGAATTGCTCGATTTTTTTCCGTCCCATTATAACATTGTACGCAACATTTTTCGTAACGTGATTTCGCAGATTCATGACTGATTGTCGTACATTCAGCCTTGATTTCCATCAAATTGCGCTCAGAATTACGTGAAATTGATATTTGACAATTCCTTTCTGAATTTCTGATGTGCTCAATTGAATTATCGGTTGCAGATTACTTGAATTTCTCAATTGTGGTTGTGAATGGCGGATGGAATGCGACTGACAGAATCTGAATTCTGGAGGTGTTGCGAGTGATTAGGATGTGTCTTGAACCATTAATTCAACTGGTAGAGATTTTCGCACAACTTCGATTCCAAAAATTGCACTCGGCAAGCACACATTAGCTGCGACAGGAATGCATATTTTGATCTTTTGAATTCTCATTGTTTTCATCGAAGCACTTCAGAAGAGATATTTTCTTACAGTACACAAAAGCTTTTGATGGAGCCACAACCACCACCACGATTTTCTGGTTCAAATTCGGCGGCATGGATATCTAGAATGCAAATGTATTTTGATTACTACAATGCACCGGATTCAAAGCGCTTAAAAATCGCTTCTTACTACTTGGATGGAGGTGCTTGAGATTGGTACGAGTGGATGCATGGTGGTGCTTTAGATTTTTCGTCAAGTGGGGTAACGATATGATCATGCATGGAGTAAAATCAGAGGAAGACTAGATAGCAGCAAGAGGGAATAAAAGGCAAGACGAGAAGAACATTACCAAGCAAGTCAAGCCTACGTACTTAGCTAATCAGGGAGTTAAATAGTTAGTTTAGTAAATCAGCTACAATTAGTTGTTAGTGGTTAGAAGTTAGCATAATACATGGTTATTGGATAATATAAATAGCATTGTAATTAGCATTGTATTTATTCAACCAATTAATGAAGAACTATTTTCTCAATCTCAATTCTTCTCTCAATTCTCGCCCCTAATTCTGTGGAGATTAGAGATCTCGAATCCGTCCTATCTTCGATCCTACCAGTTACTATAGTTAAGGAATGCAAGGAGCGGGCCATACAAACCGTTCATGAAGACCCAAGTGATAAAGACCATGCAAGCATAAGCCCAATGAAAGAATCATCCAGCCCACTCATGCAAATGACGTAGCCACGACTTGTGGAATTTAGTGGAAGATTTGTTATTTAGTACTCAGAATAATTATTGTAATAAACCACTTGAAACAACTTTTATTTCATTATGCTATAATTAGTACTAAATACGTCATGTGTCATTTGTAAATGTTTTAACCAAATATTGAATGAACACATTCCTTATTCAATGAATTACTTCTGTTAATTCATTTTCTTTCTTGGTAACAAAGCCATGGCGGAAGCCACATCGAACACAAAATCCAACGCCCAAAGCAGTTCCAGTGCTGCCCATTTGATCATCAATCAAACCAAATAAATTCTGTAAAATTAAATAATAAGAATAATCTTCTATGCAATTTATAGGTGCTTGCCGGACTTTGAGGATTGGGCTTGGATGTCTTTATTCACGAAGATTCACCAGTGCCAAGAACAATTGATATGATGCCTCACACAAATCTAGAGCAGGGTTTCCAATCCTTTTGCAACTTGTTCGGAGACTAGAGTTATGCAATACAAATTACAACTGCAACCACAGGAAAAAGGTAGCCTCGGTATGAAAGAATGTTTGAGCAAGATTCATGTGATTTCAAAGGCTGATAGTCTCACAATTTCAGAAGTAAGTGCCATCTTAATGGCCCTATGAAAGCATAATCGAATCATACAACAATAACATTGGTAGCTCAACAACATTAGTCGATGCCACAACCTTTGCTTCACCAAAGAATACAAAGCCCGTCACACTAAATCAAGGATCTACCACTAGAGGAAGATCCACATGAAGATACAACATTTTGAGGAAGGAGTAGTTGGAAAAATAACTTGCAAACCAGTATGTCAAATTTGTAGCATAACTGATCATGTTGTAGAAAAGTGCTACTATCGATTTGATAAGGACTTCATCTCTTATCAAAGACAACCACATCATCATCAAGCAAATCAGCAGCACTACAACCGAGCACCTAATCAACATTCCCGCCACTATCAGACTGCTGCCCTGACAGCAACTACAATGACTAAATCTCTTGAAGAAAACTAGTGGTATCCAGATTCTGGAGACACTCATCATGTCATAAATTAACTTGGAAATTTCTCAATTCAAACTCTATGAGAATCAAGAGGATTCTTGGCGCTTGAAATTCGAAGTTGGTGGTCTTTATTCTGTCAAGTTAGCGTATGAGCATCTATGTAACCATGAGACCTCGGAAGAAGCTCTAAGTTTATCTTTCTGTACCATTTGGCACAAAATTATCCCTCTCAAGGTGTTGGTTTTTGTGTGGCGGTATAGACTACCTTCTGAATCCAACTTGCTTAGGCACGGTGTGGAGCTCGATGCATCTCAGTTAGTCTGTGTATTTTGTAATGATCAGGTTGATGCTGTTGATCTTTAATGTTTCTTCAGCAATAGAGCTTGTAAGGAAGTTTATAAGTGGTTTAATATCAAAACTGTAAGCCACAACCAACATGTTATTAACTTCCTACAACACCTGGGTTTTGGGGACATCGGAATTTCGAAGGACATTTGGATTGCGGTTTGGCACAACGTTTCCCGAAGTATATGGAATCTGCGAAACATAATCTTTAAAAATGGTGAAGGCAATTTATATGTCCTTAGTGGCCTATGAAAGCATAATCAAATCATACATCAATAACATTGGTAGCTCAGATTAGTCTATGCCACAACCTTTGCTTCACCAAAGAATACAAAGCCCGTCACACTAAATCAAGGATCTACCACTAGAGGAAGAGCCACATGAAGATACAACATTTGAGGTAAGCATAGTTGGAAAAATAACTTGTAAAGCCAGTATGTCAAATTTGTAGCATAACTGATCATTTTGTAGAAAAGTGCTACTATCGATTTGATAAGGACTTCATCTCTTATCAAAGACAACCTCATCATCATCAAGCAAATCAGCAGCACTACAACCGAGCACCTAATCAACATTCCCGCCACTATCAGACTGCTGCCCTGACCGCAACTACAATGACTAAATCTCTTGAAGAAAACTAGTGGTATCCAGATTCTGGAGACACCCATCATGTCATAAATTAACTTGGACATCTCTCTATTCAAACTCTATGAGAAACAAGAGGATTCTTGGCGCTTGAAATTCGAAGTTGGTGGTCTTTATTCTGTCAAGTTAGCGTACAAGCATCTATGTAACCATGAGACCTTGGAAGAAGCTCTAAGTTTATCTTTCTGTACCATTTGGCACAAAATTATCCCTCTCAAGGTGTTGGTTTTTTTGTGGCGGTATAGACTACCTTCTGAATCCAACTTGCTTAGGCGCGGTGTGGAGCTCGATGCATCTCAGTTAATCTGTGTATTTTGTAATGATCAGGTTGATGCTGTTGATCTTTAATGTTTCTTCAGCAATAGAGCTTGTAAGGAAGTTTATAAGTGTTTTAATATCAAAATTGTAAGCCACAACCAACATGTTATTAACTTCCTACAACACATGGGTTTTGGGGACATCGGAATTTCGAAGGACATTTGGATTGCTGTTTGGCACAACGTTTCCCGAAGTATATGGAATCTGCGAAGTAACATAATCTTTAAAAATGGGGAAGGCAATTTATATGTCCTTAGTGGCCCATGAACGCATAATCGAATCATACAACAATAACATTGGTAGCTCAGCAACATTAGTCTATGCCACAACCTTTGCTTCACCAAAGAATACAAAGCCCGTCACACTAAATTCAGGGTGTTCATGGGCCGGATCGGACCGGATCCGACCGGTCCCGGACTCATTTCGAGTGGAACCGGACCGATCCGGTTCCGAACCGGATTGGTCCGGTTCCGGTTCCATGGCAAATGCCATGGAATCGATCCGGTTCGGAACCCTCGGATCCGATTTATCGGATTGGACCGGGTTAAACCGATTCCAATCCGGAACCGGTTTGGCCAACTCGTTTTTTTAATTTTTTTTTTCAACTCAAATCGTGAAGGAAATATATCATTTATTGAATATGGAAAACAACATAAAAGATACATCATTTGAAATTCATAACAAAAATACATGACTCATCATAATTTATAAGTATAGTCTTGGCCAATTCTTCTTCTTCTTCGGAACTTTTATTGCAGAACTCGTCGATTCCTCATTCTATCTTATTTCTTCTCTCAGCATCGAACCAATCTCTTAGCAGCGTAAGCATGCACAATGATTCTGCTTGTAGAGAAACTCTAAAGTCTCCAATGAGCCGAGCACAAGTTGAAAATGCCGACTCTGATGCAACACTGGATGTTTGGACTGCAAATACATCTCTAGCCATTTTGGCTAAGACTGGATATTGTCTTGAGTTTGCTTTCCACCACTCTAGTACGTCAAAATTTTCATCTGTAATGAACATTTGACCCAGGAAGAACTGCAACTCATTTGAAGAGGTAGATGACACTCCGCTTCCTCTCTGCTTCTTTCTTCCAAGGCTCCGCAACAGATTAATCCCTCCGCTTCGTGACTGACTAGCATCTTCTTCTTCTCCTCCTACTACACGCGCCGATGAGCTATGTCCCTGTTCACTATGGTACAATCCAAACCTATTTTGGAGAGAATGCATGATTGACGTCTTTTGATCGTCAACATCCTTATCCAAAAACGTACTGTATTATTCAAAGAAAGTATCGAAAGATCCTACACCCTGACTTGGGTCTAACAATGTAGATATACAGTGCACGTGAGGAATTTGTTCCCAATATTTTTTAAACTTCTCCTCCATACGATAAACGAACGACGTCAACTCAATATCATCTCTAAATTCAATAAATTTGCAAAACATGTTAAATACAAGTGGTAGAAAATAATGAGAAGTAGGATTACAAACACTGGAAAAACGATCTGTTGCATCTTTAAAGGTTGATAACAAAGTAGTTAAATTGTTAACAAAAAACCAATCCTTATCAGACAATAAATAACTTTCATCACTTTCAGGCATTTGATAAGAGTTATAAAAAGAAGTTAAAGCATCTTGATAAGGTAACATCGATTCTAACATTTTGTGCAAAGAATTCCATCGACTTACAATGGGCGGTGGAAAAAGAGTAAACCGAAGGTTCTGACTTGCACACGTATGTTTCCAATCACGCTTAATACGTGATTGTCGTATCCATTGACAACAATTTTTAAGTTTGTCTATGCTACTACATTCAGCATCTTCATAACCATCTTTTACTGCTAAATTAATTATATGGCATGCACATCTAACATGGAAAAAAACACCATTAAGCATTGGTCGTAAATATATTTTAAGTTCACGCATTGCCGCGTTATTATTTGAAGCATTGTCAAGTGTAATCGAACAAATTTTATCTGCAATTCCATAAAATCTACAAACATTAACAATATATTTAACAATTTGGGAACCAGTATGTGCAGATTTTAATTCATCCAGTGACAAAATTCTTTTCTGCAAACACCAGTTATCATCAATCCAATGACCAGTAATAACAAGAAAAGAAAGTAGTGCGGTATTCGTCCAAATATCAGTAGTTAAACTTAATCTGCAGTTAATAGAAGAAAGATGATCAACTAAAGTCTTACGGTAATCAAGAAACACACCGACAATATTTCTTTTCAAAGTATGCCTAGAAATATGTCTAAAAACATGGTTGGATACCAGAAGAAAATTCAACAAAGTCATCTTTTTCAGAAAACAAAAAGGGAAGTTCGCATCTTACAATAAAACGAACGAATAATCTTTTGTTCATTTCCGGTGTTAAGATAAAATTAGTGCCAGACTGAGGATTAATTTGAAGTTGGGTTGGTTCTCTACCTAATGGTTGTAAAGTAACATCATCAAAATTATGTTTTTTAACTAGATGTTTCTTAAAAGTTCCGGTACCGCCAGCGAAACCACCTGTTTTATAATTATATGTGGTTTTACATATTTTACAAATAACAACAGATTCGTTCGTACGTGGTTTTGTCTCGACGTCAAAATGATCCCATACCTTGCTTCGTTTGGGACGGTTACTCGTGCGACTCGAAGCGGCAGTAGTCGCGGATGACCCGCCAGGGGCCGGATTTTGGGGGGCCGCCGGTTCTGCAACGTGTTCCGCTTCTTCAACATCATAAGCATTATCAAACTCGGCAAAAATATCATAATTTTCTTGGAATAAATGTGGATTTGAGGAACCACCACGACCACCACGACCAGTAGAAGAAGATGCCATCGTATTAGTGGAAATATGGAAAAATGAAATAATTGTAATCAACATTAGGATTGTAAGAGTAAGAGAGTTGGAGATGAAAAATTGAAGAGGAAAAATGAGGTATATATAAAAGCAAAATTTTTTTTTTTTAATTTTTTTTTTAATTAAGCCGTTGCCCAACGGCAATTTAGCCGTTGGGCAACGGCAGTCCGTTGGCCAACGGCTACAATGCCGTTGGCCAACGGTACCTCCTTTTTTTTTTTTCACCGGTTCCGGTTCCGGAACCGGTGGAACCAGAATCGCCGGATTGGCTTTTCCGGATCTGTGGAACCGATCCGATCCGATCCGGGTAAAACCCGGATTGGATTCCGGTTTATAACCGGATCAACCGGTTCCGATTTGGAACCGGAACCGACCGGAACCGACCGGTCCGGTTCCGGACCGGTTCCGATTGATCCAGCCCAATAAGCACCATGACACTAAATCAAGGATCTACCACTAAAGGAAGAGCCACATGAAGATACAACATTTTGAGGAAGGAGTAGTTGGAAAAATAACTTGCAAACCAGTATGTCAAATTTGTAGCATAACTGATCATGTTGTAAGTGCTACTATCGATTTGATAAGGACTTCATCTCTTATCAAAGACAACCTCATCATCATCAAGCAAATCAGCAGCACTACAACCGAGCACCTAATCAACATTCCCGCCACTATCAGACTGTTGCCCTGACCGCAACTACAATGACTAAATCTCTTGAAGAAAACTAGTGGTATCCAGATTCTGGAGACACCCATCATGTCATAAATTAACTTGGAAATATCTCTATTCAAACTCTATGAGAATCAAGAGGATTCTTGGCGCTTGAAATTGGAAGTTGGTGGTCTTTATTCTGTCAAGTTAGCGTACGAGCATCTATGAAACCATGAGACCTCGGAAGAAGCTCTAAGTTTATCTTTCTGTACCATTTGGCACAAAATTATCCCTCTCAAGGTGTTGGTTTTTGTGTGGCGGTATAGACTACCTTCTGAATCCAACTTGCTTAGGCACGGTGTGGAGCTCGATGCATCTCAGTTAGTCTGTGTATTTTGTAATGATCAGGTTGATGCTGTTGATCTTTAATGTTTCTTCAGCAATAGAGCTTGTAAGGAAGTTTATAAGTGGTTTAATATCAAAACTGGTAAGCCACAACCAACATGTTATTAACTTCCTACAACACATGGGTTTTGGGGACATCGGAATTTCGAAGGACATTTCGATTGCGGTTTGGCACAACGTTTCCCGAATTTTATGGAATCTGCGAAGTAACATAATCTTTAAAAAGGGTGAAGGCAATTTATATGTCCTTAGTGGCCTATGAAAGCATAATCGAATCATACAACAATAACATTGGTAGCTCAGAATAGTCTATGCCACAACCTTTGCTTCACCAGAGAATACAAAGCCCGTCACCCTAAATCAAGGATCTACCACTAGAGGAAGAGCGACATGAAGATGAAGCAATTGAGGTAGGCATAGTTGGAAAAATAATTTGCAAAGCCAGTATGTCAAATTTGTAGCATAACTGATCATTTTTGTAGAAAAGTGCTACTATCGATTTGATAAGGACTTCATCTCTTATCAAAGACAACCTCCTCATCATCAAGCAAATCAGCAGCACTACAACCGAGCACCTAATCAACATTCCCGCCACTATCAGACTGCTGCCCTGACCGCAACTACAATGACTAAATCTCTTGAAGAAAACTAGTGGTATCCAGATTCTGGAGACACCCATCATGTCATAAATTAACTTGGAAATCTCCCTATTCAAACTCTATGAGAATCAAGAGGATTCTTGGCACTTGAAATTCGAAGTTGGTGGTCTTTATTCTGCCAAGTTAGCGTACGAGCATCTATGTAACCATGAGACCTTGGAGGAAGCTCTAAGTTTACCTTCCTGTACCATTAGACACAAAATTATCCCTCTCAAGGTGTTGGTTTTTGTGTGGCGGTATAGACTACCTTCTGAATCCAACTTCTTAGCCGCGGTGTGGAGCTCGATGCATCTCAGTTAATCTGTGTATTTTGTAATGATCAGGTTGATGTTGTTGATCTTTAATGTTTCTTCAGCAATAGAGCTTGTAAGGAAGTTTATAAGTGGTTTAATATCAAAACTGTAAGCCACAACCAACATGTTATTAACTTTCTACAACACATGGGTTTTGGGGACATCGGAATTTCGAAGGACATTTGGATTGCTGTTTGGCACAACGTTTCCCGAAGTATATGGAATCAGCGAAGTATCATAATCTTTAAAAATGGTGAAGGCAATTTATATGTCCTTAGTAGCCCATGAACGCATAATTGAATCATACAGCAATAACATTGGTATCTCAGCAACATTAGTCTATGCCACAACCTTTGCTTCACCAAAGAATACAAAGCCTGTCACACTAAATCAAGGATCTACCACTAGAGGAAGAGCCACATGAAGATACAACATTTTGAGGAAGGAGTAGTTGGAAAAATAACTTGCAAACCAGTATGTCAAATTTGTAGCATAACTGATCATGTTGTAGAAAAGTTCTACTATCGATTTGATAAGGACTTCATCTCTTATGAAAGACAACCTCATCATCATCAAGCAAATCAACAGCATTACAACCGAGCACCTAATCAACATTCCCGCCACTATCAGACTGATGCCCTGACCGCAACTACAATGACTAAATCTCTTGAAGAAAACTAGTGGTATCCAGATTCTGGAGAAACTCATCATGTCATAAATTAACTTGGAAATCTCTTTATTCAAACTCTATGAGAATCAAGAGGATTCTTGGCGCTTGAAATTCGAAGTTGGTGGTCTTTATTCTGTCAAGTTAGCGTACGAGCATCTATGTAACCATGAGACCTCGGAAGAAGCTCTAAGTTTATCTTTCTGTACCATTTGGCACAAAATTATCCCTCTCAAGGTGTTGTTTTTTGTGTGGCGGTATAGACTACCTTCTGAATCCAACTTGCTTAGGCACGGTGTGGAGCTCGATGCATCTCAGTTAGTCTGTGTATTTTGTAATGATCAGGTTGATGCTGTTGATCTTTAATGTTTCTTCAGCAATAGGGCTTGTAAGCAAGTTTATAAGTGGTTTAATATCAAAACTGTAAGCCACAACCAACATGTTATTAACTTCCTACAACACATGGGTTTTGGGGACATCGGAATTTCGAAGGACATTTGGATTGCGGTTTGGCACAACGTTTCCCGAAGTATATGGAATTTGGGAAGTAACATAATCTTTAAAAATGGTGAAGGCAATTTATATGTCCTTAGTGGCCTATGAACGCATAATCGAATCATACAGCAATAACATTGGTAGCTCAGCAACATTAGTCTATGCCACAACCTTTGCTTCACCAAAGAATACAAAGCCCGTCACACTAAATCAAGGATCTACCACTAGAGGAAGATCCACATGAAGATACAACATTTTGAGGAAGGAGTAGTTGGAAAAATAACTTGCAAAGCCAGTAGGTCAAATTTGTAGCATAACTGATCATTTTGTAGAAAAGTGCTACTATCGATTTGATAAGGACTTCATCTCTTATCAAAGACAACCTCCTCATCATCAAGCAAATCAGCAGCACTACAACCGAGCACCTAATCAACATTCCCGCCACTATCAGACAGCTGCCCTGACCGCAACTACAATGACTAAATCTCTTGAAGAAAACTAGTGGTATCCAGATTCTGGAGACACTCATCATCTCATAAATTTACTTGGAAATCTCTTTATTCAAACTCTATGAGAATCAAGATGATTCTTGGCGCTTGAAATTCGAGGTTGGTGGTCTTTATTCTGTCAAGTTAGCGTACGAGCATCTATGTAACCATGACCTTGGAAGAACTCTAAGTTTATCTTTCTGTACCATTTGGCAGAAAATTATCCCTTTCAAGGTGTTGGTTTTTGCGTGGCGGTATAGACTACCTTCTGAATCCAACTTCTTAGGCGCGGTGTGGAGATCGATGCATCTCAGTTAATCTGTGTATTTTGTAATGATCAGGTTGATGCTGTTGATCTTTAATGTTTCTTCAGCAATAGATCTTGTAAGGAAGTTTATAAGTGGTTTAATATCAAAACTGTAAGCCACAACCAACATGTTATTAACTTCCTACAACACATGGGTTTTGGGGACATCGGAATTACGAAGGACATTTGGATTGCTGTTTGGCACAACGTTTCCCGAAGTATATGGAATCTGCGAAGTAACATAATCTTTAAAAATGGTGAAGGCAATTTATATGTCCTTAGTGGCCCATGAACGCATAATCGAATCATACAGCAATAACATTGGTAGCTCAGCAACATTAGTCTATGCCACAACCTTTGCTTCACCAAAGAATACAAAGCCCGTCACACTAAATCAAGGATCTACCACTAGAGGAAGATCCACATGAAGATACAACATTTTGAGGAAGGAGTAGTTGGATAAATAACTTGCAAACCAGTATGTCAAATTTGTAGCATAACTGATCATGTTGTAGAAAAGTGCTACTATCAATTTGATAAGGACTTCATCTCTTATCAAAGACAACCACATCATCATCAAGCAAATCAGCAGCACTACAACCGAGCACCTAATCAACATTCCCGCCACTATCAGACTGCTGCCCTGACCACAACTACAATGACTAAATCTCTTGCAGAAAACTAGTGGTATCTAGATTCTGGAGACACTCATCATGTCATAAATTAACTTGGAAATCTCTCTATTCAAACTCTATGAGAATCAAGAGGATTCTTGGCGCTTGAAATTCGAAGTTGGTGGTCTTTATTCTGTCAAGTTAGCGTACGAGCATCTATGTAACCATGAGACCTCGGAAGAAGCTCTAAGTTTATCTTTCTGTACCATTTGGCAGAAAATTATGGCTCTCAAGGTGTTGGTTTTTGTGTGGCCGTATAGACTACCTTCTGAATCCAACTTGCTTAGGCACGGTGTGGAGCTCGATGCATCTCAGTTAGTCTGTGTATTTTGTAATGATCAGGTTGATGCTGTTGATCTTTAATGTTTCTTCCGCAATAGAGCTTGTAAGCAAGTTTATAAGTTGTTTAATATCAAAACTGTAAGCCACAACCAACATGTTATTAACTTCCTACAACACATGGCTTTTGGGGACATCGGAATTTCGAAGGACATTTGGATTGCGGTTTGGCACAACGTTTCTATGGAATCTGCGAAGTAAAATGATCTTTAAAATTGGTGAAGGCAATTTATATATCCGTAGTGGCCTATGAAAGCATAATCGAATCATACAGCAATAACATTGGTAGCTCAGCAACATTAGTCTATGCCACAACCTTTGCTTCACCAAAGAATACAAAGCCCGTCACACTAAATCAAGGATCTACCACTAGAGGAAGAGCCACATGATGATACAGCATTTGAGGTAGGCATAGTTGGAAAAATAAATTGCAAAGCCAGTATGTCAAATTTGTAGCATAACTGATCATTTTGTAGAAAAGTGCTACTATCGAATTGATAAGGACTTCATCTCTTATCAAAGACAACCTCCTCATCTTCAAGCAAATCAACAGCACTACAACCGAGCACCTAATCAACATTCCCGCCACTATCAGACTGCTGCCCTGACCGCAACTACAATGACTAAATCTCTTGAAGAAAACTAGTGGTATTCAGATTCTGGAGACAACCATCATGTCATAAATCAACTTGGAAATCTCTCTATTCAAACTCTATGAGAATCAAGAGGATTCTTGGCGCTTGAAATTCGAAGTTGGTGGTCTTTATTCTGTCAAGTTAGCGTACGAGCATCTATGTAACCATGAGACCTTGGAAGAAGCTCTAAGTTTATCTTTCTGTACCATTTGGCACAAAATTATCCGTCTCAAGGTGTTGGTTTTTTTGTGGCGGTATAGACTACCTTCTGAATCCAACTTGCTTAGGCGCGGTGTGGAGCTCGATGCATCTCAGTTAATCTGTGTATTTTGTAATGATCAGGTTGATGCTGTTGATCTTTAATGTTTCTTCAGCAATAGAGCTTTTAAGGAAGTTTATAAGTGGTTTAATATCAAAACTGTAAGCCACAACCAACATGTTATTAACTTCCTACAACACATGGGTTTTGGGGACATCGGAATTCGAAGGACATTTGGATTGCTGTTTGGCACAACGTTTCCCGAAGTATATGGAATCTACGAAGTATCATAATCTTTAAAAATGGTGAAGGCAATTTATATGTCCTTAGTGGCCCATGAACGCATAATCGAAACATACAACAATAACATTGGTATCTCAGCAACATTAGTCTATGCCACAACCTTTGCTTCACCAAAGAATACAAAGCCCGTCATACTAAATCAAGGATCTACCACTAGAGGAAGAGCCACATGAAGATACAACATTTTGAGGAAGGAGTAGTTGGAAAAATAACTTGCAAACCAGTATGTCAAATTTGTAGCATAACTGATCATGTTGTAGAAAAGTGCTACTATCGATTTGATAAGGACTTCATCTCTTATGAAAGACAACCTCATCATCATCAATCAAATCAACAGCACTACAACCGAGCACCTAATCAACATTCCCGCCACTATCAGACTGCTGCCCTGACCGCAACTACAATGACTAAATCTCTTGAAGAAAACTATATGATTGACATAAGATGAATAACATAATTGTTGAGAAGTTAAACATGATTTCCGATAATACGCTACGAGGGCCTTACAAATAGTGCTTGTAAGCAAGTTTATAAGTGGTTTAATATCAAAACTGTAAGCCACAACCAAGATGTTATTAACTTCCTACAACACATGGGTTTTGGGGACATCGGAATTTCGAAGACATTTGGATTGCGGTTTGGCACAACGTTTCCCGAAGTATATGGAATCTGCGAAGTAACATAATCTTTAAAAATGATGAAGGCAATTTATATGTCCTTAGTGGCCTATGAAAGCATAATCGAATCATATAGCAATAACATTTGTAGCTTAGATTAGTCTATGCCACAACCTTTGCTTCACCAAAGAATACAAAGCCCGTCACACTAAATCAAGGATCTACCACTAGAGGAAGAGCCACATGAAGATACAACATTTGAGGTAGGCATAGTTGGAAAAAAACTTGCAAAGCCAGTATGTCAAATTTGTAGCATAACTGATCATTTTGTAGAAAAGTGCTACAATCGATTTGATAAGGACTTCATCTCTTATCAAAGACAACCTCCTCATCGTCAAGCAAATCAGCAGCACTACAACCGAGCACCTAATCAACATTCCCGCCACTATCAGACTGCTGCCCTGACCGCAACTACAATGACTAAATCTCTTGAAGAAAACTAGTGGTATCCAGATTCTGGAGACACCCATCATGTCATAAATTAACTTGGAAATCTCTCTATTCAAACTCTATGAGAATCAAGAGGATTCTTGGCGCTTGAAATTCGAAGTTGGTGGTCTTTATTCTGTCAAGTTAGCGTACGAGCATCTATGTAACCATGAGACCTTGGAAGAAGCTCTAAGTTTATCTTTCTGTACCATTTGGCAGAAAATTATCCCTTTCAAGGTGTTGGTTTTTGTGTGGCGGTATAGACTACCTTCTGAATCCAACTTCTTAGGAGCGGTGTGGAGCTCGATGCATCTCAGTTAATCTGCGTATTTTGTAATGATCAGGTTGATGCTGTTGATCTTTAATGTTTCTTCAGCAATAGAGCTTGTAAGGAAGTTTATAAGTGGTTTAATATCAAAACTGTAAGCCACAACCAACATGTTATTAACTTCCTACAACACATGGGTTTTGGGGACATCGGAATTACGAAGGACGTTTGGATTGCTGTTTGGCACAACGTTTCCCGAAGTATATGGAATATGCGAAGTAACATAATCTTTAAAAATGGTGAAGGCAATTTATATGTCCTTAGTGGCCCATGAACGCATAATCGAATCATACAGCAATAACATTGGTAGCTCAGCAACATTAGTCTATGCCACAACCTTTGCTTCACCAAAGAATACAAAGCCCGTCACACTAAATCAAGGATCTACCACTAGAGGAAGAGCCACATGAAGATACAACATTTTGAGGAAGGAGTAGTTGGAAAAATAACTTGCAAACCAGTATGTCAAATTTGTAGCATAACTGATCATGTTGTAGAAAAGTGCTACTATCGATTTGATAAGGACTTCATCTCTTATCAAAGACAACCACATCATCATCAAGCAAATCAGCAGCACTACAACCGAGCACCTAATAAACATTCCCGCCCCTATCAGACTGCTGCCCTGACCGCAACTACAATGACTAAATCTCTTGAAGAAAACTAGTGGTATCCAGATTCTGGAGACACTCATCATGTCATAAATTAACTTGGAAATCTCTCTATTCAAACCCTATGAGAATCAAGAGGATTCTTGGCGCTTGAATTTCGAAGTTGGTGGTCTTTATTCTGTCAAGTTAGCATACGAACATCATGTAACCATGAGACCTCGGAAGAAGCTTGTAGGATCGAGCGCTTACCGCTTTACCAATAACTATAGTTAAGGGTAATGGCGCAACATCAATCTTTTCAATCATACACTGGCACAAGCGCCACGTGTTCGACCGATCACAAAGCAGAGGCAATTGTTGAACCCCAACAATCCCTCCCCCAATAATTGCACTCTCTGCAACTCATGGGAATCGAACATGCGACCTTGGCTCTGATACCAATTGTAGGATCGAGCGCTTACCGCTTTACCAATAACTATAGTTAAGGGTAATGGCACAACATCAATCTTTTCAATCATACACTGGCACAAGCGCCACGTGTTTGACCGATCACAAAGCAGAGGCAATTGTTGAACCCCAACAAAGCTCTAAGTTTATCTTTCTGTACCATTTGGCACAAAATTATCGCTCTCAAGGTGTTGGTTTTTGTGTGGCCGTATAGACTACTTTCTGAATCCAACTTGCTTAAGCACGGTGTGGAGCTCGATGCATCTCAGTTAGTCTGTGTATTTTGTAATGATCAGGTTGATGCTGTTGATCTTTAATGTTTCTTCCGCAATAGAGCTTGTAAGCAAGTTTATAAGTGGTTTAATATCAAAACTGTAAGCCACAACCAACATGTTATTAACTTCCTACAGCACATGGGTTTTGGGGACATCGGAATTTCGAAGGACATTTGGATTGCGGTTTGGCACAACGTTTCTATGGAATCTGCGAAGTAAAATGATCTTTACAATTGGGGAAGGCAATTTATATGTCCGTAGTGGCCCATGAACGCATAATCGAATCATACAGCAATAACATTGGAAGCTCAGCAACATTAGTCTATGCCACAACCTTTGCTTCACCAAAGAATACAAAGCCCGTCACCCTAGATCAAGGATCTACCACTAGAGGAAGAGCCACATGAAGATACAACATTTTGAGGAAGGAGTAGTTGGAAAAATAACTTGCAAACCAGTATGTCAAATTTGTAGCATAACCGAACATGTTGTAGAAAAGTGCTACTATCGATTTGATAAGGACTTCATCTCTTACCAAAGACAACCTCCTCATCATCAAGCAAATCAGCAGCACTACAACCGAGCACCTAATCAACATTCCCGCCACTATCAGACTGCTTCCCTGACCGCAACTACAATGACTAAATCTCTTGAAGAAAACTAGTGGTATCCAGATTCTGGAGACACCCATCATGTCATAAATTAACATGGAAATCTCTCTATTCAAACTCTATGAGAATCAAGAGGATTCTTGGTGCTTGAAATTCGAAATTGGTCGTCTTTATTCTGTCAAGTTAGCGTACGAGCAACTATGTAACCATGAGACCGTGGAAGAAGCTCTAAGTTTATCTTTCTGTACCATTTGGCACAAAATTATCCCTCTCAAGGTGTTGGTTTTTGTGTGGCGGTATAGACTACCTTCTGAATCCAACTTGTTTAGGCGCGGTGTGGAGCTTGATGCATCTCAGTTAATCTGTGTATTTTGTAATGATCAGGTTGATGCTGTTGATCTTTAATGTTTCTTCAGCAATAGAGCTTGTCAGGAAGTTTATAAGTGGTTTAATATCAAAACTGTAAGCCACAACCAACATGTTATTAACTTCCTACAACACATGGGTTTTAGGGACATTGGAATTTCGAAGGACATTTGGATTGTTGTTTGGCACAACGTTTCCGGAAGTATATGGAATCTGCGAAGTAACATAATCTTTAAAAATGGGGAAGGCAATTTATATGTCCTTAGTGGCCCATGAACGCATAATCGAATTATACAGCTATAACATTGGTAGCTCAGCAACATTAGTCTATGCCACAACCTTTGCTTCACCAAAGAATACAAAGCCCGTCACACTAAATCAAGGATCTACCACTAGAGGAAGAGCCACATGAAGATACCACATTTGAGGTAGGCATAGTTGGAAAAATAACTTGCAAAGCCAGTATGTCAAATTTGTAGCATAACTGATCATGTTGTAGAAAAGTGCTACTATTGATTTGATAAGTACTTCATCTCTTATCAAAGACAACCTCCTCATCATCAAGCAAATCAGCAGCACTACAACCGAGCACCTAATCAACATTCCCGCCACTATCAGACTGCTGCCCTGACCGCAACTACAATGACTAAATCTCTTGAAGAAAACTTGTGGTATCCAGATTCTGGAGACACTCATCATGTCATAAATTAACTTGGAAATCTCTCTATTCAAACTCTATGAGAATCAAGAGGATTCTTGGCGCTTGAAATTCGAAGTTGGTGGTCTTTATTCTGTCAAGTTAGCGTACGAGCATCTATGTAACCATGAGACCTTGGAAGAAGCTCTAAGTTTATCTTTATGTACCATTTGGCACAAAATTATCGCTCTCAAGGTGTTGGTTTTTGTGTGGCGGTATAGACTACCTTCTGAATCCAACTTGCTTAGGCGCGGTGTGGAGCTCGATGCATCTCAGTTAGTCTGTGTATTTTGTAATGATCAGGATGATGCTGTTGAGCTTTAATGTTTCTTCAGTAATACAGCTTGTAAGGAAGTTTATAAGTGGTTTATTATCAAAACTGTAAGCCACTACCAACATGTTATTGACTTCCTACAACACATGGGTTTTGGGGACATCGGAATTTCGAAGGACATTTGGATTGCGGTTTGGCACAACGTTTCCCGAAGTATATGGAATCTGCGAAGTAACATAATCTTTAAAAATGGTGAAGGCAATTTATATGTCCTTAGTGCCCCATGAAAGCATAATCGAATCATACATCAATAACATTGGTAGCTCAGCAACATTAGTCTATGCCACAACCTTTGCTTCACCAAAGAATACAAAGCCCGTCACACTAAATCAAGGATCTACCACTAGAGGAAGAGCCACATGATGATACAGCATTTGAGGTAGGCATAGTTGGAAAAATAAATTGCAAAGCCAGTATGTCAAATTTGTAGCATAACTGATCATTTTGTAGAAAAGTGCTACTATCGAATTGATAAGGCAAGACGAGAAGAACATTACCAAGCAAGTCAAGCCTACGTACTTAGCTAATCCGGGAGTTAAATAGTTAGTTTAGTAAATCAGCTACAATTAGTTGTTAGTGGTTAGAAGTTAGCATAATACATGGTTATTGGATAATATAAATAGCATTGTAATTAGCATTGTATTTATTCAACCAATTAATGAAGAACTATTTTCTCAATCTCAATTCTTCTCTCAATTCTCGCCCCTAATTCTGTGGAGATTAGAGATCTCGAATCCGTCCTATCTTCGATCCTACCAGTTACTATAGTTAAGGAATGCAAGGAGCGGGCCATACAAACCGTTCATGAAGACCCAAGTGATAAAGACCATGCAAGCATAAGCCCAATGAAAGAATCATCCAGCCCACTCATGCAAATGACGTAGCCACGACTTGTGGAATTTAGTGGAAGATTTGTTATTTAGTACTCAGAATAATTATTGTAATAAACCACTTGAAACAACTTTTATTTCATTATGCTATAATTAGTACTAAATACGTCATGTGTCATTTGTAAATGTTTTAACCAAATATTGAATGAACACATTCCTTATTCAATGAATTACTTCTGTTAATTCATTTTCTTTCTTGGTAACAAAGCCATGGCGGAAGCCACATCGAACACAAAATCCAACGCCCAAAGCAGTTCCAGTGCTGCCCATTTGATCATCAATCAAACCAAATAAATTCTGTAAAATTAAATAATAAGAATAATCTTCTATGCAATTTATAGGTGCTTGCCGGACTTTGAGGATTGGGCTTGGATGTCTTTATTCACGAAGATTCACCAGTGCCAAGAACAATTGATATGATGCCTCACACAAATCTAGAGCAGGGTTTCCAATCCTTTTGCAACTTGTTCGGAGACTAGAGTTATGCAGTACAAATTACAACTGCAACCACAGGAAAAAGGTAGCCTCGGTATGAAAGAATGTTTGAGCAAGATTCATGTGATTTCAAAGGCTGATAGTCTCACAATTTCAGAAGTAAGTGCCATCTTAATGGCCCATGAAAGCATAATCGAATCATACAACAATAACATTGGTAGCTCAACAACATTAGTCGATGCCACAACCTTTGCTTCACCAAAGAATACAAAGCCCGTCACACTAAATCAAGGATCTACCACTAGAGGAAGATCCACATGAAGATACAACATTTTGAGGAAGGAGTAGTTGGAAAAATAACTTGCAAACCAGTATGTCAAATTTGTAGCATAACTGATCATGTTGTAGAAAAGTGCTACTATCGATTTGATAAGGACTTCATCTCTTATCAAAGACAACCACATCATCATCAAGCAAATCAGCAGCACTACAACCGAGCACCTAATCAACATTCCCGCCACTATCAGACTGCTGCCCTGACAGCAACTACAATGACTAAATCTCTTGAAGAAAACTAGTGGTATCCAGATTCTGGAGACACTCATCATGTCATAAATTAACTTGGAAATTTCTCAATTCAAACTCTATGAGAATCAAGAGGATTCTTGGCGCTTGAAATTCGAAGTTGGTGGTCTTTATTCTGTCAAGTTAGCGTATGAGCATCTATGTAACCATGAGACCTCGGAAGAAGCTCTAAGTTTATCTTTCTGTACCATTTGGCACAAAATTATCCCTCTCAAGGTGTTGGTTTTTGTGTGGCGGTATAGACTACCTTCTGAATCCAACTTGCTTAGGCACGGTGTGGAGCTCGATGCATCTCAGTTAGTCTGTGTATTTTGTAATGATCAGGTTGATGCTGTTGATCTTTAATGTTTCTTCAGCAATAGAGCTTGTAAGGAAGTTTATAAGTGGTTTAATATCAAAACTGTAAGCCACAACCAACATGTTATTAACTTCCTACAGCACATGGGTTTTGGGGACATCGGAATTTCCAAGGACATTTGGATTGCGGTTTGGCACAACGTTTCTATGGAATCTGCGAAGTAAAATGATCTTTAAAATTGGTGAAGGCAATTTATATGTCCGTAGTGGCCTATGAAAGCATAATCGAATCATACAGCAATAACATTGGTAGCTCAGCAACATTAGTCTATGCCACAACCTTTGCTTCACCAAAGAATACAAAGCCCTTTAGACTAAATCAAGGATCTACCACTAGAGGAAGAGCCACATGAAGATACAACATTTAAGGTAGGCATAGTTGGAAAAATAACTTGCAAAGCCAGTATATCAAATTTGTAGCATAACTGATCATTTTGTAGAAAAGTGCTACTATCGATTTGATAAGGACTTAATCTCTTATCAAAGACAACCTCCTCATCGTCAAGCAAATCAGCAGCACTACAACCAAGCACGTAATCAACATTCCCGCCACTATCAGACTGTTGCCCTGACCGCAACTACAATGACTAAATCTCTTGAAGAAAACTAGTGGTATCCAGATTCTGGAGACACCCATCATGTCATAAATTAACTTGGAAATCTCTCTATTCAAACTCTATGAGAATCAAGAGGATTCTTGGCGCTAGAAATTCGAAGTTGGTGGTCTTTATTCTGTCAAGTTAGCGTACGAGCATCTATGTAACCATGAGACCTTGGAAGAAGCTCTAAGTTTATCTTTCTGTACCATTTGGCAGAAAATTATCCCTTTCAAGGTGTTGGTTTTTGTGTGGCGGTATAGACTACCTTCTGAATCCAACTTGTTTAGGCACGGTGTGGAGCTCGATGCATCTCAATTAGTCTGTGTATTTTGTAATGATCAGGTTGATGCTGTTGATCTTTAATGTTTCTTCCGCAATAGAGCTTGTAAGCAAGTTTATAAGTGGTTTAATATCAAAACTGTAAGCCACAACCAACATGTTATTAACTTCCTACAGCACATGGGTTTTGGGGACGTCGGAATTTCCAAGGACATTTGGATTGCGGTTTGGCACAACGTTTCTATGGAATCTGCGAAGTAAAATGATCTTTAAAATTGGTGAAGGCAAATTATATGTCCTTAGTGGCCCATGAACGCATAATCGAATCAAACAGCAATAACATTGGTAGCTCAGCAACATTAGTCTATGCCACAACCTTTGCTTCACCAAAGAATACAAAGCCCGTCACCCTAAATCAAGGATTTACCACTTGAGGAAGAGCCATATGAAGATACAACATTTTGAGGAAGGAGTAGTTGGAAAAATAACTTGCAAACCAGTATGTCAAATTTGTAGCATAACTGAACATGTTGTAGAAACGTGCTACTATCGATTTGATAAGGACTTCATCTCTTACCAAAGACAACCTCCTCATCATCAAGCAAATCAGCAGCACTACAACCGAGCACCTAATCAACATTCCCGCCACTATCAGACTGCTTCCCTGACCGCAACTACAATGACTAAATCTCTTGAAGAAAACTAGTGGTATCCAGATTCTGGAGACACCCATCATGTCATAAATTAACATGGAAATCTCTCTATTCAAACTCTATGAGAATCAAGAGGATTCTTGGTGCTTGAAATTCGAAGTTGGTCGTCTTTATTCTGTCAAGTTAGCGTACGAGCAACTATGTAACCATGAGACCTTGGAAGAAGCTCTATATTTATCTTTCTGTACCATTTGGCACAAAATTATCGCTCTCAAGGTGTTGATTTTTGTGTGGCGGTATAGACTACCTTCTGAATCCAACTTGTTTAGGCGCGGTGTGGAGCTCGATGCATCTCAGTTAATCTGTGTATTTTGTAATGATCAGGTTGATGCTATTGATCTTTAATGTTTCTTCAGCAATAGAGCTTGTCAGGAAGTTTATAAATGGTTTAATATCAAAACTGTAAGCCACAACCAACATGTTATTAACTTCCTACAACACATGGGTTTTGGGGACATCGGAATTTCGAAGGACATTTGGACTCTTATTTGGCACAACATTTCCGGAAGTATATGGAATCTGCGAAGTAACATAATCTTTAAAAATGGTGAAGGCAATTTATATGTCCTTAGTGGCCCATGAACGCATAATCGAATCATACAGCAATAACATTGGTAGCTCAGCAACATTAGTCTATGCCACAACCTTTGCTTCACCAAAGAATACAAAGCCCGTCACACTAAATCAAGGATCTACCACTAGAGGAAGAGCCACATGAAGATACAACATTTGAGGTAGGCATAGTTGGAAAAATAACTTGCAAAGCCAGTATGTCAAATTTGTAGCATAACTAATCATGTTGTAGAAAAGTGCTACTATCGATTTGATAAGTACTTCATCTCTTATCAAAGACAACCTCCTCATCATCAAGCAAATCAGCAGCACTACAACCGAGCACCTAATCAACATTCCCGCCACTATCAGACTGCTGCCCTGACCGCAACTACAATGACTAAATCTCTTGAAGAAAACTAGTGGTATCCAGATTCTGGAGACACTCATCATGTCATAAATTAACTTGGAAATCTCTCTATTCAAACTCTATGAGAATCAAGAGGATTCTTGGCGCTTGAAATTCGAAGTTGGTGGTCTTTATTCTGTCAAGTTAGCGTACGAGCATCTATGTAACCATGAGACCTTGGAAGAAGCTCTAAGTTTATCATTATGTACCATTTGGCACAAAATTACCGCTCTCAAGGTGTTGGTTTTTGTGTGGCGGTATAGACTACCTTCTGAATCCAACTTGCTTAGGCGAGGTGTGGAGCTCGATGCATCTCAGTTAGTCTGTGTATTTTGTAATGATCAGGTTGATGCTGTTGATCTTTAATGTTTCTTCAGTAATACAGCTTGTAAGGAAGTTTATAAGTGGTTTATTATCAAAACTGTAAGCCACAACCAACATGTTATTGACTTCCTACAACACATGGGTTTTGGGGACATCGGAATTTCGAAGGACATTTGGATTGCAGTTTGGCACAACGTTTCCCGAAGTATATGGAATCTGCGATGTAACATAATCTTTAAAAATGGTAAGGCAGTTTATATGTCCTTAGTGGCCCATGAAAGCATAATCGAATCATACAGCAATAACATTGGTAGCTCAGCAACATTAGTCTATGCCACAACCTTTGCTTCACCAAAGAATACAAAGCCCGTCACACTAAATCAAGGATCTACCACTAGAGGAAGAGCCACATGAAGATACAACATTTGAGGTAGGCATAGTTGGAAAAATAACTTGCAAAGCCAATATGTCAAATTTATAGCATAACTGATCAAGTTGTAGAAAAGTGCTACTATCGATTTGATAAGTACTTCATCTCTTATCAAAGACAACCTCCTCATCATCAAGCAAATCAGCAGCACTACAACCGAGCACCTACTCAACATTCCCGCCACTATCAGACTGCTGCCCTGACCGCAACTACAATGACTAAATCTCTTGAAGAAAACTAGTGGTATCCAGATTCTGGAGACACTCATCATGTCATAAATTAACTTGGAAATCTCTCTATTCAAACTCTATGAGAATCAAGAGGATTCTTGGCGCTTGAAATTCGAAGTTGGTGGTCTTTATTCTGTCAAGTTAGCGTACGAGCATCAATGTAACCATGAGACCTCGGAAAAAGCTCTAAGTTTATCTTTCTGTACCATTTGGCACAAAATTATCGCACTCAAGGTGTTGGTTTTTGTGTGGCGGTATAGACTACCTTCTGGATCCAACTTGCTTAGGCATGGTGTGGAGCTCGATGCATCTCAGTTAGTCTGTGTATTTTGTAATGATCAGGTTGATGCTGTTGATCTTTAATGTTTCTTCAGCAATAGAGCTTGTAAGCAAGTTTATAAGTGGTTTAATATCAAAAATGTAAGCCACAACCAACATGTTATTAACTTCCTACAACACATGGGTTTTGGGGACATCGGAATTTCGAAGGACATTTGGAGTGCGGTTTTGCACAACGTTTCCCGAAGTATATGGAATCTGCGAAGTAACATAATCTTTAAAATTGGTGAAGGCAATTTATATGTCCGTAGTAGCCTATTAAAGCATAATCGAATCATACAGCAATAACATTGGTAGCTCAGCAACGTTAGTCTATGCCACAACCTTTGCTTCACCAAAGAATACAAAGCCCGTCACACTAAATCAAGGATCTACCACTAGAGAAAGAGCCACATGAAGATACATCATTTGAGGTAGGCATAGTTGGAAAAATAACTTGCAAAGCCAGTATGTCAAATTTGTAGCATAACTGATCATTTTGTAGAAAAGTGCTACTATCGATTTGATATGTACTTCATCTCTTATCAAAGATAACCTCCTCATCATCAAGCAAATCAGCAGCACTACAACCGAGCACCTAATCAACATTCCCGCCACTATCAGACTGCTGCCCTGACCGCAACTACAATGACTAAATCTCTTGAAGAAAACTAGTGGTATCCAGATTCTGGAGACACCCATCATGTCATAAATTAACTTGGAAATCTCTCTATTCAAACTCTATGAGAATCAATAGGATTTTTGGCGCTTGAAATTCGAAGTTGGTGGTCTTTATTCTGTCAAGTTAGCGTACGAGCATCTATGTAACCATGAGACCTTGGAAGAAGCTCTAAGTTTATCTTTCTGTACCATTTGGCACAAAATTATCCCTCTCAAGGTGTTGGTTTTTTTGTGGCGGTATAGACTACCTTCTGAATCCAACTTGCTTAGGCGCGGTGTGGAGCTCAATGCATCTCAGTTAATCTGTGTATTTTGTAATGATCAGGTTGATGCTGTTGATCTTTAATGTTCCTTCAGCAATAGAGCTTGTAAGGAAGTTTATAAGTGCTTAAATATCAAAATTGTAAGCCACAACCAACATTTTATTAACTTCCTACAACACATGGGTTTTGGGGACATCGGAATTTCGAAGTACATTTGGATTGCTGTTTGGCACAACGTTTCCCGAAGTATAAGGAATCTGCGAAGTAACATAATCTTTAAAAATGGTGAAGGCAATTTATAAGTCCTTAGTGACCCATGAACGCATAATCGAATCATACATCAATAACATTGGTAGCTCAACAACATTAGTCTATGCCACAACCTTTGCTTCACTAAAGAATACAAAGCCCGTCACACTAAATCAAGGATCTACCACTAGAGGAAGAGCCACATGAAGATACAACATTTTGAGAAAGGAGTAGTTGGAAAAATAACTTGCAAAACAGTATGTCAAATTTGTAGCATAACTGATCATGTTGTAGAAAAGTGCTACTATCGATTTGATAAGGACTTCATCTCTTATGAAAGACAACCTCATCATCATCAAGCAAATCAGCAGCACTACAACCGAGCACCTAATCAACATTCCCGCCACTATCAGACTTCTGCCCTGACCGCAACTACAATGACTAAATCTCTTGAAGAATACTAGTGGTATCCAGATTTTGGAGACACCCATCATGTCATAAATTAACTTGGAAATCTTTCTATTCAAACTCTATGAGAATCAAGAGGATTCTTGGCGCTTGAAATTCGAAGTTGGTGGTCTTTATTCTGTCAAGTTAGCGTATGAGCATCAATGTAACCATGAGACTTTGGAAGAAGCTCTAAGTTTATCTTTCGGTACCATTTGGACACAAAATCATCCCTCTCAAGGTGTTGGTTTTTGTGTGGCGGTATAGACTACCTTCCTAATCCAACTTTCTTAGGCGCGGTGTGGAGCTCGATGCATCCCAGTTAGTCTGTGTATTTTGTAATGATCAGGTTGATGTTGTTGATCTTTAATGTTTCTTCAGCAATAGAGCTTGTAAGGAAGTTTATAAGTGGTTTAATATCAAAACTGTAAGCCACAACCAACATGTTATTAACTTCCTACAACACATGGGTTTTGGGGACATCGGAATTTCGAAGGACATTTGGACTGCTGTTTGGCACAACGCTTCCCGAAGTAACATAATCTTTAAAAATGGTGAAGGAAATTTATATGTCCTTAGTGGCCCATGAAAACATAATCGAATCATACAGCAATAACATTGGTAGCTCAGCAACATTAGTCTATGCCACAACCTTTGCTTCACCAAAGAATACAAAGCCCGTCACACTAAATCAAGGATCTACCACTAGAGGAAGAGCCACATGAAGATACAACATTTGAGGTAGGCATAGTTGGAAAAATAACTTGCAAAGCCAATATGTCAAATTTATAGCATAACTGATATGTTGTAGAAAAGTGCTACTATCGATTTGATAAGTACTTCATCTCTTATCAAAGACAACCTCCTAATCATCAAGCAAATCAGCAGCACTACAACCGAGCACCTAATCAACATTCCCGCCACTATCAGACTGCTGCCCTGACCGCAACTACAATGACTAAATCTCTTGAAGAAAACTAGTGGTATCCAGATTCTGGAGACACTCATCATGTCATAAATTAACTTGGAAATCTCTATATTCAAACTCTATGAGAATCAAGAGGATTCTTGGCACTTGAAATTCGAAGTTGGAAGTTCAGTTCAATAAAAAAAATCAAAATAGCATTCGGTAAGTGATCACATTCTACGACTGTGCCTGAGTTCCATTTTTGCAAAGCTCCCATGTAATAAGACAACTTTTTCACAGAGCTCTCCCATGTTCCATACACATTTTCAACCGCACGTCTAAACTATACCAGCCTTTTGCATATTAGATCTCAAATCCATAATTATCTTTAACAATCTGAATACATATTTTATCTCATATGATGGATCACGCCGAATGATTCCCCTAACAAACTGGCAATCATATTTGTGTCCATATTTGCATGATTGATCAATAAATCACTCAAAAGACAAGTGTGAGAACCCTCATACTTCGTTATTTTGAATAGTCCATTTTTTTTACTCAATGAGGTGCATAGAAACCATCTGCAAGATATATCTGGTGTAGTATGTTTGCACACCACTTTCCATAATGCTTTTGTACTTTTGACAACAAGATACCCACGTTTTGCAATTCGTACCGAGTGAGCCTTTACAGCTGCCTGGAAGATTTATCTTTAAATACCAGTATTAAGATGGATATTTCCTTTGGAATAATCGTAGTAACTCCCACACTTACCAGTTGGAAGGTCGATCGAATATCCAAATACGTCTGGATGGGTCGTGGAGAAAAATGGAATTGTTGGATAAATGTCATAGCCATTTGTCGTGGTTGTGTATGCTACATTAACTGACACTTCTGCAATAAACTTCATCGTCATCTCATCCTCAGATGGAATCCCCTCAGGTTCAGACTGACTATCATATCCAAAATCCACAAAACTATCTGTTAGTGGCTCGGGAACAATATTGTCAGCAACTATAGGAGCATCATCTTGAATCCTAGAGGTAGTTGGTCCTTCTGTAACTACTACAAATGGACCACTACCACTTGTTGACATTTCTGTAATAAAATCATAAGCTATTCGTTTTGTTTGTATATACATCTCCAAACAACTATGATTTTGTTCAAAATCCAATAGCCATGCTAAATTGTAATCACTGTCAACGGGAAAACTTGTTTGTTCATCCACGAAAAATCACTGAATATATATTTACAATATATTTTCAGAATGAACTGGTTTCGATCGATGTCAGTAATATCATGTACATCGTTCAATAACGTAAATAATTAATAGTGCCAGACATTGCCATGCATTTTGATGGATCACGATAATATCTAACAGATTCTGAATCTTGTAATATATCGCATCCTCAATACAACAAAATTTAATTGACATACCTTAAAAAATAAAGAAAGAATTTATAAATTAGTACATTATATATAATGTTGTTAAATTTTATTATTTATATAACAACGGACCTGCAATATGCCGACCGGAGGAAACAATGAAGATTATCGATTACGAATTCTACGAGCAACCAGAAGAAGATTCTGGTTTACGAAACGAGCAACATTCTGTTCGGATATATAGACGAGTAAATTGATTGTTGTCGCCATCACATCAATATATATATATATATATATATATATATATATATATATATATATATATATATATATATATATATATATTTTCGATGTGGCCATCTAGATGACGACAAAGTTTTAAATTTTTTTTACGTCGTTATATACCGACATGAGCTGAAAAATTTATTTTTTTAATGTTGTCGCCGGCGACAACAAATATCGTTTAAGGATGTCGCCATCTCACATGTCGACATCAAAAAAATATTTTTTTAAAGAAGTCGCAATCTGACATGTCGACTTCAGTTAGTCTGATACTAGGAGAAAATGAGTTAATTTGTTAAACAATGTTAAAATATAGGTTTAATTAGTTAAAAAAACGAATCAATATCATCGAGTATATGAATTTAGTAAGAAAGTGTATGAAAATTGTAAAAATTGTCGCGGAAGGGGATCGAAATTGGGTTTCGTTGTGATGATGTACTACTAACCATTACACTACAATGAATTTTTATATTGAGTAGAGTATATATAATATATAAACACTTTTGCTGGGTGTGCGACTTATTGATTTATTATTTAATCAACCTTAACTTACTTTTAACATACCTAGCTGTAATATTTTCATTATACAACCTTTTACATATATCAAACTAATGAAAATTAAACTAAAATTATACTTTTTCTTAAATCCCGATACATAACCATAAAACCTAAATCAAGGTTCCAAGAACCCATAAACAAACATGGTTTTAAATCAAGATTTCACGAATTAAAGAGAATATTGCCTTATCTTACAGATTATGTCATATAACTTCCAATTTGACGAGTAGAAATGTGCTTCCTTTTCTCTTTTTCCTTTTTTTTTTTTCATTCTCGATTCTCTTTTACTCATTTCTTCTATTTTATTCATTTCTTTACAAATATATATATATATATATATATATATATATATATATATATATATATATATATATATATATTCGTCATTATTCTGAAATAATTCAGTGAAACGCTAATTCTTTGACACATAAATTAAAGGACAATCCCATGAATCCAACAACTATACGTTTACAATCTCATTCATTTTTATTTTTCATTTCTTTTGTCGTATACACTTACGAAAATAGCCTTAAAATATTAAAATTTTATAAAAATGCCCTAAAATATTGAGCATTTTTTTGAAAATAAAATTATTAACTATTTTTAATATATATTCAACTAGTTTGTAAAGAGTTGGCATCACGTCTCCATACTATTATTGTGATATAATCTTCGTTTCACATACATATTCCTTAGTCCAAGAGAACATAAGGCATGTTGAATATCTGAAACTGATATTTCAGATTCGTCGTTAGAAATTATATTAGATGAAATTATCCAAATGTGAATTTTGGTTGAATAGAATGGTCAATTTCTAATTATGTGATTTTGATGTGATATTCGCGATGTGCTTAATAAGATTAACCGTATACTTAATTGGCCAAGAATTGACCAATATTTTGTAATTCCTATTTTATAGATTTAATCGTATATTACCTTCAATTTATTGAATGATTTAGGGATATTGCTGATCGACTACTTAGCTGACTTAAAAGAAACAAAAATTCTTTTTTGTCGGAAGCGTATAAATCTGCTCTCCTTAAATTGAAACAAGATTCACCGTTGTATTTTTTTTTTTTTGCTGGGTCGCCATTGTATTTGTTTAACTATTCTTTCAGTTACCAAAAGGATTTGTGACAAGTATATATAGTTCTTTGAAGACTTGAGCTATGTTCCCATGCAGCATGGCAAAGAGGTTAGTTATGTATCTCAGCAATTGAATATGTGAAAACTGTGATACAATGTATAATCTGGAGTTGGTTGCCAATATATTTACTTAAAAACTTGGCAGTATTTTGTATACGAAGGAAATCCGTAGTTTGCTCAGACTACCTGAGTGAAAGTATCAAATATTCGTTTTCATAATTCGATTTAAAATATGAGGCAACATAAATGAATGTGTCTCTTATCTGATTTTGATGATGAGATTTTGTATTGCTCTGGTTGTGAATGCTTCAATTGAAATATTTTTGATTTTATTATTTATTTTTGCGAATCAACTAGATACACATAAATGTCCATACCTGTAGTTAGATGTTTTATCCTCCTAAAGTTGATTACTATATTAACTTTATTGTTGAGCCTAAATTGATCTTTTGTTCAATGGCTCAAAGAAAACAATACCTTGATTATGAAATCCGAATAATGATTCGCTTCGGGATACTTCTCTGATTTTAGAATTCTTTTCAAGGACTTCTTATGACTTAATGGTCAATTAGTTGCCCTGATACTCTAGAATGTGAATCTATCTATTTTATTTCGTACAAGCGACATATCTCCATGGGTATCTTTGTTCCTAAGCCGAAAAATGCAGCAAGATTGCAGAGAGCACTTGTCTCGGTTTTATTTGATCATGATCCGAGTTTATTTTCAAACTTTGGGACAATTATAGAATGGAACATATATGTATTTTTTTTAGAGGGCGATGGGCTAAATATTTTTTCGTGCACTTCGGGACTCGAACTCGAGTATCTCCAAAGTGGATGTGATCTCTTACCAGCTAGGCTAGGCCCAAGAGCTCCATATATGTGTTGGATTGTGAGTACTACGTATTATTCATAGGCTGACAATCAAACTGATTGGACTATATAAAATCAAGAAAACCGATGAGAATATTTTCTCGATTATGTATTCTCAAGACTTCGTTTTATTTAAATTCATGGATTATTCCAGAATGCATTACATATGTCTTTGACTGTGGATACTATATATTATTCATAGACTTTATGATGTTAAATTGAATATATGATCTGGATACTTGATAGAACAAATCACCTTATGGTTATAAGTAGATGAACATCATTGATTGATCTGACATCGCCCAAGAAAAGAATGACAAGATTCAGCTGATGCTACAATGAATGAAAGCTACTTAGAATCGTCAAGCCAGTTATGATAGCAAGTGGAACAAATTGAAAAATCTGAAGCGTGATTTGTTTCCGAAAATTTTTCCTTTGAAGATATTATATAGGGATAATAAATAGGATGGTCCTTGAACTTTACACTCATTCCCGTTTTAATTTCTCTTGTTTGCCCTATCCAGGTTTTAGTTTGTTAAATTATCCCAGTTCAATCCATGATGTTCGAACCCACATTAAATACAAATGTGCATATTAGATGCATATGTTATCAAATAAACCCACCTAAAACTCAACTATTTTTTTATTTTTGCCCCATTTTCACAATTTTAACACATTAACACTTAAATCCCCATTTTCGAACTTAACACATAACCCCATCTCTCAAACCCTAGCAAAAAATCGAATCCCAAAGCCTTATCATCCAAACACAATCGATCCCCTAGTCCACCCCAAAATTTGATGTGTCTAGAAATAGACACAATGTTTTTAATTGTTAATGATTAGGCGTGTTTTGATTGTTAATTTGATATTATATTGCATAATCATACATTGCTTGAAATTAGGTGAAAATGAAGAAAACAAGCTAAAGACGATGAATAAAGGTCAATAAATTGCTTAGAGATGAAGATGTACCGAAGATGATCAAGAAAAGTGGACAAAACGAAGGAGAGGCCCGATTGATTGGCCAAGGCAGAAAAAAGAAACAAAATTCGTTGAGGCGAGATCGATTGGAAATGAGGAGATCGGTCGATCAGTCTTTCCAGAAATACAAAAAATGAAAGTGTTGTGAGGCGCGATCGACCGCAAGAAGGTGAGTTGTCGATCGGCCGACTCGAAAATATGAACACGCGATTTCTTTCCATTTTAAAAGGATTTTGACCTATTTCCAGACACCAACATTCATATTTTCGTGGCATCCATCAGACTTTAGGCAGATACTCTCATATTTTGAAGACGACTACACTTAGGAAAAAGGAGGAAGACACGAAAACGGGATTGACACACTGTGATCGTGTCTATTGATATTATTTCTTTACTTTGCTTTTGTTTATACATTATAGAATAATATATGTTGTTTTAATTCAATTATGAGTAGCTAAATCTCTTCAATTCTTGGTTGATGGAGATAATACATTTGGATTTTATAATACTTGTGAGATTTATGTTTTGAATAATCGATTTTTGTTTGAGTATCAAGTATTTTCCCTGAGTTTCTTGACATGTTTGTTGTTTAATTATTGGATAGACAACCTAAGACATGCAATCCAATGCTAAGTTGATGGAGTAATACATTTGGATTTTATAATACTTGTGAGAATTTTCCTTAATTTCTTGACATGTTTGTTGTTTAACTATTGGATAGACAACCTAAGACATGCAATCCAATGCTAAGTTAGACATCAAATTCATAATTGTTTGATCCCTCTAATTTACAAAGCAACTAAGAATAATAAATTTGTGCGCGTGTGAATCTATTAAATTCATTCACAGGAAAAATACCTAACAAGATTAAATATAACCGCATGTGTTTATATTGTTTAGTTTCATCTTTGTCACTAATTTTTAATGCTAACATCAATTTAAATCTTAATCGCATATATTTGGATTGATTGATAATGGTTATATTAGAACGCGTGTTTCTGTTTAACTAGGAATAAGGTGAAATATGAATTGAATTTTCAATGATGAATATTTGAATAAAATTGAATCTTGTGAGAATCGATGATCGAGTAAATAAATTACAAAGGTAGAATTGACCGAAAACCAAGAATTGATCTTTAATCTGATATTTCAATAGTTTTGCTTTAAACTTTCATAGTTATAATCCAATTCACAATACCTCATCTTTATTTTATTGTTTGTTTTGAATTTTCATTAACACCAAAGAAATACAACTCCTCTCAGGATCGATCCCTACTCACATTACTACATACTTTTATCAATCGAAAGATTGAATGAGGTTAATTTAGGCTTACACGACAAGCGCAACAAAAGTCGAACCAACGTTGGACGTTGGAGCAAAGACGATGCAGGAGGGAAAGTCAGGATTGAGGAATTATTTGAAGCAAAATAGCACAATCATGTGAAACCAACGTCGAAATCATGGAAAATTCGATTGTAAGTGATTCATTTTAGTTTTTTCTCCTAATTTTTAAATGCCCTTATTCACGCCCCCTTCCCCCAAATTACACAATCCCTGATTTTTTGGTTTTAAAAAAAAAAATTGCCCTAATTACTGAATGTGTAAGTTGAATTTTTCGATTTGAGACATCACATTCAGTTGAATTTTTCGATTTGAGACATCTATGTTGTGAGTTCCTGTATTATATTTAATATGTAATTCATGCAATGGTTTTCATTTGAAATAGCATAAGATGACTTGGTTCTGTTCCAGTTTTTAGTGTAGGGCAGATTGCTCCAGGGGTGGACCCAGAAAATTTCTTGGTAGGGCGATTTTTTTTTAAAATAATATTTAAGGGTTAAAAAAATTTTGGGGGTGCAAAGTAATATATATTTTTTTCTTGGACATTTCACGAAACGGTCGCTGTTATTGCCGCATAGTTTGTTTATATTAAAAATAAAATAAGATAATTTTGACATATTGTTAATTCCAAAAAAATAGAAAAATTAATAAATGTTCCGCAGCAGTCGTTCTGGGCTGAAAAATTAATAAATGTTCCAAACCGTGACTGCCATGAAATTATCGTTATAGTTACACTTCCATTTTAGCATGAAATTTTACCGCGTCAGCTAGCTGCCGTTCCTGTTCCAGAACGGCCATTCCGCCCGTTCCGCGATTATTTTTGCTAACCATGGCTGGAACATGCAAGGATGCTGTCGTTGTAAGTAATTTTTTTCTTGTCTTCTTGCGTATATTTATATGTTTCTCTCACAAATTAAATATGCTCTTATGTTGAAATAATTTTCTTACATAAGTGTAAACACGATACAAAATGTGGGTGTAATTTTGAGGTTTTTATGTAAAAAAAACTCTTGTAATTTATCAAAGTAATAACTCATCCCACCATTTTGGTGTGATAAGCTGTCATAGACTCATATTCCTCGTTTAACCCTGAATATTCTGTTGGGTTTCTGGACCCCGGCGCCAGATCCAAGCGCCAGATCCAAACGCAGGGGAAATAATATAATAAACAGATCTGACACAGGGACGGACGATCGCACCTTATTCATATATAAACATGCAAATATCAAATATAAATGCACGAAAAGAGATTACCGTTCACCGACGTGAATCTGATAGCGGTAGTCCCTCGAGTCCAATCAACCTGACCAGATCTACAAGCCAACACCAGTGCTAGTTTGGCGTTGGCATTTCTATGAGAGTGAATGGAATCGTATATCCAAACTTAGAGAATGACTGACATATTTATAGTTGTCTAGTTGGGCTAGGGTCCATTAAGCCCAACAGACCAACCATTGGCCCATTGGCTTGAAGGGCATTGCTAACATATTCAACATAAATTAGTTTTATACTCTTTTTATCGAGCTGTTTTATACTTTATTCACAATAAATAAGAAACAAACTGGGTGAATTATTCCAGAATGTCGGAAAGATATAGCAAGTGGTCGTGATGATGTTGGTGGTGAAATGGCGGCGACGGGAACTTGTAGGAATAATGGCGATGGCTATTGTACTGAGGGACAAAGAAGAGATGATTACATCGTTGGTTATATAGTTTCAAGGAGAAGATATTGAAAAGAAGGAATGGTTAAAAAAATGTAGAAGACATTTAAGAGAAATTGGAGAACAGCTGAACAAACAAACAATATAGCAATATGGTGGGAAATTAAAAGAGAGAAGATGATATTGTGAAGAAGTAAATTGTTTGAGTTAAAAGAAATAAATATTTTGTAAACTTTAAGATATAATTGATCAGTTTATATAAAAAAATTAAAATTATAAAACTATTTTATAAAATGGAATAACAATTATTGTTTTTTCAATCTTAATTTTTTTTTTGGTTGTGAAGCTTATATAATAATTTTAGTTTCAATTTTACTCATTCAAATTAAAAAACTAGTAACGAATAAGTTATAGAAACATAGCTTTTTCTTCGTTTTTCTCCTGGCCACCTGGTATCGGAGTAGAAAGTTAATATTCTCAATAATCTCATTCTAAAGATTATTAAATAATAGCGGATGTAAAAAAAAAAGTCAAGTGGATATACTTTGTTTTTTTTAACAATGCCATATCATTAAATATTTAACCAATCCGATCAAATTCATAAGATACAATGCTTATGAAGAAAATAGGACATGAGTGCAGATTCCCTAGAATATAACCAATATTAGAAGAATGAGCCGCAACAACATGAGTTGTGGCTCTCCGGCAATGATTAATCATGAAACCCATCTTCCATTCTCCCTGCTACAGAACTACATATGTCTGAAATGATCGCTGCCTCTGGATGATTAGCAGAAGGGGCAGTTGATACAGAGTACCAGTGATGGAAGCCAAGGGGTATGTTGGGGGCATCCATGTTCCCAGCAAAAGTGTTTATATATAAATATATACAATGCTAATTTACAAGATCCATTGTAGTGTAGTGGTAAGTGCTTCGCTTAGAAACCCAAGCAAACCGAGTTCAATTCTCCGCTTGGCATTTTTTACACTTTTGGTGTTCATTTAACTATTATGTCCTGCATGCATTTTTTACACTTTTGGTGTTCATTTAACTATTATGTCCTACATTTGACATTTTTACACTTTTGGTGTTCATTCAACTATTTTGGCCTATTTTTTTTACACTTTCGGTGTTCATTTAACTATTATGCCCTACATTTTTAATTTTTTGGTGTTCATTCAACTATTTTGGCCTATATTTTGCATATCATTTTCAACTATTTTGGCCGGTGATGGTGAATTGTGATTGATTTTTGCTCATATTTACGATAACGTCATTGGTAACTCATAGTGGGTCAATAAAAATCAAACAAATAGTGCATGTTTATTCAATAAAAATTTGCGGTGTAACCGATGTAAGGTGAAATCGATTTTTTTTTCGCTCCCTAATTTATTTTTCTGGGTTCGGCCATGCAGAGTACCCATGTATATTTTGGATATAAGTGATTGTTTACCTCTATTGCGTTCTTATGTGGTTATATACGACTGATTTTTCTTTTATTTGTGTCTCTCTTTTACAATTACCCACAAAAAAAAAGTCTCTCTTTCATAAACTGTTTTTTTCTACTAACTAATATTTTTTTACGGTTATTTCGTTTCCTATCTATTATCGATGTACGAGGATTTCATCCTCAAAACAGTTTTTACCATCATCAACAAATTTTCCTCCCCATCATCA
Organism: Haberlea rhodopensis; assembly: GCA_907163345.1. Lineage (NCBI taxonomy): Eukaryota > Viridiplantae > Streptophyta > Magnoliopsida > Lamiales > Gesneriaceae > Haberlea > Haberlea rhodopensis. Next base: position 6,503,687 of record CAJQUN010000013.1, read on the forward strand.
TGAAGGTCTTTCGCAGAGTGGAAGGTAAATATTTTCTTCTCGCTTTCTTTTTATTATCTCATATTAATTTGAAACCTCTCTTGGCTCAACTAAATGGGGATGAATAATTTGGATTCAAATTGGAAAGTTTTATCTGAACCTAACATATTAACTCTACCACACTGCTCTATTTTTTTTACTACTATGTTAGGTTAATTGGTTTGTAAGTTTTATATTGCAATTGAGAGATTGAATGATAAATCACTTTATGATGTATGCTTTGGCGCATTTGATTTGGGTTCTTCAATCGATAAATGTGCTTAACTATAATAAGATTTGGCTCAGGAAACCATTTTTTTTTCTTCTAATCTTCCTAGATCAATTTTCATTTTTAGGACCTGAACACTCATTTGCTTATATGACAAAGAGCCTTCACAGGATATTCATGTATTATATTACACACACGTAACGCGTGTGCGTCTAGTACACACACATATATAATATATATACTAATTCCTTTGGCACCATGCAAGACGCGGTGTCAGTGAGCAGCTTATGTGACAATCTTGTCTTGTCATTCGATCATCATACGTGTCATCTGATCTAAGTAAATTATCGAACTAATAGGTTCTTAACCTGCAATCCTCATAAAATTTTTGTTAGTATCAATGTTTTTGGTAAACAAAGACATAAAATTGAGAAACAGCTAAACTTTTATAGGTTTTCGTGCAGTAGGTGAAGTAAACTCATCCCATATGCTTACAAACAAGTATGCATGTGCAAATTGCAATCTATAGGATCAACATATTTCATAAGCTCGCTATATTATAAAAACATTCAAAAAGTAAAATTCTTGAGCTACACTACGAAAATTCGAATCTTCAATAAATTATTCTAAAACTTCTATCATGTGTCACTTAAGATACCATCGTCCCAACCACATAATCATGCCAATTCTTTATCACCAAAAGCATGTACAGGCAATTATACAAAAGGAGGAATTATCGTGGCACCCATTCTTTTGCCCTTTCCTCCACAGTTCAAACAAAAACTTGCGTGACCTCTTATATTATAATGTAACTTCTGTTTTTAACATACACCTTTGTAGCACCCGTAGAACAAGTGATTCTTGATGGAAAAATCTTTGTCCCTTCAAAGACTTGATTATGCTAGGAGATCTGGAAGAAGAAACTGAGTCATTCTTGAAACGAGACCGATTATTAGAGACAAATGGCAAGAATTTGATGGTAATCGGGAAATTAGTTCTCAAGAAAAGTGGAGAGATTGAAAGGGACTATTGATGTGTTGACATCCTTTCCTTTTTCAAAGTTTGCTAAGAGCCACCAAACTCATATAAACATTAGAAACAATTATGATTATTTATACAAATAAGTAAAAACAGAACCAAATTCTACGAGACAAGTGGTACAACATACTAAAGCGATGATGGCCCTCTTCACCAATATCAGAGCAGCTGCTAGAATCATCAAAATCAAAATCATCATCATCATCATTCCCAGTAGGAGGTTCTAGCACACACAAAGCATTCCTTTGGAGCTTGACCTCAACCCCATTCTCTGCCTAACCTGGCTCATCATGTCACTATAGCAAAAAAAAAATAGCTCAGGCAGAGAAAATTATTGGTGTGCCGAGTTGCCAATGAATGAGAAAATCATTGAAGCATAGACTTAGATGGATTTCATTCTCATGTTTGGAAAAAATCAGATAGCAGAGAATAGTAGGAATGAAATGTAAGATTGAATGCATGAGGATAGAATTCATCATGTAAATAAATATGTACCAAGTTAATTTATGCATAGCATAAAATGTAAGCTATCATCTTGTTTACGCATGCATACATACAGAATTAATTTCAATTATTTGTACCTAAATACAAACTACATATAAATCATGCAGCATACAAGTGTAGCACATGTACACTCCTTAAACAAAGGAATTTCATATTATAAGTCTAAATGCTTCATTTTGAATTGATTGGACACAAGGATCTTAAGAGATAGCTAACAATATAAAACTTGAATGGCTTCCAATTCATACTTAAAACTTTAACAGTAGGGACTGCAAAATAGAAATTTTCGTTTAGGTGATTTAATTTTACGTGTGAATAACATAAAAAGGAAAAATGGAAATTGAGGCTTCAGGAGTTTGTGTGTATACAATGCGATTGGTTTGTAACCTGTGGAAATGTTAACTGGAAGATCCTTGTGAACTGCTTCCTAATCGTAATAATTATTTTAACTTCAAACTTGATCTTTTGGGATGAGGTTGTGACGATGATTTCAATAACCAAAAAACGGGGGAAAAAAAGGAAAACAAAGAACTGAACAGGGCGTGAAAGTAGACGAACCTTCAACAGCTTGTGAACAAATTCAACATCATCACATGGCCCGAATGTTGGGATATGCCCTAAGACATGTCATTAGATGATTGTTTATGACATACAATGTATTATGATTTTATAAATGGCAAATCATTATTATATATTATTCGAATATCTGTGCAATATGAATTGATATATAAGTTAATGTCCTTAGAATAATATTGTATTATTCTTAAAGATTGTCCATAGTCAAGTATTATCATAAATAAGGATAATGATAATACATTGAGACTAGTATGTTTTGATTGATGAATTAATTCATAGATATGAGATATCAAATCAACACATGGGTACATGTTACAGAACAATGTACTGGACAGACCCACCATGAGAATGCTACATGGATAGTTATATGAGTGTCATAAGCAATTCTCATTGTGATAATAATGTATGTAATCCTTACGACTTGAGATCATCAGAGATCCCAACATAAGGAGTTATGTATCTTGATATTGTCAAACGTTACCTGTAACAGGGTAAACTATAAAGGCAACTATTGGATACACTACGAATTATGTAGAGGGATGTTGATTGATCAAGATAGGATTTGTCCCTCCTATATAACAGGAGAAGTGTTTGGCCCTTGATCAAGTAAGACTAAAATGCATGGCCGTGCTCGACTAAGTCGATATGTGATATCGAGCTTATCCGTTTATTCTAGTTCTACTTGGGGATCAAAAAAGTGAGATTGAATATACAAGTGCGACTATTCCATGACTCGTGTTCAATCTAAACACATGGACAAAGGGATTAAGTTACAAGGTTAATATTATCACAAGTTCTAAGATTATGTCGAGTCAAAGACATTCTTGTAATTTGGGTAGCCTTGATGTGTTGCTAGATACCGCTCATTGCTTGTGACGTAAAATGAGATTTTATGTCACTGCCAACATTACAAGATCCTATCTGGTCGCACAAAATATTAAATCGATAAAGGGAATTAAATTCATGGGATGAATTAAATAATTAAGAAGAGTCTTAATTAAATGATTATAAGGATTTAATTAAATCATGGGTTTGGGCCCATGAGACTTTAAGAAAGTCTTGAACCTTAATTAAATCTTATAATATAAATACAAGGTTATGATTAATTGTTAATCACACAATTCATAAAATAACCTAGCCACCATACCAAGAGCTCTCGCCCGCCGCCTCCTTCCTCCTCCATCTTCACGGCCGACGTGAATAGTTGTGATCGGAAAGGCCGCCGTTTAATCGGTTTTGAACCGTGAGTTTGGTTTTGGTTCAAGAATAAGTCTAGCAACTTGTTCTTGAACGTCCCTTGTTCGATTTGATCGTGTGGATACCGTAGAGACAAAGGTGCAAACTTTTGTTTGTGACTCGTGGTGCTACAACGAGGATTCTGCTTCAAACACGCTACGAGGGTGAGACTCTTATTATCTATAATCCGATATGACCACTTTGTATAGATCCCGGTTCTAGTAATCCAAATTTTAATTCCGCTGCGTTGTATGCTTGTTGGATTACTTACAGTGGTATCAGAGCCGTGTACAAAGCTCATATCGGATTTATGTGGTTAATTGTTTAATCATATTTAGATTTGTATTGCATGCTAATAAAACTGTATATAATCATATATGATATGAGTAAATCGAGTTGTGTAATTATCGTAAAATTATATTTGATATAATTGAAGTTTATTGTATACGATAATGAAGGCGTAAAACCGAGCCCATAGCATGAGATGATTCGGCCACCACCATCACAAATGACACACGGCTGCCACATGAGGGCTAGGGTTTTCGAACCCTTGGCTCGAGATGGTTTAGCTGTTGTGGCTAATAATTGTGCATGGAAGTGTCGAAACAATGCTAAGGTTTTAGAATTTTTGGCTCGATTAGATGGTTGACGGCTTCCTCCACATGAGAGCTAGGGTTTTTCGAACCCCTTGGCTCGAGATGGTCGAGCCGCCACCGTCATAATTCGTGGATGTTTGGACCGTGGCTCGTGGCTAAGAATTTCGAACCATGTGGCTCGATGAACATGAAAAGACGCATGGACGGCTAGGGTTTGGAACCCTAGCGGCGCCGCATGGACGCACATGGCTCGGACCATGGCTTGGGCTAGGGTTTCAAACCCTAGGCCCATGCATGGTCCAGCCGTGTGGTTAGATGGGTCGGACCCATTTGGTTCATGGTTTGAGTCGCATTTAGTTTCGTGGCATGTGATGTCCCGAGAGTACGATAATTTCATAAAATTTATTTTACAGTTTATTGGGATTAAATTTTAAAATGTTTAGAATGTAATCATTAATTGTTATTGCATGTTATATGTGTTGTTTGAGCATGGTGCATGGTTATAGCCTTTTTACCTATTAGATAGGTTTTGTGAATGTTTGTATTTAATACGACCTGCGAGTCGTGCCTTCTCTATTTTTCTGAATGTATTCCCTCCCCTATGCTCCCCCTCGAATGTAACTCGAGGAATTCTCTAAATCATTTAATTGTTATATAGTTTAGTTAGAATTTTTTTGATGGAGATCAATGAAGATGGACAAAGGTGCCGGGATGAGGAGGCCATTCACAAAAGGGAGCCAAAGAGGTGCTTGGAGAAGTTACCTTAGGTTGACCTTTAGGATTTTCTCATTGGCTTGAGAAAATCATTAGATGGGGCCATAACCATGTCACGTTTACTTTATGTTGATGTATGAGATTGATGTTTACTGTTTTATTTAAGATTGATGCTTATATATATATGTAGATATGTATATATTCATATATGTACCGGACATATTTTCAATATTGAGATCAATAAATCCCTCTTATAATATTAAGTTTAAGATGCCTTCAAATTAAAAATACTCGTCAAGACTTCGATTGAACATATGTGGGTTTGCCAAAGCAAAGCACCGTGACAATCTTAGTAAGACGCGAAAGGATAAAAGTGATATCCGTATTATTTTAAAATTGGGTTCGACTTAACTAGCGTTATCTCAATAGGATTGGGAACCTAGAGGCATGGGGTTGGAAAATAATTCATTAGATGAATTTGAACAAAGTGTTGTCGTCCAACCATCCAAGAATTACATGTGATGTAATTGACAAAGTGTTGTCTACCTAAATAACCGAGTCTTGGGCGATTAGCCAAAGCTAACTCAAGATTAAGTGAAATATGGATCTTGGCCCACTAAAGTTTTCGAGGGTTGATAATTTTAAACAAAATAGTGGGAGTGTCATTTAATATAAGACCATATTAAATGATTAAAATCATAAACTTATTTTGCATATTTATATTGTAGATATCCATGGCAACTAACAACGTCACAAGCACATTATCATTGCGACCGGTCCTTGAGAAGGACAAACTTAATGGGACAAATTTCCTAGACTGGTATAGGAATTTGAGGATTGTCCTCAAGCAAGAAAAGAAGCAATATGTCCTAGAGAAGCCCTTACCTGCTGAGGAACCTCCCTTGACGGCTGCTAAAGCCGATAAAGATGCTTACAAGAAGCATCAAAATGACGCACTTTATGTTGGGTGCCTTATGCTTGCCACCATGAACTCTGAGCTTCAGAAGCAACATGAGGAAATGGAGGCGTTCGATATGATCGAGCATCTAAAGCAACTGTACCAACAACAAGCAAGACAAGAGAGGTATGACGTCTCTAAAGCGTTGTTCCAGTGTAGAATGGTAGAAGGAAGTCTAGTTGGAACTCATGTACTCAAGATGATTGGGTATATTGAGAATCTGGAGAAGCTGGGTTTTCCTTTGGACCAAGAGTTGGCCACTGACGTGATCTTGCAATCGTTGCCTGAAAGCTTCAGTCAATTTGTCTTGAATTACAATATGATTGAAATTGAAAAGACTCTACCACAGTTACTTGGCATGCTTAGAACTTTTGAAGCAAATAGCAAGAAGTCTAAGCCTACAAATGTTCTTATTGTGAATAAGAGCAAAGGAAAGACTAAAGCTAAGAGCTTCAAGAAGAACTAAGAAGGTCTTTGTTAAGTCTAAGCCACATGCTTCTGCACTAAAGCCAAAGGGAGGAGTGGCAAGGGAAGGGAACTGTTTCCATTGCGGTGAGACCGGTCATTGGAAAAGGAACTGCAAAGTATATCTGGAAGATCTTAAGAAGACAAAGGGAAGTGTGACTTCCAATTCAGGTATTTTTGTTATAGAAGTCAATTTATCTACTTCTTCATCTTGGGTATTAGATACTGGATGTGGATCTCACATTTGTGTAAATGTGCAGGATCTCAAAAGGAGTAGGACGTTGGCGAAAGGCGAAGTTGATCTCCGAGTTGGAAATGGAGCAAGAGTTGTTGCATTAGCTATAGGAGATTACCATTTATCTTTACCTTCTGGTTTATCATTGATTTTGAAAGACTGTTATTTGTGCCGTCTATTACCAAAAACATTATTTCTATTTCTTGTTTGGACAAGTGTGGATTTTCATTTATGATAAAGGACAGCTGTTGTTCTATTTATTCAAATGATATGTTTTATGCAAGTGCACAAATGATTAATGGTCTTTATATATTAAATCTAGATATGCCTGTCTATAACATAAATACTAAAAGGATTAAGAATAATGATTCTAATCCAACTTATCTCTGGCATTGTCGCTTGGGCCATATAAACGAGAATCGCATATCAAAACTTCATAAGGATGGAGTAATGGATTCATTTGATTTTGAATCATATGAAACATGTGAATCTTGTTTAATGGGCAAGATGACTAAAGCCCAATTCAAGGACATGTTGAAAGGGCAAATGTTTTATTGGGACTAATACATAGTGATGTATGTGGACCAATAAGCACACATGCTAGAGGGTTTTCAATACTTCGTTACATTTACTGATGACTTCAGTAGATATGGGTATGTGTACCTGATGAAACATAAGCATTAAACCTTTGAAAAGTTCAAAGATTTCAAGAATGAAGTACAAAACCAACTTGGCAAAAGTATCAAAACTCTTCGATCAGATCGAGGAGGTGTTGATGACTGGAGAATCAGAATGCAAGCTCATCTGGCAGCTCAGGATGTCGATATGTGGTTCGTCATCACTGATGGACCAATGAAGATTCTGAAAATCAATACAGCAGTTGCCATTACTGGTGGAGAACCACAAATGGTAGAGAAGGACAGATCCTTCTGGACGAATGAGGAAAGAAAGAAAGCAAATCTTGACAACGTTGCCAAAGACATCTTGTTCAAGACATTGGACAAGAACATGTTCAGCAAAATCAAAATGTGCACTACTGCCAAAGAAATTTGGGAGAAGATAGCACAGCCATGTGAACGCAACGACCAGACCAAAGAAAACAAGCTGACTGTTGCTCTTCAAAGATTTGAGAGCATAAAGATGAAGAATGGAGAACTCTAAACGAGTTTGATGAAAGAGTCACTGACATCATTAATGAACTGAATGGTCTGGGTAATGAATACTCAAACAGAGAGATCGCTCTGAAAGTTATGAGAGCCCTGCTAAAAGAATGGGATGTAAAGACCATTGCTATGAAGGGAGTCCAAAGATCTGAACAAGGTTGAAATTCATGATCTGTTCGCAGATCTTAAAGCATATGAGTTCGAACTGATAAGCAGAGGTGAAGCAGAGCCATTCATCTCTCAACCAAACAAAGCACTGGCAGCTATTCCAGACCAGATCGCCTCCACATCAGATCGATCTATCGAACAGATAAGTAATGATGCTATGTCATTATTTATCAAGAAATTTGGTAAATTCCTGTCTAAAAATAAGAGGAACTTTAAACCCTCTCATCATTATAAGCCAAGAAAGGACGACACTGTTAATGATCAGGCTTGCTACAATTGTGGTAAGACCGGACATTTCATTGCAGATTGCACCAGACCAAAGAAAGAAGAACGGAAGGAGAAGCATCGCGATGACAGGAAAAAGAAGCACTACAAATATCGCAAAAATCATGGAAAGTCCCAAAAGGTCCTAGTAGCTGAAGAAGGAAACAGCAAGTGGGCTCAGACTGACTCTGATTCAGACAGCTCCGAATCTTCTTCCAGCGAAAGCGAAGAAGATATTCAATGTCTAATGGCAGACGAAGAGATGAGTCAGACAGACGAGGTATTTGATTTTGACTCAAATGAATTTACACGTGAATAGCTCATGTCCGCACTGCAAGACATGGCTAATGATTATAGGATCTTAGCTGAATCATTTGAGAAAAATAAAGCTAAATTCAATGATCAAATGGATGAGCACAACAAACCAAGCTGCTCTGAGCAGGGTGAGTGCAACAATCTCCAGATCGAGCTGAATAAGCTGAAAATCTCCTATGATCAGCTCCATGAAGAAAATAAGAGATTAGCACACAAAATGCTAAGCTTTCTCATATATTCAAAACATGGACAAAGTCCAGAACATCTTTGGAAGAATTACAAGAGGTACAAAGAAACGTTGGTGATTTCACCGGCATAGGCTTTGACACCAAAGAATCCACCAAAGATGAATCTGAACTGTTGCTGGTAAAGAACAAAATCAAACAAATGACATTTGTTAAATCCAGCACAGTATATGAGACTGAAGCACCTACGATTCAAACGGGAGTCTCTTTCGTGAATCAAGGTTTGAGAAAAGGAATTGGATATGTCAACCAAGCCAAAGAAAAGGCACCAGCAAGCTTTGCGTCTTTCAGACCAAATCTAAGGGTGCAAGATCGAAGGCAAGGAAGACAATACAATTACTATAATTCAAAACCAGTTCAACGAAGATATAGACTACCCCATGAGAATCAAAGGATTCCATATCGCACACATTATCACACACAACATCGAAACAGACCAGCTCACAGCACACCACACACACACAAGTCATTAAAGCTGATACAGGTGTGGGTTCCCAAAGGGCTAATTCGTTCTGGACCCAAATAAGATTGGGTACCAACAATAAATATGGTTGATGACAGGTACCGAAGAAACTTGCATCAGACTGGTACTTGGACAGCGGGTGTTCTCGTCACATGACTGGAAACATCGAGCTGCTATCTGAAGTTACAGAATGTACTGGACCCAAGATCATTTTCGAGGATAACTCAAAGGGTAAGACCGTGGGCAAGGGTAAGATTGTCCATGGTAACATTATTATCAATGATGTGCTGTTAGTTGAAAATCTGTGCTATAATCTGATTAGTATAAGTCAACTTTGTGATAATGGTTATGCTGTAGAATTTCACAAACACACTTGCACTGTTAAATCATCAGACGGTATAACCATGCTTGTAGGAATCAGGAATGGAAATACATATAAGATTAACTGGAATCATGCTCAACCTGAAAATCCTACTTGCTTCATCGCTAACATTGATAATAAACACTGGATATGGCATAAACGCTTGAATCATATCAATTTTAAGACTATTTCTAGCCTGTGTAAACATGATTTAGTTATCGGTCTGCCCAAGATCGATTTTGCGAAGGATAAGATCTGCGAAGCTTGCCAAATGGGCAAACAGATCAGATCATCCTTCAAAAACAAGAATGACAAATCCTCCTCTCGTTGTTTAGAACTATTGCATATGGACTTGTTTGGTCCCATACAAATAACAAGTTTAGGGGGAATGCGGTATACTCTCGTTGTTATTGATGATAACTCACGCTTTACATGGACTATATTTTTTAGCAGTAAAGATCAGACCGGTCCGAAGTTGATCAAGCTGCTGAAACGCACTCAGAACGAGAAATCATCCAGCATAGACAGGATTCGAAGTGACAAAGGCACTGAGTTTTCAAATCAGAATCTTGAATCCTTTCTAGAAGATCATGGAATCAAGCATGATTGCAGCCGCTCGAACTCCTCAACAGAATGGAGTTGCAGAACGAAGAAACAGAACGCTCAAAGAAGCAGCAAGAACAATGCTTGCTGATTCTGGAATTTCACAAAAGTTCTGGGCAGAAGCTGTGAATACTGCATGCTACACTCAAAATCGGTCTATGATTAACAAGAAGCTGAATCTCACTCCATATGAAATATGGACTGGTAACAGACCGTCTATTTCTCACCTTCGTGTATTTGGCTGTAAATGCTTCGTTCACAACAATGGTAAGAATCATCTTACAGCATTTGAAGCTAAGTCAGATAATGGAATATTCATAGGATATTCATCAACTAGCAAAGCTTATCGAGTTTTTAATAATCGAACCTTAACTGTAGAAGAATCAGTTCATGTAATTTTTGATGAATCTTTGTGTGTTGAGGGTAACAAAGAATCAATTCAAAATCAGATGGAAAACATCCATCTCGAAGCTAACAGTGATGATGAGATTGTAGCTAACAGGTCAAGAGACAATCCACCAGAACCTGAAGTACCAGCCAGATCGGATCAAGGCAATGAAGCTTCTCCAGATCGAGCCGATCCGGATGATCCAAACTCTCATATCAAAGCAGATGCTGATCATACCTCTACTACTACTACTCATCCGGCTGGACCAGACAATCCAGAGTCAAGCTATCGATGGACTAAGAGGCATCCACCTAATCTAGTGATTGGAAGTCCCTCTGCACCGATTAGAACCAGAGGACAGATGATGGATGAGTTCACTCATGCTGCCTTCATCTCAACTCTGGAACCTAAGAAGATCGATGAAGCTCTGACTGATTTCAACTGGATTAAGGCCATGCAAGAAGAACTTAATCAATTCGAACAAAATCAAGTTTGGAATCTAACCCCAGACCAAGCTATCTGCCTGTTATTGGAACCAGATGGGTTTTCAGAAACAAGCTGGACGCAGATGGAAATGTGGTTAGAAACAAGGCCAGACTGGTGGCACAAGGATTCCGACAAGAAGAAGGAATTGACTTCGATGAATCTTTTGCACCAGTCGCCAGACTTGAAGCAATCAGAATCTTTCTTGCATATGCTGCCTTTAAAGACTTCAAGGTATATCAGATGGACGTCAAAAGCGCCTTTCTTAATGGTAAGCTTCAGGAGGAAGTTTACATCGAGCAACCTCCTGGATTTCAGAACCACTCATTCCCTAATCATGTATACCTACTGAATAAAGCAGTATATGGTCTGAAACAAGCACCAAGGGCCTGGTATGACACTCTATCTCAATTTCTGCTGAACCACGATTTTCAGATCGTCTCAGTAGATAAAACTCTCTTTAAATTTATTAAGGGGGAACATACACTGTTAGTTCAGATTTATGTTGATGATATAATCTTTGGGTCAACTAACCCCAAATTATGCGAGAAATTTTCCAAGTTGATGCAGGGACAGTTTGAGATGAGCATGATGGGAGAACTCTCATTCTTTTTGGGTCTCCAAGTCAAACAGCTCAGCAATGGAATTTTCATCAACCAAACCAAGTATACCAAAGAGATGCTTAAGAGATTCGGAATGGAAACATGCTCAACTGCATCCACTCCAATGAGTCCTACAATCAAGTTAGACAAAGACGAAGGGGGAACGGCAGTCGAAGTGACTATGTATAGAGGACTAATCGGATCGCTCTTATATCTTACAGCGAGCCGGCCTGATATTATGTTCTCAGTCTGTATGTGCGCCAGATTTCAGTCAGAACCAAATCAATCACATATTATTGCTGCTAAGCGTATTCTGAAATACTTGAAAGGATCTCAGAACGTTGGTCTTTGGTACTCCAAAGATTCTAACTTCAGCCTGATCGGATATTCAGACGCAGACTACGCTGGCTGTAAGATTGATCGTAAAAGCACCAGTGGAACGTGTCAATTTCTAGGTGAACGATTGATCTCTTGGTTCAGTAAGAAGCAAACATCAATTGCCACATCTACAGCTGAAGCAGAATATCTTGCCGCTGAAAGCTATTGCGCTCAAATGCTCTGGATTCAACACCAGCTCAAAGACTATGGCATCCAAGCTGTTGACTCTCCGATATTTTGCGACAACACAAGGGCAATCGCTATAACATATAATCCAGTTCTGCACTCTCGAACAAAGCATATTGATATAAGACATCATTTTATTCGAGATCATGTTGGCAAAAAGGAGATTCCGATCGAACACATCTCAACAGAGCAGCAAGCAGCAGACATCTTCACCAAACCGCTCCCTGAGGCTAAGTTTAATTGTTTCCGTCAAATTCTTGGTTTAATTGACTTATCTTGATAGTTTAGATGTTTTCGTCTTTTCGCGTTTAAAGATTTTTGTTGGCACAGATCGATAATACAATATTCAGAAAGACACAGACCGGTCCGAACTTTCAGACCAATCTATGTCAATCTGATGTTATCCTATGATCTGTCTGGACAATAAATCTTTTATTTTGTTTTTATTTAAAACAAAAACAGCCCGGACTGATTGCATTTTCACCGCCTTATCTTTCTTTTATCCTGACCGTCTATTTTGAATTATTTATTGATCAGTCTTCGAGATAAAGACACGTGTCTTCTCTCTCTTATTTAGCGGGCTGAACATTTCATTTTCATTCACTGTTTACCATTTACCGCCTGTCTGCGTTCTAACTCTCTCATATTCTCTCAAAACTCTTCGTATATTGTTTTTCATTTTACTCCAATGGCTACCATAACTCAAAACTCTCTCTCCGTTGAGTTTAATGATATTTACAGGGCTGAAGATGCAGAGATGGTCTCCATTTTCCGAGCTTTGGAATCGTCTGGATTGAGAAACTTTTTGGAGTGTGGCACAGTGGTTTACGAGTCGGAGATTCGTGAACTGTTTGCCAATGATGTATCCCAGAAGTCATTCATCTCCACATCTGTCAAGGGCAAAACAGTTGAAATCTCGCCGATGACGCTGGCCAAGACCTTTGGTCTACCCAACTCCGGACTGATTGAGTTTGGACAGATTCCTCAAGCCTCTCTCACAGCTCTTCAGGGGAAGATTTCTATTTTTGGCCATCGCCTGCAGCCCTCATTCAAAAAGAAGGAAATGCTCTTTCATTTCCAGGTACTGTGCGAAATTGTGGGCAAGCCATTATTGGGCAACTGGAAGTTTTGACGCCGTCACTACCGAGAAGTTCAGGGCCATGGCTGCTATTATTTTCGGACAGAAGATGAACTGGTCCGTGATTCTTTTTGGAGTTCTGATGGAAACAGTGATCGCCTCCAAACAGGCCGTCTGCTTCGCTGTTCCTCTCAGCAAGCTACTGGAAACTTTGGACATTGAGCTGGGGAAGCAGTCTGCTCTGAGTCCCTTCAAGATTCTCAACTCCAAAGTGCTAGCACTGCTGAAATCCAAGAGTGCTCCACATACCCCTACAGATCTGGTGGCAGTCAAGATTGAGAAGGGAGAAGAACAGGCTGCTGCTCGCAAACCACGAGTCAAGCGAAAGTTAACCATCCAGACTGACTCTGAAGAAACTCAGTCTGCTCCCTCGCCACCAGCCAAGCCTCTTCCCAAGAAGCCAAGAACCCAGATTACCAAGCCCAGCAAAACCTTACCTCTCAAAGCCTTACCCATTTTGCCTCCAACAAAAGCCACCCCTGCACACCAACCTACAACCCAAATTTCAACCACTTCAACCACTGCACCCAATGTAACCATCCGAGTCCCCTCTACCATTCCCGTGATCAAAGTGATTGTTATCACTGAGTTGGACGACTATACCCAATCAGGATCAAGTCCTCTCCCTCCACCGGCAAGGGCAAAACCATTCTCTCCGAACCACTCTCCTCTAAGCCCAAATCTGCAGCAATTGACATTGCTATGGAGGACGTTGAAGAAAAAGTGAAGGAGCTCATTGTGGTTTTTGATGAGTACGTCGAATACAGAACGATCAACCACATTGAGCAGTTCTTCGGCAAACTCAGACGCCTTCAGAAAATGGAAGAAGAAGTTCTGAAGGGGACAGAGACCGATGATGTTCGGATTGCTGTGCAGCGCAAAGAGCTCTTTAAGGCCAATCAAAGATTCAAACTGGCGTCTCTGCTCTTAACTGCTAACAAAGCGAACTTCGATCCGAATGTTCCAACTGCCAGAGATGATGGGGCTGTTATTGCTCAATTAGAGATGGATATTCATGCTCTACATTTAGCTGTCCGCTTTCAACGATAGAAAATCAGCATATGCACTCCAGTAACCATCCCGGATCATCCCTCTGCAAGCAAAACTCTGGCAGAACCTTTCATTGAGGTTATTCCCTCTGGAGCAGCAGATCAGACCGCAGATCGCGCAGCAGATCAGACTGCAGACCTAGTAGCAGATCAGACAGCGGAGCAGCCATTGCCTAATGCTCCGTCTGCTACAGAAGATGAACCATTGAATGTCTTGTTGGACTCTCCAACAACATCTATTCCTTTGGGATCGTCAGACTCCCACGTTCAAATCAGTCCAACCGCAGAACTTGCAACAGTTGGCACACCAGAGTTCGTTGATCCGGATCTGGTGGTCTCCACAGTTGTTGCAGCTCTACAAATTGAGGAGCCCTCCAGACCCAGCACTCCTCCCATCCAATCAGATGAAGATATGGCTTTCATACAAGAATTCTCTTCGGATCTGGTCACCTTGATCCGGTCCGAAAGTCACCAAGCTGCTGTATCTTCACTTGTACCGATTGCTGAAGAAGATGATCATGCATTGTCCTCATCAGATCACTCTCCAAGCCGACAATCTGATGCACCTCCATTTCTGGCAAGAACCCTTCAGCACTTATCTGACAACTGCATGTCACTCTCTCAACGTGTTCTAGAAGTTCATCAAGGTCAGCGGCTTACAGCTTTGGACTTTGATTCATTCAAAGAGAAGATGACAGCCAGTATTGGCAGCCTTCAGCGAGGACTGAACGATTTGTTCTCTCAGCAAGCCACTTATAAGAACAGCCTGAGAAAAGAGCAGATCGAGCTGGCACTGAAGTCAGAGCATCCGTCGCCAACTCCCTTCGCGCTCAAGATACTCGTCTTGACGCTATCAGCGCTCAGCTAGCACAAGTTGTAGATTTTCTCCAAGAGATTGCTGCTGACAAAAAGGGGGAAAAGAAAAAAGACTTCAAGCCGCATCAGTCTCAGTCTTCAAGAAAATAGATTGTTTATATATTCAGACTGTCTGTATGCAAGACTGTTGATCAATAAAGAAAATCTTTCTTTGTTAAGTCCTTGTTCATTTATTTTTGAACTAAACTAAAAGGCTTAATAATAAAAGGAAATCGATCCAACTTAATAATGTTCATTTATTTTGAAGAAGAAGTAATCGATCCAAAAGTATACGCTTCAGAGTTCTTATCAGACTGGTTAAAAAGACTTGGAAGCTAGGTTTTGTCATCATCAAAAATGGGGAATTTGTTAGTTTCGAACCTTATCGATGAGATTTTAAAGATGACAAAACATATCAGACCGGATCGAGGGAAATCAGACTGACCAGATCGATCGCCCAAAACAGATCAAGCTGATATGATGACAAAGCATATCAGATCGGACTGAGGGAAATCAGACTGACCAGATCGATAGCTCAAACAGAACAAGCTGATAAGGCATATCACATATCAGACCAGATCGATGGATATCAGACTGACTAGATCGAAGCTTCAGATCGATCTCAATCTTTATCAGATCAGAGCAGTCAAGGATGCATAAAGAATGGCTCTTCAGTCCGAATCATTAACGGCTATTTATTGTAGCATATAATATCGTAATTAATGCTACAAAGGACCAAAGACTGAAAATTGCCATAAAAGGTAAGAATACAAAGAAGAGCTTACCTGACAGTCGCCGAAAGCATGAACCAGAACGGCAAGTATCCTGAAGAAGAAGACTGTACCTTACTCAGAGATTAAGCAGAGTCAAGAGTTGCACATTAAAGGAAATAATGTCGTTGGTACATGCAACTATAAAAGGATGCAACAGAAGAGCTCAAGACAGAGCCTGAAAATTTGAAAAACGCACAAGAAAGCAAAACAGCACAAGCTTACAAGCTCAGAAGCTCTCGAGTTGAAATTATTCTTAAGCACGATTACTTTGTAATATTTGATCATTTAGGATCACTGTGCGCATCTTGTGTATTCTGTACTGAAAAACAAAAGTGAGAAACAAATTGTAACTGTCAGACAGAAATTGTCTGAACAGATTGAGTGACTAGGAGTTTCAGACTGGTAGTGAGGTAAATCCAGCCTGAATCGGGTTTGTACAACAGGATTGTATAAATCAAAGTCTTCTAGTATATACCTTCCTTAATTGGAAGAAGGGGAGACTTAGAAGGATTACACCACCTTCGAACTTCCAGAAACATATTCTGTGTTCTTATCTTTCTGCACTTGTTCTTTCATTCAAGCCATCGAGTCGCTCTTACAAATATAAACAGACCGTTCCACACTTATACATTCAGTGGTCTGTTCTATGAAAGAGTTGATTAAGAAACAGATTTCTTTCACTAATCCGAAAGAAATCACAAGGGATTAAATTTTAGAAGGAGTGTTCATTCACCCCCCCCCCCCCCCCCCCTCTAAACAATCCGGACCGATCCTAACACATTTCATTATTATTCAGGGAAGTAACTCTTATACTGTTGAGAAAATGTAAAAAGAAAAAAAAATGGTTTATTAGCAGCAAAAAAATTTCTTTTTATTTAGGCTTCATCCATTTGTATTGAATTTTATTAATTTAGATATGATGGTGTGTGTTTTCAGCGGCGAAGTTCATGTAGGTAAGTTTAGATATTGTATGAAAAGATCATGATACTAGATCTTGATCTAATGTTGCTATGCACCAGTTCAATTATGGTACATCAGAGGCTTTTACCATCTAAGATTTATTACGTACAACAATTTTTCCAAATCTTTTAAGTGCAAATTACATTCATATGATTTTATTCTGGTCATCTTCTTCTCTATAAAGGTGGGAAAAAAATAGCATTAATATTAGCAAGGATAATTATGTCAATACCCCTTGACTTTGGCCTAACTACAGAAACCCCCCATCGACTTTGAAAAATTACAGAGACCTCCCCTACAAAGTAACAACATCAAAAATAATTAACAGAACGTGCAAAATGACATTTTGCCCCTCTTATATATTTAATATATAATTATCATATCATTACATATACGCCCCATATACTATATATAACATAAAATTATCAAAGCATTACATACACCTTATAATATAATATACATTACAGTTACACCCCTATTGTGTCATATTATTTTTATTTATTTCTTTTTATTTTTTTATATTTATTTTTTTATTTCAAAGAATTATTTATTAAATATTTTTAAACTATAAACTAGTGTTGATATTAATGATGGTTTAAAATTACTTATATAAAAATACATTCAAAATTATCTAATTGTATTATTATCATAGTATCATATCTTTTTTTTACAATTATGATGATAAAAAGATCTTGTTTCTTGTCTTCAACTTGAGCCAATTATCCATATTTATAGTGTAGGAGGCTCCCAAATGTCATACCAGCCGTTTATAGCCGTTAGCAACAATTTTAGACCAAAAAAAGCGCTCCATCGCCTCGGGCGATCTCCATCGCCAAGCACTAACGGTAACTTGTGGCACAGATCGCCTCAAGCGAGCACCCCATCGCCTGGGGCGATCCCTAATAAAAAACAAGGCCGTGGGAAAAATTTTGGATCGCCTCGGGCGTTCCATGCATCGCCTGGGGCGATCGCCCTTGAAAAATACGTCGTAGGAACAATTCTGGATCGCCTCAGGCGTTCCATGCATCGCCTGGGGCAATCCAGATCGCCAGGCGCGCGCTCGTGCCATCGCTTCAGTCTATGGTGCATGGCGTAGTTGGCACGCGTGGCTCGGATCGCCTGAGGTGATGACCCGGATCGCCTGAAAGTATCTCCCAGATTTCAATACTCTCAAACTTTGTATTTTTTGACCATCTTAAGCTCGTTTCTGGGAAACGTGATGAACATCAAAGTTGTAGCATATCCTCTTAGCTACGCGTGGATACCAAATTCATCAAATTTCATAAGATATGAATAAGTTATGCCCAAATGCTACAGTTGCTCCAACCTTGCTGCAATCTGCACTAGCTATGAACATGTCATTTTGCTTCATGATGCAATCCGAATTGGATTGAGATGCTTGACATGAAATCTAGCATATTGAGTTGGCTTTCCAACATCTTTGGATTCACGTCATTCGGATCATCGAGCCAAGAGATATAATCAAAACACTGCACTGCGCTCCAATTGGCTTCTATACGAATTTGCCCACCAACGGACCATTAGTTGTGGGTCTTCATCCCAACATAAATTATTGTTCCAACATCATTCCACGCATGTTGAACACTTATTTTGGTTGTTTATAAATATCTTTCCTCTCGTCCAAGTTCAATATCTTCTTTGATAAAATTCACCGCTTGTCCTATGAATTTGCAAACGACATTGTGTAACTTAGGTCATCTTCCATTGGTCTTCCCAACCAATTTGTCAATCTAACCCTGTACACTAAGTAGATGCATTAGTACAACAAAATCAAGTTTTGTTGATCATCAAAACCCATAAATAATTTGGAGATTAATTAAGCATTAAACTCAACAATGTGTTTAAGGCTCAACAATTTCTCCATTTTTTATGATCACAAAACTTGGTAAACTTGTAAATGAAATATGCATGAAATAAGAATAAACAAGGCTCACCCTTAAACAAATGCATAACACATACAAGTGAACCATATAAAGCATATTACAAAAACTCTCCCCCTCAAAACATGCATCTATTAAGCTTCAAGTTTATCACAAAATTCTCCCCCTTTTTGTGATAATCAAAAAGCATAAAATTCAAATAAACAAATCAAGTAAGCATGTTCCTTTAATTCCATAAATCATAGCAACAAATATATGTTGACACAGCCATAGTCTAAAAATAAGCACATGCTCCGCATCAAGCATGTAATAGCCATAACAATCACGAGATTAAATCATTGAGAGGAAGACAAATATGCCTTTAAGGCAATTAACAACATGTCAATGTATTCTTAAATGTGCAAAGTGTGCATATGTTCCATCAAAAAATCATGCATTCATGCTCAATGCATCATCATAAAGAATTGACAAGTTAATAAGGTGCATGTGATGAGAGCAAAATCATTTAGGCCATAAAAACAATAAAGATATATGAAACTCTTAAGCCATAATCCTATGATCCAAGATTGAGCATCTAAACAATTGTAGCATGCTTGATTACCATGAATTACAATGCATATTGCATATTCAAAGTGAACTCAAGGTAAATAATACATTTAGCATCATGCAACTAATTTTAAATTGGTTAATGCATACCAACATAAAGTAGGAAAGCATGCAACATATGAAGCATCATGATGAAGTGTATGAAGCATCAATTTAAGCTCATGACAAAGTCTCAAACAATTTATAACATGGCATCACAAGACTAAGCCTGCAAATTAACATGCTCATTGTGTCAAATTTCTCAGCACAATAACAAACTCCTATAGCCACAATTATTTGAGCATTTACATATTTTAACCATTGTGAGTTAAGCATATAAAACATGCATTTAAACAAATTTAAATATGCAACACAACTCATTAATAAGAAGATACCACTTAATTCAATCATAAACTTGTTCAATTACAAAAAAGAGCATGGAATCAAGTCATATCATGTTTAAGCATTCAATAAAAACTCAATTCACAAAACACAAGCATATAAATCCATATGTATGATTATACAACTTCTTACTCATTTAAGGATCATATATGCATATGCTAAGGGGAAATGCAATGCACTACAAATGAATATTGAGCTACATAATTTATTGGTCACAATTAATTTGTGTCAATGAAATTTTGCAATTGCTCTTTTAAATGCACAAGTAAAATATAAACTCCCCCTAAATATGATATCATATTAATGTACTCAAAACTCAATTTCTTAAAGATCACCTTCAAAGTAATTGAATTTCATCACATAATCATGATATGCAATGCAAGGAATATTAACCAAGCAAAAGAGCTAGTTATGCTATTATGATGCTTAAAATAAATTTACCTTGGATGACAAGAGTAAGTTCTTAGCATCGGTCTTATACCTCGTGCTTCCTCTATTGTGGTGCATTTGATAGTTTCCTCCTTTGAGGTGCTAGTGCTTTCATCCTCGATCCCTTTGTTGTTCCTACAAAACAAGGTTATAATTGGAGGATCTTTGCTACCCATTTTATTTTTGGGTCCTTTGGAATCCATTTCCAAATATTATTTGGTTGGTATTGATTTTTAACAAATCTACATTTGTTTCTTAGATGTCCAACCTTACAATAAGTGCAAGTAGTGGAATTATGCTTAGCTTTAGCCAACAAGCTTGAAAATGTTTTTGATTTGCTTGAAAAGCCTAGTCCGGCTCTATCGAAGCTATATTGTAGCAAGCCAAGCAATTCTTCCAACTTTAAACTACTACCACTAAACTTCGTAAAGGATGTCTTTAAATCATGTACTTGATTTTTTAAATTGATATTTTCTTCTTCCTTCTTCGTCAAGTCTAGTTTGAGCAATTTGTTGCTCTTCTTACTTCTACCAAGACAATCAATAAGTTCATTATATGAATCAAGTAATTCATCATAAGAGGGTCCCTCATCATCATCATATTCTTCTTCCTTGCCAAGAGCGATTAGACAAAGATTAGCTACATCTTCATCATCGGAATCACTATCACTCCATGTAGCCATTAGAGTTTTCTTCTTACCCTTCTCCTCATTCTTCTTCCTAGGACATTCATTAGCCTAATGACCTTTTATATTGACAATTGAAACAAGTTACCTCTAGTTTGAAAGCATTGTTGGTGGAACCGGAGGTCTTTGGCTTATTGTATTTATTATAGTACTTCTTGCACTTTCTTGTGAACAAGGTCATCTCCTCATCATCTTCGTCATCGTTTTGTTCATGCTTTCCAACCAAGGCAATCCCCTTTCCTTTAGTTTGAGCTTCCTCCTTCTTTATTTTCTTCCGGGTTGACACTTCAAGCTCATGAGTCACCAAGGTTCCATGGAGTTCATCAAGATCATATGATGCACTATCTCTTTTGTTGGACTCAATGATTGTCGTTCTCTTGGCATCCCATTCTTTGGGCAAAGCTCTTAGTGCTCTTCTTCATATTTGCTTAGAAGGATATTTTTCACCAAGTTGGGCAAGCTCATTGATGATTTGAGTGAGCCTTCTAAACATTGAATCAACATTTTCTCCAGACTCCATCTCAAAGGTTTCGTATTTTAGTTGTAGAAGATCGATCTTTGTCTCCTTCACTTGGTTTGTGCCCTCATGGCAAATTTGTAGTTTGTTCCAAATTTCCTTTACGGTTGAGCACATCAAGATGCGGTTGTATTCCTTCATATCTAAAGCACAATGCAAAATATTAATTGCTTTAGCATTTTGAGAGATTAGGATCATATCTGCCTTTGTAAAATCGTCCATTTTTTTGGGAACATTCTTTCCCTCAACTTCCTTTAAAAGAATATGTGGATATTTTACAATTATCTTCCATAGACGGATTGAATATATAGAGAAATTATATTCTTCCAATATACATAGTTATCTCCCGTGAAGAGCGTAGGTCGATTGGTCGATTGACCTTGAGCAAACTCACTAGCTAGATTAGCCATAAAAATTTTGGTTTAAAAACAAAAAAACCAAGTGGCTCTGATACCACTTGTTGGAACCGAAGAGGGCGTGAATGAGGTTCATTGGCTACTTTAGTGATTTAAAAGTGATTTTGCAAAAGTCGAGTTTGCGCTGCGGAAGACTTCAAGTCAGTCGATCAATGAACAATAAGATGTAATAAAGTAAATACGTAACGTAAATAAAGCAATAAAGAACATAGTATTTATTATAGAAGTTCGGTGATGAATCGACTATGTCTCCTCTTCCCGGTTAGAAAACGTCCAATCGAGGTTCCACTAAAATACTTTGATCTTGGCCTTGAGGGCTCCAAGTTAGCCAAAAACAAACTCTTCCCGAGTCACACACTCTTCACGAGTCTTCTTGGTCTTAAGGGCTCCAAGGATAGCCACAAACAAACTCTTCCCGAGTCACAAACTCTTCACGAGTCTTCTTGGCCTTAAGGGCTCCAAGGATAGCCACAAACATGCACCAACTTCATTTGTTGATGACTTATACTGTTAGGATCTGATGGGAGTGTTTAGAGGGGGGTGAATGAACATTCCTCTAAAAATTAATCCTTATTGATTTCACTCAGGTTAGTGAATGAAATCTGTTTTTAATCAATACTAAAGCAGAACAGACCACTGAAATGAGAGTACGGAAACGCTCTGTTCTTAGCTAATAAGAACGGTTGATAGTTTATGAAATGCAAAGCAGTGCAAGGTGTAAGTAGACAGGATATGTTTCTGGAAGTTCGAAGGCAAATCCTTCTACGTCTCCCCTTCTCCCGATCAAGGAAGAATTCAGTAGAAGACTTTGAGTAATACAACTACTTGTACAACCCCGATTCAGCTGGATTTACCCCACTACAAAACTGAAACTCCTAGTCTCTCAATCTGTTCAGACACAATCCGTCTGACAGTTACAATCGAATTTCACTCTTCTATTATAGCACAAATACACAAGATAGAGTAAATTAATCTATGCACAATTGATCCTTTAGATGATCAAATATTAAAATAGGATGTGCTATAAAAACTTTGAGCAGACTGGTAAGATAAAAATCTTTCTGCGATGGTTCTGCTCAAGAATGTTTTTTTTTACTTGTAAGCTTGCGTTGTTCAGTCTCTTTATTGATCAGTGAAAGTCTGTCTTGAGTATTTTAGTTGCATCCTTATATAGTCGTTTATACCAACAACAATATTTCTTTTTCTGTGCAACCTCTCTTTGGTCAATGTCTGAACAAGCTTCAGTCTTCTTCTTTAGGAACTTTCCCTTATGGCCTGTTCTTTCGGCGCTTGTCAGATAGACTCTCCGTTGTCTATTTACCATTTGAGGTAATCTTCAGTCCTTGGTCTTTTTCAGCATTAAATGCTTAAATAAATAGCCGTTGATTATTCAGACTGAAGAACGAAGCTTACTAAACTTCGACTGATGTGATCTGATCTTCATCGAGCTGATCTAGTCTGATCTTGTTGTTCGATCTGGATGTGCTTTGATCTGGTCAGACTGGTGTACATCGATCCGTTCTGTTTTGAGATATACTATATCGGTCTGATCTGATTTGTCATGGCTCGATCGGTCTGGTCTGTTTTGTCATCTTTAAAATCCAGAACTAACAGATTCCCCCTTTTTGATGATGACAAAACCTAGCTTCTAAATCCTCTTATAAACTCTTTTATTTCTTTGAAGAATAATCTTTCAGATCGATTAAGCCTTCTTGTTCAAAATAAATGAATAAGACTCAGAGATTCGATTGAAAGACTTTGATTTTATTAATATGTCTGATGAATACATTTACATGTCATAATTCATACAATTATTTATTTCTTCGCTGCCGGGGACTGCTGTGCTGGCTTGACTTCCTTTTTTCCCCCTTTTTGTCAGCAGCAATCTCCTGAAGGAAATCTACGATCTGCGTAAGCTGAGCGCAAATAGCATCCATGCGAGTGTCTTGAGCAATGAGGGATTTGGCAACTGTAGTTTTTACTTCGGTAGCCAGCTTGATCTGTTCTTTCTCAGGCTGTTCTTATACGATGCTTGCTGAGAGAACAGATCATTCAGTCCACGCTGAATACTGTTGAAGCTTGCCGTCATCTTGTCTTTGAAAGATTCAAAATCCAGATGCGTAGTCCTCTGGCTTTGATGAACTTCTCTTACTTGTTGAGAGACAGTTTTCAGAGAGTTCGTGAAGGGACTTGACTATTGATGGGGCATCATCAACGGGGTCTGGGGAGTGATCAGCAGGTGAAGCAGTCAGATCAATTTCTGCTTCAACCGGTACAATGGTAGAGTCAGCAGATTGGCGAATATCAAACCGGATCAATTCGACCAAATCCGTAGAAAATTCTTGCAAAAATGCTAAATCTGCAGCAGATTGATCTGGAGGAGTGATAGTTAAGTAGGCTTCTCAACCTGCAGAGCTACAACTATGTTTGACACAACTAGATCCGGATTGACAAAGTCTTGTGGGATTACTATTGGAGGTGCGTCTAGCTTGCTGATCTGAATATATGAGACTGAGGACACAAACGGAATGGAGGTGGTATGAGATTCCAGCCATACGTCCATCGCCTCAGTCTTTGCAGCAGACGGAGCATTAGGCAGTGGCTACTCCGCTGTCTCAGAAGTAGGTGGCTCAGAGCTTGGCTCTGCCACAGTCTTGCTTGCTGTTGGATGATCTTGACTGGGAATCGGAGTAGAGATGTTGAGCCTCTGACGATGCATGCAAACAGCCATGTGGAGATTGAGAATGTCCATCTCCAACTGAGCTATGACCGCACCGTCATCCTTGGCAGTCGGGCTG
Source organism: Haberlea rhodopensis (assembly GCA_907163345.1). Lineage (NCBI taxonomy): Eukaryota > Viridiplantae > Streptophyta > Magnoliopsida > Lamiales > Gesneriaceae > Haberlea > Haberlea rhodopensis. The sequence continues at coordinate 6,528,383 of CAJQUN010000013.1, forward strand.
GTGTCATCATAATTTGCCTTCTTGGCTTGGGTAAGCAAATTCGCAAGCCTCAGTCTGTGGTTTGCCCGAAACAGCTCCTTGCGATGTACTGCAATCAGGACATCATCAGTTTATGTCCCTTTCAGGACCTCTTGTTCCATCTTATGTAGTCGCTTGAGCTTGCCAAAGAACAGATTGAAGTGATTGACCGTTCTGTATTCGACCCATTCATTGAATACGACGGACAGCTCCTGGACTTTGTCTTCTACATCTTCCATGGCAATATCAATAGCTGCTTGAGCAGCTGATTTGGGCTTGGAAGAGACAGGCTCAGTCATTACAGCTTTGCCCTTTCCAACATCAGACGAGGGCTTAATCTCGGATTGGGTGTAGTCACTCAGTTCTTTAATGACAATTCCCTTGACAACAGGGATATTGGAGGGAACTCGGATGTGAAGCAATGGTGGAGCTTTGGATGGTTGGGCTTTGGATGGTTGCGGTGGAGCTTGGGATTTTGGGGTTAGAGCTTGGGTTACATTGATGGCTTTGGTTGAAGGAAAGATGGATATGGGTTTAGGGTTTAAGGTTGATAGTGGTTTGGTGATTTGGGTTCGAGGTTTCTTTGGAAGAAGTTTGGCTGGGGATGAAGTAGTGGAGGCAGACTGAGTTTCATCTGAATCAGTCTGGACTGTCAGCTTGCGCTTGACGTTTGTCTTCTTTCCAGCAGCCTGCTCTTTTCCAACTTCTATCTTTACTGCCAACAGATCAGAAGGAGTGGGGTGGATCACTCTTTGACTTGAGTAAAGCCAATCCCTTGGGGTTAAGGATCTTGAAGGGATTGAGTGTTGACGGCTTCCCCAGCTCGATGTTCATTGACTCCAGAAGCTTGATGAGTGGAACATCGAAGCAGACAGCCTGTTGTCTCCAACAGAACTCCAAAAAGAATAGAGGACCAGTTCACTTTCAGTCCGGAATGGATAGCAGCCATTGCTCTGAACTTTTCAGAAGTGACTGCATCAAAGCTGTCAGCCTTGCCTAGCAATGATTTGCCAACAATATCACATAGAACCTGAAAATGGAACAGCATTTCTTTCTTTTTGAATGATGGCTGCAGATTCTGTCCAAATATGGATACTCGGCCCTGAAAGTTTTCAAGGGTGGCCTGATATATCTGACCAAAGTCGGACATTCCAATGGTATGAAGCCCAAAGGTCTTTGAGAGCGTCGCATGAGAGATTTCAATGGTTTTTCCTTTGACGGAGGAAGAGATGTACGTCTTGTGGGAAACGATATTGTAGAAAAGCTCTCTAATCTCCGATTCGTATATCACCGTTCCACATTCCAGAAATCTCCTCAAGCCTGAAGATTCTAGGGATTTGAATATGGACACCATATCTGAGTCTTCGTCCTTGTAAATCGTATCAAACTCAACAGACAAAGATTTGTGAGTGATAGTTGCCATTTGAATGATTGTAATGCAAGTAGAGAAGATGGAAAGATTTTGAAGAAAGATAATCAGATAGCAGCAAACGAGAAAAGTAAAAAGGCTAAATGAAATGTACAGCCTGATAAATAGGAGATGACAGACACGTGTATGTATCTCAATGACTCATATTTTAAAATTCAAATTTTAACGGTCAAGATGAGAGAATAGTAAGGCGGTTAAAATTACGATCAGTTCGGGCTGTTAAAATGTTACTGTGTTCAAGACTGATAGTGTTTTAAAACAGATCATAGGATAATATCATATCGATAGAGATCGGTCTGAAAGTCCGGACCGGTCTGTATCTTTCTGACCATTGTATTATCGATCTGTGCTAACACTAAGTCTTTAAAAAACAAAATAAAGCAATCGTCAAATATATTAAGATAAATCTATTAAACCAAGAATTTGACGAAAATAATTAAACTTAGCCTCAGGGAGTAGTTTAGTGAAGATGTCTGCAACTTGCTGGTCTGTTAAAATATACTCGATCCGAATCTCCTTTTTGACAATGATCTCGAATAAAATGATGTCTGATGGCAATATGCTTCGTTCGAGAGTGCAAGACTGGATTATACGTTATACCAATTGCACTTGTGTTGTCGGCAGAAGATCGGTGACTCAGCAGCTTGAATGCCATAGCCTCTGAGCTGATGTTGAACCCAGAGCATTTGAGCTCAACAACTTCCAGCGGCGAGATATTCTGCCTCAGCTGTGGATGTGGCAGTTGATATTTGCTTCTTGCTAAACCACGAGATCAATCTTTCACCTAGAAATTGACAAGTTCCACTGGTGCTCTTGCGATCGATCTTACACCCTGCATAGTCAGCATCTGAATATCCAATTAAGTTGAAATTTGGATCTTTGGGATACCAGAGACCAACATTCTGAGATACTTTCAAGTATTTAAGAATACACTTAGTAGCAATAAAGTGAGATTGCTTATGATCAGATTGAAATCTAGCGCACATGCAGACTGAAAACATAATATCAGGCCTGCTCGCTGTAAGATATAACAGCGATCCGATCAGACCTCGATACATTGTTACCTCAACTGTCGTTCCCCCTTCGTCTTTATCTAGCTTGATTGATGGACACATTGGAGTTGAAGCAGTTGAGCAAGTCTCCATTCCGAATCTTTTGAGTAGCTCCTTGGTATACTTGGTTTTATTGATGAATATACCATTGTTGAGCTGTTTGACTTGGAGACCCAGGAAGAATGACAATGCTCCCATCATTCTCATCTCAGACTATCCCTGCATTAACTTAGAGAACTTCTCACGGAGTTTGGGGTTAGTTGACCCAAAAATAATACATCTACATATATTTGAACTAACAAAGTATGTTCCCCTTAATAAATTTAAATAAAATTTTATCTACTGAACCGATCTGAAAATCATGATCCAGAAGAAATTGAGACAGATGTCATGCCATGCTCTTGGAGCTTGTTTCAGTCCATACACTGCTTTATTCAGTAATACGTGATCTGGAAACGAGTGATTTTGAAATCCAGGAGGTTGCTCAATGTAGACTTCCTCCTGAATGTTTACCATTAAGAAATGCACTCTTCGCGTCCATTTGATATACTTTGTAGTCTTGAAAGGCGGCGAATGCAAAAAAGATTCGGATGGCTTCAAGTCTGGCGACTGGTGCAAAGGATTCATCAAAGTCGATTCCTTCTTCTTGTCTGAAACCCTGTGCAACCAGTCTGGCCTTGTTCCTAACTACCACACCATCTGCATCTAGATTGTTTCTGAAAACCCATTTGGTTCCTATAACAGGCAGATCGCTTGGTCTGGGAGTTAAGTTCCATACTTAATTTTGTTCAAACTGGTTGAGCTCTTCTTGCATGGCCTCTATCAAGTTATAGTCAGTCAAAGCTTTGTTAATCTGTTTGAGTTCTAGATTAGATATGAAAGCAGCGTGAGTGAACTCATCCATCATCTGTCATCTGGTTCTTATAGGTGCAGATGGACTTCCAATCACTAGATCAGGTGGATGTCTCTTTGTCCAGCGGTAGTCTGATTCTGGAACATCTGGTCCTGATGGAGAAGCAGTATTGACATTGCCAGCATCTGTCTTAATATTAGAGTTCATGCCCTCCGAATCAGCGATATCAGCTCGATCTGTTATGACTTCAGTGCCTTGAACAGGTCTGTCTGGTACTTCAGGTTCCGATGGATTGTCTCTTGACCTGTTAACTGCAATCTCATCATCACTGTTAGCTTCGAGAAGGATATTTTCCATCTGATTTTGAATTAATTCCTTATGGTCATTACTACACAAGGATTCATCAAAAACTACATTAACTGACTCTTCTACAGTTAAAGTTCGATTAGAGTTCATGCCCCCCGGATCAGCGATACCAGCTCGATCTGTTATGACTTCAGTGCCTTGAACAGGTCTGTCTGGTACTTCAGGTTCCGGTGGATTGTCTCTTGACCTGTTAACTGCAATCTCATCATCACTGTTAGCTTCGAGATGTATATTTTCCATCTGATTTTGAATTAATTCCTTATGGTCCTTAATACACAAGGATTCATCAAAAACTACATGAACTGACTCTTCTATAGTTAAAGTTCGATTATTGAAGATACGAAATGATTTACTAACAGATGAATATCCTAAGAATATTCCATTATCTGACTTAGCTTCGAATGCTGTAAGATGATTCTTACCATTGTTATGGACGTAACATTTGCAGCCGAATACATGGAAGTAAGAGATAGTCGGTCGGTTACCTGTCCATACTTCATATGGTTTTCAGTTTAGCTTCTTGTTAATCATGGACCGATTTTGTGTATAGCATGCAATTTATAGCCTCTGCCCAGAACTTTTGGGAAATACCAGAGTCAGCAAGCATTGTTCTTGATGCTTCCTTAAGCGTACTGTTCCGACGTTCTGCAACTCCATTTTGTTGAGGAGTTCGAGCTGCTGAGAATTCATGCTTAATTCCTTGGTCTTCTAGAAAGGATTCAAGATTCTGATTTGAAAATTCAGTGCCCTTATCACTTCGAATCCTGTCTATACCAGATGATCTTTCGTTCTGAGCGCGCTTCAGCAGCTTGATCAATTTCGAGCCGGTCTGATCTTTACTGCTTAAAAATATAGTCCATGTGAAACGTGAGTAATCATCAATAAAACAATAGTGTACAGCATTCCCCCTAAACTTGTTATTGGTATAGGACCAAACAAGTCCATATGCAATAATTCTAAGCAACATGAGAAGGATTTGGCATTCTTGTTCTTGAAGGATGATCTGATCTGTTTGCCCATTTGTCAAGCTTCACAGATCTTATCCTTAGTAAAGTCGATATTAGGCAGACCGATAACTAAATCGTGTTTACACAGGCTAGAAATAGTCATGAAGTTAAGATGATTCAAACGTTTTTATGCCATAGCCAGTTTTTATTATCATTATTCACGATGAAGCAGGTAGGATTATCAGGTTGAACATAATTCCAGTTAATCTTATAAGTATTTCTATTTCTGATTCCTACAAGCATGGTTATACCATCTGATGATTTGACAGTGCAAGTGTGTTTGTGAAATACAGCATAACCATTATCACATAATTGACTTATGCTAATAAGATTATAGCATAAATTTTCAACTAAGAGCACATCATTTTAATAATGTTACCATGGACAATCTTACCCTTGTCCATGGTCTTACCCTTCGAGTTATCCCCGAAAGTAATCTTAGGACCAGTGCATTCTGTGATTTCAGACAGCAGCTCGATGTTTCCCGTCATGTGTCGAGAACATCCGTTGTCTAAGTACCAGTCAGACACTTGCTTCTGCAGTACCTGTCATCAAACAAAATTACTGTTGGTACCCAATCCTACTTGGGTCCGGAATGGATTAGCCCTTTGGGAACTCACACCTGAATCAGCTTTATTGGCATGTGTGTGTTTGGTGTGGTGTGTGCTGATCTGTTTGGTGTTGTGTGTGAAAATGTGTGTGAAAATGTGTGTGATATGGAGGCCTTTGATTCCTATTAGGCAACATATATCTTCGTTGAACCGGTTGTGAGTTGTGGTAGTTGGGTGGTCTTCATTGCCTTAGATTTTGCACCTTGGGGTTTGGTCTGATAGACACAAAGCTTGCTGGTACCTTTTCCTTGGCTTGGTTAACGTACCCAATGCCCTTTCTCAAACCTTGATCCTTGAAGAAGGTTCCCGTTTGAATTGTAGGCACTTCGGATTCATATATTGTGCTGGATCTGACAAATGTTATTTGTTTGATTTTGTTCTTTTCCAGCAACAACTCAGATTTATCTTTGGTGCTTTCATTGGTGCAAAGCCTATTTCCAGTGATGTCATCGACACTTCTTTGTACCTCTTGCAACTCTTCCAATGAGGCTCTTGATTTTGTCCATGTTTTGAAAATGTGAGAAAGTTTAGCATTCTTTGTGCTAATTTTCTGATTTTCTTCATGGAGCTGTTCGTAAGAGATTTTCAGCTTATCCAGCTCGATCTTCAGACTGTTGCATTCACCTAGCTCAGAACAGCTTGGTTTGATATGCTTGTCTGTTTGAACTTTGACTTCAGCTTTAGTTTTCTCAATCGATTCAGCTAATATTCTGTAATCATTAGCCATGTCTTGTAGTGCATACATAAGCTCTTCTCGTGTGAATTCATTTGAGTCAAAGTCGAATACATCGTCTATCTGACTCGTTCCCTCCTCTGCCATTAGGCATTGGATTTCTTCCTCACTTTCACTTGAAGAACATTCTGAGCTCTCTGATTCTGAGTCAGTCTGAGCCCACTTGTCTGCTACCAGAACCTTTTGGGCCTTTCCGTGATGACTTTTACGATCTTTGTAATGCTTCTTTTTCTTGTCATCACGATGCCTTTCTTTTCTTTCATCTTTCTTCGGTCTGGTCCAATCTGCAATAAAATGTCCGGTCTTATCACAATTGTAGCAAGCCTGATCGTTAACATCATCTTTTCTTGATTTAACTGATGAAAAGGTTTAAAATTTCTTTTATTCTTAGACATAAATTTACCAAATTTTTTTATGAATAATGACATAGCATCATTACTTATCTGTTCGATAGTTCGGTCTGTTGAAGGGGTGGACTGGTCTGGAATGGCCGCAAGTGCCTTGTTTGGCTGAGAGGTGGATGGCTCTGCTTCACCTCTGGTGATCAGGTCAAACTCATACACATTAAGATCTGCGAACAAGTCATGGAGTTCAACCTTGTTCAGATCTTTAGACTCCCTCATTGCAATCGTCTTGACGTCCCATTCCTTTGACTTCAGCTTTAGTTTTCTCAATATATTCAGCTAATATTCTGTAATCATTAGCCATGTCTTGTAGTGCATACATAAGCTCTTCTCGTGTGAATTCATTTGAGTCAAAGTCGAATACCTCGTCTATCTGACTCGTTCCCTCGTCTGCCATTAGGCATTGGATTTCTTCCTCACTTTCACTTGAAGAACGTTATGAGCTCTCTGATTCTGAGTCAGTCTGAGCCCACTTGTTGTTACATTCCTCTACTACCAGAACCTTTTGTGCCTTTCCGTGATGACTTTTACGATCTTTATAATGCTTCTTTTTCTTGTCATCACGATGCCTTTCTTTTCTTTCATCTTTCTTCGGTCTGGTCCAATCTGCAATAAAATGTCCGGTCTTATCACAATTGTAGCAAGCCTGATCGTTAACATCATCTTTTCTTGATTTAACTGATGAAAAGGTTTAAAATTTCTTTTATTCTTAGACATAAATTTACCAAATTTTTTTATGAATAATGACATAGCATCATTACTTATCTGTTCGATAGTTCGGTCTGTTGAAGGGGTGGACTGGTCTGGAATGGCCGCAAGTGCCTTGTTTGGCTGAGAGGTGGATGGCTCTGCTTCACCTCTGGTGATCAGGTCAAACTCATACACATTAAGATCTGCGAACAAGTCATGGAGTTCAACCTTGTTCAGATCTTTAGACTCCCTCATTGCAATCGTCTTGACGTCCCATTCCTTTGACTTCAGCTTTAGTTTTCTCAATATATTCAGCTAATATTCTGTAATCATTAGCCATGTCTTGTAGTGCATACATAAGCTCTTCTCGTGTGAATTCATTTGAGTCAAAGTCGAATACCTCGTCTATCTGACTCGTTCCCTCGTCTGCCATTAGGCATTGGATTTCTTCCTCACTTTCACTTGAAGAACGTTATGAGCTCTCTGATTCTGAGTCAGTCTGAGCCCACTTGTTGTTACATTCCTCTGCTACCAGAACCTTTTGGGCCTTTCCGTGATGACTTTTATGATCTTTATAATGCTTCTTTTTCTTGTCATCACGATGCCTTTCTTTTCTTTCATCTTTCTTCGGTCTGGTCCAATCTGCAATAAAATGTCCGGTATTATCACAATTGTAGCAAGCCTGGTCGTTAACATCATCTTTTCTTGATTTATACTGATGAAAAGGTTTAAAATTTCTTTTATTCTTAGACATAAATTTACCAAATTTTTTTTATGAATAATGACATAGCATCATTACTTATTTGTTCGATAGTTCGGTCTGTTGAAGGGTTGGACTGGTCTGGAATGGCCGCAGGTGCCTTGTTTGGCTGAGAGGTGGATGGCCCTGCTTCACCTCTGTGATCAGGTCAAACTCATACACCTTAAGATCTGCGAACAAGTCATGGAGTTCAACCTTGTTCAGATCTTTAGACTCCCTCATTGCAATCATCTTGACGTCCCATTCCTTTGGCAATGCTCTCATCATCTTCAGAGCAATCTCTCTGTTGGAATAGTCATTGCCCAGACCGTTCAGTTCATTGATGATGCCAGTAACTCTTTCATCAAACTCATTTAGAGTTTCTCCAAGCTTCATCTTTATGCTCTCAATTTTTTGTAGAGCTACAGTCAGCTTATTTTCCTTTGTCTGGTCGTTCCCTTCACATAGCTATGCAATCTTCTCCCAAATTTCTTTGGCAGTGGAGCACATTTTAAGCTTGCTGAACATGTTCTTGACCAATGTCTTGAACAAGATATCCTTAGCTACGTTGTCTAGATTTGCTTTCTTTCTTTATTCATTTGTCCATGTAGCCCTTTCTTTCTCGATCATTTGAGGTGCGCCACTTAATCTCCTAGTGCGGGATTCACTTTTAATATTTTCATCGGTCCGTCTGTAATGACGTACCACATATCATCATCTTGTGCTGCCAGGTGAGCTTGCATTCTGATTCTCCAATCATCATAATCTTCTTTTGAGAACATGAGAATCCTGTTGAAGGATGCCATAAGTCCAAGTATCTTTAATGATAAAGAAGATCTGCTCTGGTACCACTTGTTAGAATCGAATGGGAGTGCTTAGAGGGGGGTGGATGAACACTCCTCCAAAAATTAATCCTTATTGATTTCACTCAGGTTAGTGAATGAAATTTGTTTCTTAATCAATACTAAAGCAGAACAGACCACTGAAATGAGAGTGCGAAAACGGTCTGTTCTTAGCTAGTAAGAACGGTTGATAGTTTATGAAATGCAAATCAGTACGAGGTGTAAGTAGACAGGATATGTTTCTGGAAGTTCGAAGGCAAATCCTTCTACGTCTCCCCTTCTCCCAATCAAGGAAGGATTCAGTAGAAGACTTTGAGTACTACAACTATTTGTACAACCCCGATTCAGCTGGTTTTACCTCACTACCAGAATGAAACTCCTAGTCTCTCAATCTGTTCAGACACAATCCGTCTGAAAGTTACAATCAAATTTCACTATTCTATTATAGCACAAATACAAAAGATAGAGTGAATTAATCTACGCACAATTGATCCTTTAGATGATCAAATATTACAATAGGATGTGCTATAAAAACTTTGAGCAGACTGGTAAGATAAAAATCTTTCTGCGATGGTTCTACTCAAGAATGCTTTTTTAACTTGTAAGCTTGCGTTATTCAGTCTCTTTATTGATCAGTGAAAGTCTGTCTTGAGCATTTTAGTTGCATCCTTATATAGTCGTTTATACCAACAACGATATTTCCTTTTCTGTGCAACCCTTCTCTTTGGTCAATGTCTGAACAAGCTCCAGTCTTCTTCTTTAGGAACTTTCCCTTCTGGTCTGTTCTTTCGGCGCTTGTCAGATAGACTCTCCTTTGTCTATTTACCATTTGAGGTAATCTTTAGTCCTTGGTCTTTTTCAAGATTAAATGCATCATTAAATGCTTCAATAAATAGTCGTTGATTATTCGGACTGAAGAACGAAGCTTACTAAACTTCGACTGCTCTGATCTGATCTTCATCGAGCTGGTCTGGTATGATCTTGTTGTTCGATCTGGATGTGCTTCGATCTGGTCATATTGATTTACATCGATCCGTTCTGTTTTGAGATAGACTATATCGGTCTGATCTGATTTGTCATGGCTCGATCGGTCTGGTCTGTTTTGCATCTTTAAAATCCAGAACTAACATATACAATTTCCAACTTGCGTCGGTGTTGGAGGACCTTACAACGATTAAAATAAGATCTTCACTGTGTAACCAAATGAAGAACAAAAGCTCTCACACAAGAAATGAATTACAAACTCTCAATACAACGCAAATGTATGAAGTTTGCAATGCTAGATTGAATTTTAATTGAACAAAGCTTTCTTGTATTGTGTTCTCTTATTTCTTGTCTTCAACTTGAGCCAATTATCCATATTTATAGTGTAGAAGGCTCTCATATGTCATACTAGCCGTTTATAGCCGTTAGCAACAATTTTGGACCCAAAAAAGCGCTCCATCGCCTCGGGCGATCTCCATCGCCAGGCACTAAGGGTAACTTGTGGCACAGATCGCCTCAGGCGAGCACCTCATCGCCTGGGGCGATCCCTAATAAAAAACAAGGCCGTGGGAAAAATTCTGGATCGCCTCGGGCATTCCATGCATCGCCTGGGGCGATCGCCCTTGAAAAATACGTTGTAGGAACAATTCTAGATCGCCTCAGGCGTTCCATGCATTGCCTGGGGCGATCCAGATCGCCAGGCGAACGCCCGTGCCATCGCTTCAGTCTTTGGTGCGCGGCGGCGTTGGCACGCGTGGCTCGGATCGCCTGAGGTGATGGCCAGGATCACCTGAAACTATCTCCCATATTTCAATACTCTCAAACTTTGCATTTTTTGACCATCTTTACTCGTTTTTGGGTAACGTGATGAACATCAAAGTTGTAGCATATCCTCTTAGCTATGCGTGGATACCAAATTCATCAAATTTCATTAAGGTATGAAGAATTTATGCCCAAAATGCTACAGTTGATCCAACATTGCTGCAATCTGCACTTGCTATAACTTCCATGCCATTTTTCTCCATGATGCAATCCGAATTGGATTGAGATGCTTGAATATGAAATCTAGCATATTGAGTTGGCTTGCCAATCTCTTTGGATTCACGTCATTCGGATCATCGAGCCAAGAGATATAATCAAAACACTGCACTGCGCTCCAATTGGCTTCTATACGAATTTGCCCACCAACGTACCATTGGTTTGTGGGTATTCATCCCAACATAAATTATTGTTCCAACATCATTCCACGCATGTTGAACACTTATTTTGGTTGTTTATAAATGTCTTTCCTCTCGTTCAAGTTCAATATCTTCCCTGATAAAATTTACCGCTTGTCCTATGAACTTGCAAACGACATTGCGTAACTTGGGTCCTCTTCCATTTTCACAACCAATTTGTCCATATAACCCTATACACTAAGTAGACGTATTAGTACAACAAAGGCAAGTTTTGTTGATCATCAAAACCCATAAATAATTTGGAGATTAATTAAGCATTAAACTCAACAATGCGTTTTAAGGCTCAACATACGTCAATTCCGAAATGACAAGCGTACATATTATTGTTTAATTTGACTTTCAATTTAATTCAAAATATTACAAACTGTCCTTATTTCTAGCAAAAGTTTTTAAATGATGTTTATATATATATATATACATATATAATTTTTTTATGGTATATATTGATATTTTACAAGATTGAAAAAATATGATAAAAATTAAAATTATTAGGAAAATAAAAAAGGTTTGAGCAAGTAATAATTATATTTGAAAATAAAAAAATTGATTTTATTATGATCACCCCCTACAAAATACCTTAATTACAAAGACACCCGCTCCAAAAAATTAGGTCAAAGTTGACCAAGGGCAATTTGGGGTTTTCATTAAAAATTAGGGGTGGTTTATGTAAAGGCCGTCAACTTTTTTAATGGCAGGACTTGTCTGTAATATTTGACCTAACTTGAGGGGAGGCATCTGCAATTTTTCAAACCATAGGGAGCTTTCTGTAATTACGTCAAAGTCGATGGGTGTAGCCCAAACAATTATTGCTCCATACTCACGGTCTACTCATGCAAGCTTTATTGATGCTCTTGATGATGATGCAAGAATGAAGTCCAAGGTCGGCATTAATCGAAGGCTAAACCATACTGATGTTGATCAACTTTGTGCTCTTCAAAAGACCTCTCGATCATAATGAGTGTGGAATGCTAGAAAGGGGGTTGATTAATAGATGGTGAACTTGTGACATCCTACGTTGTGAAGATATAAGACTGAAAGTATGCTATGGTTTGGAGGTTGATGGAGGACTCCATTTCTCCAAGTAGAGAGTAAAAGTCTAACAACCAAGCAAATAGTGAAAGGAAGGATTTGGCATGAATAAAGAAAAAGTAAACATTGGGCTAACATGTTAAAGTAAGAAGCCGCGTAAAGTGATAAGCCAGGTGGCCTGTTTTCAAGCACCTTACGCCTATTTTATCAACGATAATGCTGGGTTCGGGTAATGTAAATGCCATTTAGTACCAGATTCGATCATCTTATGAAGAGAAAAAAACTGACTAAAGTACAAAATGGTTATTTCAAATTTAATGAGTTTTAATTTTTCTGTGTCGTTTTTTTTTCTTATGTCCGATGTCTCGACTTGTGGAGTCAATGCTGAACATTTTGGTTTTTTTGGGGCCATTGCATATCTTTTTACGGATATAGAGCCTTTGTTATTTTTACTTTATTTAGCCAGTTTGTTATCCCTCACTCAACAAGTCTTTTAGATATTTTATTTTCTCTTTTGGTTAAATATTTGCCTGCATAATGGTTTGTATTTGAACTTGTAGATTCATTTTCTTTTTGATGTTCTTTGGAGTTACCTGAACAACTTTACAATAAGGTAAGAAGACTTCATTTGCACCAAACATAGGATTGTCTTGCATCTTTCATCAAGAATTGGTTCAGCGCATTTGGGATTATTGGTTGATATCTCTATGAGCACTATCTTTAAGGGGTAGCAACCTTGAATGAAAATATTCTCAATACAATGGTTATATAAAGTCTGTGTTGTAGTAGTCGACGATGTTCGAGATCATTAATGGAATCCTTCATGTGAGAAAAAAAGATATTATAAAAGGATGTAATCCTCAAACATCTAAAAATACTTGTATTATTTTATTTCCACATTTTACTTTTATGCTCTAATATATTTGATTTGTTCTATTTATTTGGTCAAGGTGTTTATAACTTACTTTAATTATATTTTTGTAGAGATGTACATCTCATTTCGACCGCGCTTCGTAAATGTGATAGGATAAATGATGCATAGATAATTTGGTGATAAAGAAATAATTATTAAAATTATGAATAAATATTTTTGTGTTTGGTCTTTATGATTAGTAAGACATGGAAAAATAATAATAAGATTGGTGTAGTTGATTAAACACTGTATAGATGCAAAATAGATACTAAAATGACCGAAATACCTTTGAATGAGTTTTCAATTATTTCTTAAAATATTCCAAATAATTTTATTTCTATAAAATATTTATTTTAAAGTTATTAATAATTTACATATTAAATATTTTGTTAATTAATTCAATTTATTTAAATAATAAATTAAATATTACAGCTGTCTTTTTTGAACTGAAACATGACAATATCTTCGGTATATAAATTATTAAAATATACTTCTCCATTTTGAAAATGAATAAGCAAAATAAAATATATTCGGGTTCCACTGAATAAATAATTTGGTGGAGTGTATTTTAAAAAAAAGTTAATTTCAAAATATCGAGAAATACCCACATATTTCATCTTGCAATACGTAGAATAAAAAAACCTCAAGATTCCTAAAATAAAAAAAAAATTGTATACATAATTAAAATTAGCAATTACGATGTTTCAGGGGAAAAAAAAGATGGAAATGCAAAGATTAGTTAGGCTTATCATTATTGTTTTGTTCTTCTGGAAAGAGGTGGAAGTGAAAAAGGGTATTCATGTAAATTATCATAATATCACGGGAACTGTGCAAAAAATGATAATACATCATGCCAATTCAATGTGATAATTTATCAACAAATTTACTGAAATAATATCTACGGGTTATTTATTTAAATAACCTGAATAAAACAAATAATTACAAAAATAACCCGAAATCTGAAAACATTTAAAAAGTAACCTTACCCGCCAACTGAGTTGGCGGGTCCAATAGGTCACGCCAACTGAGTTGGCGTGACCAACGTTAAATAGTAGTCACGCCAACTCAGTTGGTGTGACCTTTGTTTTATAGGGTCACGCCAACTGAGTTGGCGTGACATTATTATAATAGTGCCGCCAACTGAGTTGGCGGCACTAAATGTGCTATAAATAAAACCGTCCGCCTCTTAGTTTCTCATCAATTCACAACTTTTCTTTTAATATTTTTATTATATGATAAAATTCTGATTATGCTCTGTAGTTGCAGCTTTAGCTGATCTTCTACATCAGAAAAGATTTTATTAGCTACTAGTAATAGTTTTCTGTAATTATCAAAATATGTCTATTCAAGTTTTATTTTATTGGGGGGTAATATTATACAAGATTCTGAGTTCGTCCGATATGATTGTGGTCCATCAAGAGGTACAACTATACGGCGTACAATTAATTTTCTACAATTATTAGATAAAATATATGATATCACTGGGTTCGATCGCAACCAGTTTCTTTTGAAATTATATGCTAGGCATATGTTCAAAGATTTTTCGGGGTTACGTCAGACTATTTTACCCATAGATGATGATTACAATTTAGCATGGCTACTTGATTCAGAACAGGGTCATAGTTGCTTGGAATTTTATATACAAGCAGAACCAAGGAATTATGATTATGTTCCAGAAATGTCAATGAGTGGCAGTTTTTCAGAAGGATTGACGACATCTGTTATTCAAGAGACGTATGTTGCTCGACATCAAGCTAAGGGTTCATATAGTGGTGGAGACCGAGATGATCATCCAGTAGATGTTGATAATGTTGCCGCTGAGCCACGAGCAGACAGTTTTGCTGATTTTGGTGATCAAATTAATTCTGAACCAGAGGGGATTCCATCTGATGATGAGACTGATGCTGATGATGATGAAGTTGATATTGGTGTGATGGCAGAAGCAGTTGAAAACCAAGAGGAGGGGGCACCAACCATGACAAATGATCATAATCTTTATCCAACAATCCCATTCTTTTCCATGACACATCCAGAAGTTTTTGGAGATTCGATTGACAATCCAACAGGCCGTTGGGGGAGTTTTTATGATTACTCCAAAGGTGAAATCCATCGCAACATGGTCTTCAAAGATAAATTTCATCTGCAGGCAGCTGTGAAGGATTATTCAGTACGTGTTGCAAAACGTGAGTACCATGTTGTTAAGAGTACAAAAACATTGTGGAAAGTAATATGCAAACATGGTACAGAGGATATACCTTGCAGATGGTACCTGCGTGCATGTTTGGATAAAAAAGTTGGGTTATTCAAAATAACCAAATATGGTGGTCCTCACACTTGTCTACTGAGTGAGCTGTCGCTTGATCATTCGAACTTGGATAAGAATATGATTGCTAGCTTGTTATTGGGAATCGTTCGTCGTGATCCAAGCTTATGAAATCAAGTATGTGATTCAAACAGTGAAAGATAAGTATGGCTTTGAAATATCATATGCAAAAGGCTGGCATAGTTTGAAACGTGCAATACGGAACGTGTATGGAACCTGGGAGAGCTCGGTCAACAAATTACCTTTCTATATGGGAGCTTTGAAAAAATGGAACCCAGGCACAGTCGTGGAGTGGGATCATCTTGATAATGCAAGACCAAGAGAAAAAACTTTGAGTTATGTTTTCTGGGCCTTCCAACCGTGTATAGATGGTTTCCGCCACTGTCGTCAAGTTATTACAGTGGATGGCACACATCTGTATGTAAAATATCAGCATAAGATGTTGATTGCTGTCTCCATGGACGCGAATAATCAAGTGTTACCGCTGGCATTTTCAATTGTCGATGAAGAGAACTTTTTGTCATGGAAATGGTTCTTGGAGATGGTTAGCAAACACATTATTGGAGAATCTGGCGGCGTGTGTTTGATTTCTGATCGACATCCGGGCCTTATTGCAGCAGCCGACTGTATCCCCGACTTTAAACCCCCCCGTGGAGTGCATCGATTTTGTTTGAGGCATCTTTGCTCAAACTTTAATAGTCGTTTAAAAAATGTGCACTTAAAATACTTGTGTTGGAAAGCTGGATCAGAAAATCAACTGATAAAATTTGAGCGTACGATGGAAGAGATCAAAACCATTGAACCAAGGGCTTTTGATTACCTGAATCGGATTGATAAGTCTCAGTGGACACTTGCTCATGATGAAGGATGGCGTTGTGGTATCCTAACAACAAATATGTCGGAGTGCATAAATGGAGTCATGAAAGGTGCACGTCGCCTTCCAATCACTGCCATTGTACAGTTAACATTCGATCGTTGTGTGCATTATTTTTTGGAGCGAGTGAAAAAAGCGGATAGAATGATCGAAAATAATCAAGAATGGCCGGATTATGCTTTTGAAAAATATGCTCGGGCTGATCTTCACTCCATTCAACATGAAGTTCAGATGTTTGATCGAAGGCATCTAACAGCCTCAGTTATCACAAGGATGCAAGTTGGACGTGGGGGTAATACTCATGTTGTGAAGCTCAAATCAAGGGAATGTTCTTGTGGGAAGTGGAAAGAATTTGGGATTCCTTGCTCACATGTGATACAAGTATGTCGAGCTTATGGCATAAACGCAAAAACATTTGTCAAGGAGTATTATAATATGCAAGAATATTGGAGCACATATCAAGGTCAATTTGAGCCATTATGGGGAGAGCAGTATTGGGAAACCCCGTCATTCGAACTGTACCACAATTCCACCTTGCGTACTATAAGAAGACGAGGTCGAGACCGAACAACACGCATGCAAAATGAGATGGATTGGCCTGAAGCCCGGGCAAGACGACATATGGCATCGAGTTCCCAAAACCGATAAAGTTGTTGTGACATCCCCGAAATGGTTAATTGCTATTTGGCTTTAATTGTGTTTACATGATTAATTATGTGGTAATTGATTATGTTTTGGGATTTATTTACCTTATGGAAATGCATGGTCATGTGGATAGGGGTGACCCGGGTTTGCATTTTAGGGTGCATGTGGTGCATGTTGGGTAAATATTATTGGAAGCATGATTATTTGCCTTGGTTAGCAATTTATTAGAAATCATGTGTTAATTGATATTATGGTGCATTTTGAGTAAATGCTTTGAAAATATCATGTTGGGGTGTTTTATACACCATGGAATTCTTTTGGGTATCATTTTAATAAACTCACATTTTAATATCCAACCCCACTCTTTCAACCTCACTCTTACTTTACCAAAATCAAATCCACAAACCCTTCCCCTCCCAATTTTCGAGCTCAAGCCTAGGGTTGAGGAGAAACCTTTCAAAAATCTTGATTTGTGGAGCATATTGGGTGATTTGAGATCCCCAAGAGGTATGGGTACCTCATGCTTTAATTTTGTAAGGTTTTGTTTGAGTTTGGTTTAATTTTGAATGGTTTTAAAATGGGTTTTGTTGGGTTGTTGTGGGTTTGGTTAATGGTTGGATTTATGGTTGTTTTAAGGTGTATTTTGGAAGTTTATGTTGTTATTTATGTTGTTGATTGGTTGGTTAAGTGTTGGAATGGGTTGGAATGGTTTTGAGGTACAAAAATGGGGGATTTTCGGGTTACAGGGGTTGGCGATCGATCGCCCATTCCAGGCGATCGATCGCGCCCAGGCAGTGAGTTTTGCCAGCGCTTGGCGATCGATCGCCACTCTTGGGCGATCGATCGGCGGGTCTGGCGATCGATCGCGCCAGGGGTGGCGATCGATCGCCGAAGGGTGCAATTTTTAATTCTCGGACAGTGGGTATTGGCGATCGATCGCCGTGAGGGGCGATCGATCGCGAAAGCCAAAATATGGTTTTTTTGGTTATTTTTGTAGGATTTTTGGTATTGGACTATTATTGGGTTCTAATATTGGTATTTGTGAATATGTAGAACCAACCCAGGTGGCAACACAGCCAAGGCATTGAAGCCTACCATATCCTACATTTTGGAAAGGTACGTAGTGGACGTACGGGCACCCAACGGTAACATGTATTTTATATACTCATTGATTATGCATTGTGGATGCGGGTATATATGTGGTATTGCATTGTGGATGCATATACATGTTGATTTATGCCATATGTGGTATTGCATTGTGGATGCATATACATGGTAATTGATGCATATTGATGATAGATGCATATTATGATTATTGGATGCACATCCCATGAGTCGTGGTCATCCTTTGATGATTTTAATGCTTGCCGCTTTTGTTTTGGTTCCGCTAAATGTGAAGCGAGGGGTGGGAGCGCCGCATGTCACATTTGAGCGTGGTTGTCATATGGGGCGAGGAAAGGGTATTTGCCGCTCTCTGTGAAGCGAGGGGTGGGAGCGCCGCATGTCCATTGTAGCGAGGTTATCCTATGCCGCCCATATGAAAATAAGCGAGGGGCATTAAAATACACCGTGATGGACAGACTAGGGAATGGTGACCAATATTTGGTACTGTTGAGATGGTATATGATGTCATGACATGTTTTGGCCATTAAAAATAATCTGTTGATTATACTCATGAGTTATGGTACAGGGACAACCAAACGGGAAGCGTTTGAAATGCATGGGAAAACAGGAAGTGTTTTATATTGATTATGCATTTACGCTTTATCTTCATATTGTGTTGAATATGAATGATTATTATTGCTCATGTTTGGGGGTTGTCCTTGTAGGTACCTTTTTGGCATGATAGCAAGCTTTGAACGGGTTGAGGTGGTGAGCTTGTGAAGCATTCTTTGAGGATTAAAGGACAGGATTATTTTGTCTAGTGTCTACTCTAGGAGTAGTGTAAAACTAGTTGATAGCATTCATTGATGAGGAATGTAATTAATCCATTCTTTTTGGAAGTCCTTATTATTATGGCATGTAATGCTTAAGCTCATAGACTCAACATGTTCTTTTCTCACTCTGATCATTATATTAGCTCTATTATGCCTTGTTTCCGCACTTAAGGATTAGGGTCCTTACATTAGTGGTATCAGAGCAGTGGTTAGCGAACCCGGGAACGAGTGAAGGGTAGCCTTAGCATGTTTGGCTAGGTGCTTACATTTGGAGCATGTTTATGCATGTGGTGCATATTGATGTATATCCTGTTATACTAACATGCTTATATCACTCCTGTTATCTAACGACATGATATATATTGCTTTGGATTGTTGTTAACATTTGTGTTACAGCATGGCTGCTAATGAGGAAGTCGGAGATGTTGGGAGTGTGAATGCGAGTATTGGACAGGCTAATCCTCTACCTCCACCGGCTGTAGGGATGGAACCAGTAGTTCAGTTATTGCTACCGGGTGAGATTAGCTTGACGCAGTTTCTGTCTTATCATCCGCCCCGGTTTGAGGGGACAGAGTCCGGAGAAGAAGCGGAAGAGTGGCTGGAAAGACTTGAGCAGATCTTTGTATCGGCTCCTTGTGCTGTTACTGCTTGGATGAGGCTGGCGGAGTTTCAGTTAGCCAAGAAACCTCTGATGTGGTGGAGGAGCACAGTGATGGAGATGAGAGCACAGGGTGCTGTGATTGATTGGACACTCTTCAGGACTAGGTTTCTGAATCGGTACTTCTCCGCGGCAGCAAGACAGACAAAGGAGGATGAATTTACAAGTCTGAGGCAGGGGAACATGACAGTGGCAGACTATGCCACACGGTACTCTTCATTGCTGAGGTACGTTCCCCACATTGCCACCAGTGGACACGCTAAGATGAGGAATTTCATGAAGGGGTTACGACCGGAGCTCTATGACCGGGTTATCACTAACCACCCAACTTCATTTGACGATGCTCTCACAAGAGCGGAACTTGCTGAGCTTGGAGTAGGAGCTTACGCTATGCCACCACCGGTACCGCAACAGAGGCAGACTAGTGACAGTTTGAGGCCTCGGGGTGAGCCATTTAAACCCCGTGGTGCCTCTTCATCTTCGCGATATGGTGGAAAGAAACACTTTGGACAGAAGCAGGATAACAAGAAGGGAAATTGGTCGGCCAATCGAGGGTCGTCACAAGGGGACAGGCCGGGAGAGCCGAGGTGCAACAATTGTGGAGGGCCACATTCGTCAAACAAGTGTCCTGCATGCTATATCTGTGGCAAGATGGGCCACATTGCTCGGTATTGCCCACTCGGGGAGGACAGTCAGAGTATCAGGGCAACAGGCCGAGATTTGATGACCGGACAGTGCAGCAGAGGCAGCAGTTTGGGCCTCGACCATCGGGGGGTCAGACAGTGGGACCGCCCCAGGGACAGGTATATGCGCTGACCAGAGAGCAGGCTCAGGCAGCCCCGGAGGAGGTGATTGCCGGTACGTGCCATTTATTTACGTACCCTGCTTTTGTTTTGATAGATACAGGTGCCTCCCATTCTTTTGTGTCTGTGGGATTCGTGGAGAGACACCACATGCGCACGTCTCCTTTGCCCACGCCTCTATTGGTCTCGACACCCACTGGAAGAAATGTTGTTGCTGATCAGTTTATGGCAGACTGCCTCATTTATTTTGAGGGCAACGAATTGAGATCAGACTTGATTGTGCTGGGTATGTCAGACTTTGACTGCATCTTGGGTATTGATGTTCTGAACAGATATCAGGCAGTGGTAGATTGCCGGCAGAGGACAGTGAAGTTCAGACCTGAGTTGGGCAGTCAGTGGACTTTCTATGGCAACGGTTCTCGTGCGAAGATTCCGTTGATTTCAGCGATCAAGATGACTCAGTTGTTGGAACGTGGACACACGGGTTATCTCATTTATACCGTGGACACGTCTGGGAAGAGTAAAGAACTCAGAGTTGAGGATGTACCAGTAGTGGCAGAGTTCGCTGATGTATTTCCAGAAGAGATCCCAGGATTCCCACCGGCTAGGGAAGTCGAGTTCGGGATCGAGCTGTTGCCAGGGACATCCGCTATCTCTCGTGCACCTTACAGGATGGCACCGGCTGAGCTGAGAGAATTGAAAGAACAGTTACAGGATCTCTTGGACAAGGGATATATACACCCGAGCGTGTTGCCATGGGGCGCACCAGTTCTCTTTGTGAAGAAGAAGGACGGTTCGATGCGGTTGTGTATCGATTACCGGCAACTGAATAAGGCTACAGTGAAGAACAAGTATCCTCTCCCAAGGATAGATGACTTGTTTGATCAGTTGCAGGGTACCAGGGTGTATAGCAAGATTGATTTGAGATCCGGGTATCATCAAATTCGGGTCAGAGAGGAAGATGTGCAGAAGACAGCGTTCCGGACCCGATATGGGCATTATGAATTCCTAGTGATGCCGTTCGGCGTGACGAATGCTCCAGCAGTCTTTATGAGTCTGATGAACAGAGTGTTTCAGCAGTATCTTGATCAGTTCGTCATCGTGTTTATTGACGACATTCTTATCTACTCCCGGAGCGAGGAAGAGCATGTGAAACACTTGAGGGCAGTGCTTCAGATTCTCAGAGAGCATCAGTTGTATGCTAAGCTCAGTAAGTGCGAGTTTTGGCTGAGCAGTGTAGTGTTTCTGGGGCATGTTATATCGAGCAGCGGAATATCTGTAGATCCCAAGAAGATTGAGGCCGTGATGGAGTGGGCTGCCCCCACTTCTGTGCCTGAGATCCGGAGTTTTCTGGGCTTGGCCGGGTATTATCGGCGTTTCGTCGAGGGCTTTTCGAAGATTGCCAAGCCGCTGACTCAGTTGACTCAGAAGGGTGTGCCTTTCTTTTGGTCAGAAGCTTGTGAGGAGAGCTTCCAGGAGTTAAAGCACCGGTTGACGACGGCGCCAGTGTTAGTGATCCCGACGGAGAACTCCAGATTTGTTCTGTATACTGATGCATCACTGCAGGGCCTTGGGTGTGTTCTGATGCAAGATAAGCATGTGGTAGCTTATGCATCGAGGCAGTTGAAGCCGCATGAGACCAGATATCCAGTTCATGACTTGGAATTGGCGGCTATCATCTTCGCCCTGAAGATCTGGAGACATTACTTATATGGCAATTCATTCACTATATACACGGATCACAAGAGCCTCAAGTTTCTATTCACTCAGGCGGAGCTGAACATGAGACAGAGGAGATGGATGGACCTACTCAAGGACTATGACTGTGAGATAGAGTACCATCCCGGGAAAGCCAATTTGACAGCGGACGCCTTGAGCCGGAAAGTGAGGAGTTCTGCTGAGGACGTCATCCATTTGTCGGCTATGATGACCTCCTATTGCCATCTCGGCTATGATTTTGATATAGATGCATCACCAGTGTATGTCTCTACCTTATTAGCTGAGCCAGATATTTATGAGAACATCAGGAGAGCTCAGAGATCAGATGCTGAGGTTCAGAGATGGTTGTCTATAGTGCATCTTGGTCAGCCGACGAAGTTCAGAGTGGCCGACGACGGATCTTTGAGATTGGGTAACCGCTGGGTAGTTCCGAGTACGCCGGAGTTGCGTAAGGGAATCTTGGAGCGAGCTCACAGTAGCAGACTTAGCATCCACCCAGGCGGGAAGAAGATGTACAGAGATCTGCGTGGTCAGTTTTGGTGGAAGAGAATGAAGTCTGATGTCGTCGCTTTTGTGAAGAGGTGTCTGATCTGCCAGCAGGTTAAGGCAGAGAGGCAGAGACCTGGCGGCGAATTGAGGAGCTTGGAGATACCGAAGTGGAAGTGGGAGCACATTTCCATGGACTTCGTGACTCATTTGCCGAGGAGTGCTTCAGGCTTCGATGCTATTTGGGTGATTGTGGACAGATTGACCAAGGTAGCCCACTTTATCCCCTATAGCATGACCTTTACATTCTTGAGGATGGCGCAGTTATATATTAGAGATGTGGTGAGATTGCACGGGATCCCCGTTTCCATTGTGTCAGATCGAGATCCGCGATTCACATCTCATTTTTGGGAAGGTCTTCAGTCAGCTTTGGGAACTGAGGTCAGATTGAGCACTGCTTATCATCCTCAGACGGATGGCCAGACCGAGCGCACGATTCAGACGCTCGAGGACATGTTTAGAGCTTGCGACGCTTCTTGGCAGGATTCAGTGCCTCTGGTAGAGTTTTCTTATAACAATAGCTACCAGGCAAGTATTCAGATGGCTCCGTTTGAAGCTCTTTATGGCAGACGATGTAGATCGCCCTTGTGTTGGGATGATTTGGACAGTAGATCAGTCGGAGGGCCTGAGTTAATCCGGGAAATGGAAGAGAAGATAAAGATTATAAGGCAGAAAATGAAAGCAGCCCAAGACAGACAGGCAGCTTATGCGAATAAACGGCGGAGACCGTTGGAATTTCAGTTGGGAGATAAGGTCTTTTTGAAGATCTCGCCTTTCAGAGGCGTTGTGCGATTTGGGATGCGCGGGAAACTGTCTCCGAGGTATGTTGGACCGTACGAGATCTTGCAGCGCATCGGCACCTTAGCTTACCGACTGGCTTTGCCGCCTTCTTTATCTGGGATACATGACGTGTTTCATGTGTCTATGTTGCGGAAGTATGAGCCGGATCCGTCTCACGTGTTACAGCCTTCCGAAGTTCAGTTGGAATCAGATGTATCTTATGTGGAACGGCCTGTCAGAATTCTAGATCGAGCAGACCGTAGGCTTCGGAACAAAGTGATACCTATGATCAAGGTTCAGTGGGATCGCAGGGGTGTCGAGGAGGCTACGTGGGAGACGGAGCAGCATATGGTGCAGCACTACCCGGAACTATTCTCTGGTATGAGTTTATGTTTAGTTTCCTTTTGGGGTAAGTGCATGTGATTTCGAGGACGAAATCTTATAAGTAGGGGAGTATTGTGACATCCCCGAAATGGTTAATTGCTATTTGGCTTTAATTGTGTTTACATGATTAATTATGTGGTAATTGATTATGTTTTGGGATTTATTTACCTTATGGAAATGCATGGTCATGTGGATAGGGGTGACCCGGGTTTGCATTTTAGGGTGCATGTGGTGCATGTTGGGTAAATATTATTGGAAGCATGATTATTTGCCTTGGTTAGCAATTTATTAGAAATCATGTGTTAATTGATATTATGGTGCATTTTGAGTAAATGCTTTGAAAATATCATGTTGGGGTGTTTTATACACCATGGAATTCTTTTGGGTATCATTTTAATAAACTCACATTTTAATATCCAACCCCACTCTTTCAACCTCACTCTTACTTTACCAAAATCAAATCCACAAACCCTTCCCCTCCCAATTTTCGAGCTCAAGCCTAGGGTTGAGGAGAAACCTTTCAAAAATCTTGATTTGTGGAGCATATTGGGTGATTTGAGATCCCCAAGAGGTATGGGTACCTCATGCTTTAATTTTGTAAGGTTTTGTTTGAGTTTGGTTTAATTTTGAATGGTTTTAAAATGGGTTTTGTTGGGTTGTTGTGGGTTTGGTTAATGGTTGGATTTATGGTTGTTTTAAGGTGTATTTTGGAAGTTTATGTTGTTATTTATGTTGTTGATTGGTTGGTTAAGTGTTGGAATGGGTTGGAATGGTTTTGAGGTACAAAAATGGGGGATTTTCGGGTTACAGGGGTTGGCGATCGATCGCCCATTCCAGGCGATCGATCGCGCCCAGGCAGTGAGTTTTGCCAGCGCTTGGCGATCGATCGCCACTCTTGGGCGATCGATCGGCGGGTCTGGCGATCGATCGCGCCAGGGGTGGCGATCGATCGCCGAAGGGTGCAATTTTTAATTCTCGGACAGTGGGTATTGGCGATCGATCGCCGTGAGGGGCGATCGATCGCGAAAGCCAAAATATGGTTTTTTTGGTTATTTTTGTAGGATTTTTGGTATTGGACTATTATTGGGTTCTAATATTGGTATTTGTGAATATGTAGAACCAACCCAGGTGGCAACACAGCCAAGGCATTGAAGCCTACCATATCCTACATTTTGGAAAGGTACGTAGTGGACGTACGGGCACCCAACGGTAACATGTATTTTATATACTCATTGATTATGCATTGTGGATGCGGGTATATATGTGGTATTGCATTGTGGATGCATATACATGTTGATTTATGCCATATGTGGTATTGCATTGTGGATGCATATACATGGTAATTGATGCATATTGATGATAGATGCATATTATGATTATTGGATGCACATCCCATGAGTCGTGGTCATCCTTTGATGATTTTAATGCTTGCCGCTTTTGTTTTGGTTCCGCTAAATGTGAAGCGAGGGGTGGGAGCGCCGCATGTCACATTTGAGCGTGGTTGTCATATGGGGCGAGGAAAGGGTATTTGCCGCTCTCTGTGAAGCGAGGGGTGGGAGCGCCGCATGTCCATTGTAGCGAGGTTATCCTATGCCGCCCATATGAAAATAAGCGAGGGGCATTAAAATACACCGTGATGGACAGACTAGGGAATGGTGACCAATATTTGGTACTGTTGAGATGGTATATGATGTCATGACATGTTTTGGCCATTAAAAATAATCTGTTGATTATACTCATGAGTTATGGTACAGGGACAACCAAACGGGAAGCGTTTGAAATGCATGGGAAAATAGGAAGTGTTTTATATTGATTATGCATTTACGCTTTATCTTCATATTGTGTTGAATATGAATGATTATTATTGCTCATGTTTGGGGGTTGTCCTTGTAGGTACCTTTTTGGCATGATAGCAAGCTTTGAACGGGTTGAGGTGGTGAGCTTGTGAAGCATTCTTTGAGGATTAAAGGACAGGATTATTTTGTCTAGTGTCTACTCTAGGAGTAGTGTAAAACTAGTTGATAGCATTCATTGATGAGGAATGTAATTAATCCATTCTTTTTGGAAGTCCTTATTATTATGGCATGTAATGCTTAAGCTCATAGACTCAACATGTTCTTTTCTCACTCTGATCATTATATTAGCTCTATTATGCCTTGTTTCCGCACTTAAGGATTAGGGTCCTTACAGTTGTAATTGTTGTTTGATATTGTTATTGTTATTGTTATTGTGTTATTGTTATTGTGTTATTGTTATTGTCACACATCAAATAAGACATTCATATGGAAGTACATTCATTACATTTAATACTAAGATTCACAATAGGCAAACATGACTACATATATGAAGGCTAAAACTCTATAATGCCCCTCCAGTACCACAACGACGTGGCTGTTTCCGTCTCTGACCGCGTCCTTCCTGAATGGGCTGGTCATCTTGCACAACAGGTACATCGTCCAGCTGAACATCAGGTGACAAATTAGGGAACCCAACCGGTGACACGTCAAATTGTGGTGCCATCGATGCATATATCTCGGGGAATCTAATATTAACATCTGGGCTGGTTTGTTCTTGTGAGTACATGGGTTGATGAGGCGTGAAATGCGTTTGGTCATACAACTGATGCAGTGGTCCAGGAGTATAATAATCTGCGTACATGTCACTGGCATATGACGAAGAGGGACCTGGCATATATGACGAAGAGGGACCTGGCAAATATGTCGGGACATAGCTTGATGGGCCAGCATCTCCAACAACGGCATGCATCGACTGTACTTGTTCTTCATCACTCAAATGCATCGGCTGTACTTGTTCACCCTGAGTCGCATGTCCCTCTTCATAGGGCGGAAAGTTTCTATCGCGTCTTTCCTGCGCCACGTGCAACACATTTTGTATGACATTTCTGACATCACTAAATGCATCCATGTACGCCCCTATGGATTGTTCCTCAGCGATATTACGGTCGCAGGTAACTGTTAATTGCGACAGCTGATCAATCTGAAATGGGTGAACATTTATTAAGTACTTAAATCTAAACACAATTTTCAAATTTGTAATACATATGTAATAAAGCAACATACCACATGTTGCCATGCCGGGCCATCTCCATGTTGATAACCAGCCTCCACAAATTGTCGTTGATGGCCAATGAATCTACGTGTTACTCGTCCATACCAGTCATTGTACCCGACAATTACACCCTGCCCAGCTGACTCATATCGCGGGTTGTGCACGGTATGAGCATGTGCATTAACCCATATAGTCATGTACCGCCTATGATGTGCAGACCAGTCATTATTTGTTTTACCCCTGCGGTTAACTGCATGTAATATATCATCCCCTGACCGTGGATCTGGTGGGATGTTTTGTACCATGCCGAATTGACGAAAAACCCGCTCAGGACGATGCATCTCAACTATGTCATACAAAATCAGTGGGCCGATGTATGTCCATAACTCAGTATGCAGTCCTTCAATATAATCATCAGGGTACGACTGCCAATTAAACTACAAATATAGTATTATATTAAAATAATGTTCAAAGAATATTATGTTTTATACATGAATATAAAAAATAAAATTACTTGGCTTAATGGCTGCTGGTCAAGGATGTCCCTAATAATTCGTAATGAATGTGTGCCAGTTTCTGTAAATCTTACTTTACATGTCCACCTGTGTACTCATAATCATCATAAAACAACATAAATTATATAACAAAATATTAAATATAATATTATACATTGCAAAATAATTTGTAATACATCACCTTGCACCATATGGAGCAACAGGTAAGTAATTGTCCTCGTCGATTGGTATTGGCCCAATATCAATTCTCAGGCGTCCTAGTTGAGGAGCTAAACTTTCGAGCCGGGACCATGCCCAAATCTAAAACATTAACATGAAGAATATAAATTAAATATGCAAGATATATTTTTTCAGTATTTTAAAATAAAGGTAACGATTACCTGTAGGAGTGGTAATGCACCACATATTACTTTTTTCCCTCTCTCCGACGAAGTGCACAACTCGCGATATAAGAATGCCAGCACAGCACTACCCCAGCTAAAATTACCAACAGAACTGATATCTTCTAATTTCTGTATGTGCAATAATTTTACAGTATTGCCGGAGCTATCGGGGCACATAATCCCACCTATCATTAATAATGCACAACCTCGTGCATATTTAGCAACCTCATCCGCCGTACTATGCAAATGGATGTGATTTACTATTAAATGATGACTCAACGCAGACATTAACAAACATGCACCTTTAAAGTGACCCGGATCTGGTGTAAATCCCAAATGACGATCACAATATTCTTGCCACTCGGGTATTGACTTATCAAAATTGGTACCTGACACTGCAAGACCATTTATTGGCAGACCCCAAATAACTACAATGTCTTGCAGTGTAATAGTCGCCTCTCCAAATCTCAAATGGAATGTATGCGTTTCACGAGGCCATCTCTCTACTAACGCCGTGATTAGATGAGGGTCAATGGTAATCTTATTACACCTATATACACCATAAAACCCAAACTCATATAACATACTTACAACACGTGTGTCTAATGGGCAAAGATCCCAAAAATAGCTGCTCAGATTTGTCACACGCAAAGGCCGATCAATATCACCTGCCCATACATCTTCAGAACGATGACATGACTGCAATGACAACAGATGATCATCGATCGGGCCTGGTACGGTCATCGGATCCATCCTATTATATGAAACAAAAAATATATTAGTACATATAGACAACATAAAGTAAACAAAATAAATTAAAACTGATAAAACATGACGAAGCATATATGCTACCGCCGACAACCACCATCCATCAGCAACCGGCGACGGCGGCCGACGGAGGCAGCAGACGGCGGGGGGGCGGCGGACGGCAGGGGGGCGGCGGACGGCGGGGGGGCGGCGGATGGCAGCGAAAAAGTGTGATAGAAATTAATACGCGGCGACATGATTTTTACCTCTAAATTCTGAAACTATGAAGTGACTGGAAGCAAAATGAGAGAAAAACAATTGTAACTTGGAGGTTGGGAAGAAAATTTAGACTGTAATTGCCGATGAGGTTGCCGAAGAAGAAGGGTTCGCGAAAATCTTATAACACCAAGTCACGCCAACTCAGTTGGCGTGACCATTAATTGGTCACGCCAACTGAGTTGGCGTGACCTGTGATATTAATTGGTCACGCCAACTCAGTTGGCGTGACCTGTGATATTAATTGGTCACGCCAACTCAGTTGGCGTGACCAATAATTATTCACGCCAACTTGCAGCTCCAGTTGGCGTGAAATAATGGTCACGCCAACTGGGTTGGCGTGACCGAAAAAAACAAAGGTCACGCCAACTCAGTTGGCTTGACTATATAATTTAAATTGGTCACGCCAATTCAGTTGGCGTGACCAATATTTTATTCGGTGACGCCAACTGAGTTGGCGTGACCAACTGGACACGCCAACTCAGTTGGCGGTTTAGGTTACTTTTTAAATGTTTTCATTTTTCGGGTTATTTTTGAAATTATTTATTTTTTTAAGGTTATTTAAATAAATTACCCAATATCTACAGTGTCAGGCCGAATAAATTTTCGAGGGCCTAAAAGTTTGAACCGAACGATAGATTACACATCGATTATCTAACAATCATGCGCCTATCATGTGAACCACAGCATGCTAGAGAAATTATTTGGCCTATTGGTATGACTATGTAATTACCAAAATGCACATAAATCTTTTATTAATTACAAATAGTATGTCAACATGCAAAATGATTGAAATATCCCCGAGCTTTTAATAATTTCAATTTATCATAATATATTATATTCTTAAAATGTCTGTAATGCACTTAATAATATTGTCAATTACAATATTATTATATCACATAATATTTGTAATTACATATTTATAATGAAATTTTATAACGTATAAAAATCTAAATTTTTTTATATATAACTATATGTGCAAGCATCGCATGCCAAAAAAAACCCAGTTGATTTGAAATCCAAATAGGCCATAAGAAGACTCTTTGCGTCCAAAATGTATTCCATAATCTGCCCAGCCCAAGAATATCCATACCTTTTAAAGCCCGTGAATTGAGGCCATCTTAGCCCAATCGATCTAGTTCTCCACTGGTCTTCTAAACTTTGATATAAGTCGTGTTATAAAATTTACTTAGATTCCTTCTTATATTTCCATTACATACACTCTGTGGTTTCTCAACTTATATCTAACATCAAGATTAAGGTTGTTAATGTTTCTCAATTTTAGTTTTAAAGTTTAGTAGTTCTCAACTTATATCTAATATCATGAATATTACGATCCATGTTGGATGTGAATATTCTATTTCAATGATTTGATGTATTTTCAAGTGTAGCATCAAATTACCTGTTATTACTAGATAGAGGAGTCAATCTCCTTTCCTTTAAAAGATCATTGTCCCAATCTGACCAGTTATCTTAAATAAGAATGCTATAAAATTTATACAAATTTTTTGATAACATAAACTATAACTGTACATTTTTATATTTTTAAATATTATGTACAAAACTTTTCAGTATATAAAAAACTATAAATTATCGGTCTACCTCAATCACCATATACTCACCTCTATTTTTTTGGACCAACTGTGAAAGGAGAATATTGTGATGGAGCGGAAAATTCAGATTTCTCGTCTTAAGGATAGATTCAATGGTGACAATACATTTAGGATCATGACATTCACATACTGTTACATGAACTCCATAGCCCAAAATACATTGGGTTGTTGGTGTTGAAGTCATGATAATAGCCCGACTCCAACATCTTATCTCCCGTGTTTTCGCTTAGTCGAATCTTCAATGTACAAAACTACTTTTTATATAGATTATTCTACTTCCAAAACAAAACTAAAAATGCAACAAGAAAATTAGAACCCCACCTTTTTTGAATTTTATCATAAGTCACATAATCATCATATCTACATTCGCGCACAGGTGCTCTGTTCTCGAACTGAATACATTGGGTTGTTGGTGTTGAAGTCATGATAATAGCCTGACTCCAGCATCTCATCTCCCGTGTTTCCGCTTAGTCGAATCTTCAAGTGTACAAAACTACTTTTATATAGATTATTCTACTTCCAAAACATAGCTTAAAATGCAACAAGAAAATTAGAACCCCACATTTTTTGGATTTTATCATAAGTCACATAATCATCTTATCTACATTCATGCACAGGTGCTCTGTTCTCGAACTGGTGCATTAAGTGATTGTGCGGCGCTGTAAGACGTACTAAGTTTTACTAAGTCGCGCAGTAAGGTTTATTCAGTCGCGCACTGACGCTCCGCTCATGAACTGGCACATTGAGTGCTCATACGACGCTTTATAACTAAGTTTTATTAAATCATGTATTAAATTTACTAAGTCGTGAACTTAAATGTTAGACATTCTTAATTCTCCAGAAATAAGTCATTTTTAATAAATTCATATTATTACAAAACATGTTGAAACACATAGGTAATACTTGGTTTCATTTTTTTTGGAATTCATTATCTTATGGCCAAATATTAATAATTCATTTTCATTTTAAAATTATATATATATATATATATATATATACTTTTTTGGAAAACACTCATTATTCTTATCAGGTATGCGATCGAATAAAAGATTTGAATTGCATTATAAATGATGTAGGTCTGTCAAATATGATGTATATTATGTATGTGTAATATTATTTTATCAGTATATATATATACATACATATAACTTTTTTAATAGGCTCAATAAGACGCAATCGTACTCAACTTTTTTTGAAAATTGACGTACTCACGTATATGTATCTACACACCCGCATCATGTGGCTTAGATATTACCCCAATTAACGATTTTTTTTAGTTAAATAAAAACGTTCACATTTATTTCAATTCAATTTAGGTCAAGTTATAAAAAGAAAATTGCTATTTACATATTTTGAATTCAATTATATTCACAAACAAGATATTTTTTAAACCCTAAATTATGAATGTCACAAGTTATAGGTCCACTTTGATAATAATATAAATTGTCACAAATCTTATCTTTGATTCTCTTCTCAAGATAAGGTGTCATGTCACACTGCTAACTCTTCTCCACCACTTCTTTTCCATGGTTATGGACATATTTGGACACGTGAATCAGAGTTAGATTAAGTTGCATTAAAAAAATAATAGTAATATATTTCGTCCAAAAAAATATAATATATTTTAATGTGAACCTTGTATTATTTAGAATTTATTCGATTAATGTTACCATATTATATATGTTTAATTTTCTATTTTAATTATTAAATATGAGAATCCTATAATAGTTATTTTGTATCTCCAAAATACCAATTTATTTCTCAAGGTACTCCTTCATCGTAATGTCATTATTTTATATAAAGAAAACCTAAATATAATAAAATAAATGCTCAAAATTGAAAAATAAATGCTCCAATATCATCACACTTTGATATATATTATATATATAGACAGACGCACAAATTATATTTTATATCAAAAATTCAATATATATGAACGAATAGCAAACAAAAATCATTAGTTCTAGTTTTGAGCTATAATAAATTTAAAATTAAAATATATCGATAGAAGGAAATACCCCGTCGATAGTATTGCAAAGGCAGAAGAAAAAAGTTTAGTCACTAGTTTTATACGAACTCCCGACTTCTAATGTACTATAATAATAAAATATTTTTTTAGGAAAAATGAAAACTTGAATTAAAGTACTACTTATGTTATTAATAATAAAATTATATTTAAACATATTTCCAATTTTTTAAAGTAAAAATGCAGTTGAAATTCCATCGGAATTACACTTGATTACCCTGGAAATGGATGGACAATAATCCAAGGTGTTATCGTATCATGCGAGCCTTTCACATTTTATGACAAATATACCCTCACGTTTTAGGGATGAAAAATCCTTATTTAGCTATATTGTGTATGGTAAAATTCATCGAAAATCTAGGGATGGCAATGAGCAGGGTAGGGATGTGCACTGGTTCGATTAACCGGCCGAACCGGACCGAACCAAAAAATTTCGGTTTAAACAGAACCAAATCGAAATTTTTCGGTTCGGTTTTTTGTTTTTTTTTTATTTAAAAAAGCTCAATTTTCGGTTACAAGGTTCGATTAACCAAACCGAACTGTTTAAATAAAAAAATTTAATTTTTATTTAAAATTTAAATGGTTAATAAATATTTTTAATGGTTTCTTTCGTGATCGCATGAATAAAAACTCGTAATTTAACTATTGTTCTCATGTATAATATAATTTATTTTGTTGTTTCTTTTAAACTCGACTTTTCGGTATAAATAGCTTCAAAATAATATTAAAACTTTTAAATTAAAATGTTAAAAATCATTTTGAGTACGATGTATAATGTATTAGTATTTATATTTATGTTGGATCTCCATCCAATTCCAAAATTTAAAAAAAAAAAAGTAATTTTTTTTTTCAAAAAAAAAAGGAAAAGAAAAGAAACTACGGTTTTAACCGAACCGAACTGAATCGAACCAAAAAATTTCGGCTAAAACCGAAATCGAACCAAACAATTTCGGTTTGCTTTTCGTTTTTAGAATTTTCGAAATTTCGGTTCATTTAACCGAAATTTCGATTCGGTTCGATTTGAAATCGAACCGATGAACGCCCCTAGAGCAGGGTCAAATCGAAACCCGTATTGAACTGGCCCTGTCGGGGCGGGTGGACCCACTTCAACCTGGTTTTGAAGCGGGGCGTGTCGTGTCTCGATTTTGGCCAAACATATCCCATACCCACCTCGATATATATATATATATATATATATATAAATATATATTTGAAAATTTAATATAGAATATACATTCACTTCTTTGGTTGAATAATAAAGTGTCATTATGTAAGTTTATATCAAAATTCAAGTGTTTATATTAAAAAATTGGACATTTTAAAGGGAATGAAAGCAAATTAATAAATGCTTAAAAATAATTTTACAAAGCTTATTATGAATATTTATTTAGAGAAAAACATAAAACGCAATCACAACTCAATTTTTATACTTCAATATTGATTGCTAGCTAATATTTTTTTTCTTTTTAAAAGTTGGTTCGCGGGTCGGGGTGGGTGAGTTAGGCCAAATCCATCCCAAACCCGCCGCGTTGCCACCCTACGAAAATAAAATAACTGCGTTGTTATAATACCACTCCAAATAGTTTTTAATAAATACAGGAAAATAAACATGTCCGGTGAACATGACAATGCAGTTTTTTAAAAAAGTTCATGGCATAAAAATTTTCAAGTTTTAAAATTCAAATCATTATTCAAAGCATATAATAAAAATTAGAAGGATTTTTTTTAAAAAAAAAACTATTTGCGCAAAGAATTTTGAAAAGAGAATACACAGTGTCCCTATTCCCTAATATATCCAACAATCATATCGACACTTTCCTAAATTTCCTTTTTTATCGTAATTTTCGAATCCACGAAGTGAGCATGTTCTTTCATAAGTATAAGACACTAATTGGTAGGTAAATTCCACCGATAGCCCAATAATTTTTGAATAACATAGACCTCTCATTTGTGATCCAAAGGCCTTGGTTTGTCCACACTGCGTAGTAAATTCACCATATAAAAACTCGCTATCCACCATCTGAAATATCAGGTCTTTGTAATTCATTCCCACAGAAAAAGAAAAAAGAAAAAAGAAAAGAACACGTATAATACAGTTACATTAGTGATGTCCTTAATGACAATGTCCAACGCAATCCAGTCATCTTCATGAAGGATTGAGATGACTCCCAAACAGGGTATAACTAATAATTTTAAATCTGGTAGGCAAAATTTATATAACAATAGCAAATTCTTACTTGCGATTATTCAAAATATCAAACTTATCAACGATGAACTCTTTAACAATAACAAATTCTTTAAAAAAAAATTATAATAGTCAATGACAAAGCACTGGCAAGAAATATAATCAAACCAGATTTTGCACTATAAATAAGTAACAAAACTCTTTGCCCAGCTTACAGACCCAGGTTTTCCTGGTGGATTGTCACCCTCACTCATGTTTGAGTCTTGCTTGATGCAATTTCCCCTCCCCTTTTGAAAAAAAAAAAAAGAAACTCTTTGCCCAGCATTATGCCCCTGCTCCCAAGGCACTATACCGAGGTAGTATAAAAAAATCCGAATAATATGAACGAACTCTATATCCGCCCAGCAACATTCGAAATATCAGCGCTTTGTAACTCGCTACATCTCCTATAGAAAATAAAAAAATCAAATAGTACACAGAATCAAACAAATTTCGAGTAGTCCTTTTTCTTTTTCTTGAAAGATAGGGTTAGTCCTTTTCCATGGCAGGGAGACAAATAGATGACTCTTCATATTCATCTCCTTCAAACAATGGGACCCTTCACCAGAACCCAACAATCACAGGCAGACATCTGTCTACCACAACCAAAAAAATCTAGCCTCCATCCACCATCATCCCAATATAAATGTGCTACCCTCCCTTGCAACCAAGAACATTCATCAAATTGTAGATGCATGATCAGTTCTCGAAAAGAAAATTTCAAGAAACGATGTGTGTGATCATGGGATTGATTCAAGCGCACAAGTTACGATCGGGGCATGATCATTGTTCGCGTTACATTCGAGAACAAAGAACACGGCTTTACATCATATGGAGGTGTTCGGTGACACTCATAAGATTGAAGTTTGAACAAGTAGACTTTGATGAGTGATACGAGAACAGAAATATGACATATTTGCGCAAAGAATCAAACAATCAATGTTTGATAATGATGAGTGCCGAAATACATCAAAAAAGTGAAGCATTCAAAGATCAAGGATTCGATTTCATATGAGCACGAATCGTTACAGAAGCCATCTGTTTGTGGCTTTCTGCTACCGATTATGCTTGTTCATGTCATGGCAAGCCAAACGTGAGTATTTGCAATGTGATGTATGGGAAATTCGCTGCGGCAATTCAATGCCAATAGGTTCGAGGGTCACAGTGTTTGGAAAGATGGAGATGATATGATCAAAGAATCAATGGCTGTAAATCATGCATAAATTTCAGCTATTCCTAATGACTGATGTTACATTTACACTATATATTAAGTGAGATCCGCCTATTGGATTTTTTTATATCCTATATGCACCACCTAAGTTTACTCTATTTGATTTGTTACGCTAATTAAATTTACTAAAAAAAAAATTCAAATTTAGACAAAGTTAGAATTTAAACTAAATGATTGTATTTATACTGATTTTTAAAACTTTTAATTTGCTTGTGATTCGGGATCAAATCATTTATAGCAGATAGATCATAGTACTAAAAACTAGATTAGATCATATAAACATACAGTCTATATTTTCAAAATTGAGGAGGTAATATCAAAATAATTGTCAAATAACGGAAAATACCCAAATTTTCGCTACTTGGTGATGGCTATCACATGTATCATTAATTTGAACCAATGCAATCAAGTCCAAATACAGAAACATTTAGTTTAGTAAAGGTTTATGACAACCTTTCGTTTCACTTAGGTAACTTACATGTACTATCCCTTTAGTCCAACAACTGTAAGCGGCTTGTAAGTATAACCTCATATATACATCAGATTTGAAAGGCTACAAGTGCACAAAGTTCAATCTTCAAATTTCGCTCGAGTATAAATGAAGGCCAACAGGCTACAAATATAATGTATGTATTCATGACACTCACAAAATTTAATTTGATTCGATCTAGTCTATTCGAGTGTTGGTTTCTAAGACTTCGACCTTTCCAGTTGGCTTTAAGGATTCGACGAACTTACCAGGATGAAACTTTAAGTCGGCTAAAACTTGTATCGTGTTGCCTTTGCACGAGGCTTGCAAGACCCAGGATTTGCAATTGTCACATATATAAACTTTCCCTCGAAAAACTGACAAAGCAGCACAAAAGTCTTGATCAAAGAAGTTCATATCATCCATACTACCAAATCAAGAAAGAGGAAAGCATATACCTTGCCATTCATCTCCTCCACTGCAATCTTTGCAGACTCTTCATTCGTAAACCAAACATAAGCGAATCCGAGAGATTTCTTGATTTTCTTATCAAGAATCACCTTTACTGTCAACATATCAACTTTTTGGTTTAATTTCTATGTAACATGTACTTAGATTATCAACTTTTTGGTTTAATTCTACGTAACAAATACTGTTGGGGTGCAATAATTGTCACTTTTAGAAGAGCAATCGAACCGTGGCGCTTGGGCTGCTATATGGTTTAAAAGATTTGAGTTTCACCATCAACCACCAGCTATAGCTTTTGCTAAAGCATCAAATGTTCGATCCTACAATTTGTATCATAGCCAAAGTCACGTGTTCAATTCTCATGTTGCAAGAAGTGCAATTATTGGGAAGATGATTATTGGGGGTGCAATAATTGCCCCTGCTAGGAGAGCGATCGAATCGTGGTATTTGGGTTGCAATTCTACCACCAACTATATATTTGGTAAAATGGCAAGCGTTTGATTCAACGGATATAATATATCTAAGTACTCAATACATGGAGTAAAATTTACCTCGACTGACTTCTCCGAACTGTGAAAACGCCATCTTTAGCCCTCCGTCAGAGGTGGATTGAGCCAATCCTACATCAACCTATTTGCATACTTAAGCAGTCTTAAAATATTTATGATACTAATTTACACTGCAAGCTCAGTAGAGTAAAAGGTCACTGGCAAGGATTTTGTTTCGACTTTCGAATCATCCCAACTTTCTCAAACTCCATTTTCAAAATAAACTAATGTTTCAATTTCAAGGTAGAATAGGAGCGACCATGCAAGGAATTTAATATCCAATTGCAATACTTAAAACTATGTCTAATCGCCTTAACAACTACTAAACCAACCCACAAATATACACGAAC
Organism: Haberlea rhodopensis; assembly: GCA_907163345.1. Lineage (NCBI taxonomy): Eukaryota > Viridiplantae > Streptophyta > Magnoliopsida > Lamiales > Gesneriaceae > Haberlea > Haberlea rhodopensis. Next base: position 6,565,879 of record CAJQUN010000013.1, read on the forward strand.
AATATATTAAGAACTATAAGAACCCGCTTTAAAACCAAGCAAGCCAAAACCATGCAATGGAGAAAATACTTTTGTATAGGTGGTAAAACAAGATTCTAAATTAGGAGCGATCATGCAAGGAAATTAATATCTTGTTTTCCACACTAAAAACCATTCTACATCGCCATATGCGACAACTACTAAAACTAACTAAAAAATGTACGTTAGCAATATATATGAAACATAAGAACCCATTTAAAACCAAACAAACCAAAACAATGCAAATGGGGCCAAATTTTGGTATAGGTGGTAAAACTAAGATTCTAGAACTCGAAAAATGTAGGATCGGGAAGAAGTGCTTTCATGAATTATATTACGTAAAATTTATGAATCTATATAAATAATAAAGACCAAGCCAACCCTCCCTTCTCCTGCTGCCACAGATGCCAATTGTCGCATTTCATCTCATTTGGTCGCATCACATGGCGAGTATACTACAAATTGGACTGCATTTCCATATTCGATATATATACACTTGAAATTTTTACAAGTGAACAAACTGTAAATGGATAATATGAATGGGAATACATTGTTAACACTTTAACATACATCCAAATACACAAACATTGCAATAAAAAAAATGTACCACACTGAATTCCAATTTTCCCATTGATTTTTCTTCAAATGAGGCACCGCACCACACTATTTCAAGAAACTACTTCATGCAGCAGTAGCACGTGATAAAATTACTAAGCATAATTTTAGCTCAATTCATCACTGTATAACAAGTAAATAATTTCACACCTCAATTACATCTAAAAAGGGAATTTTCAATTCAAAAATCACCTTTAACAAATACTATGGAGCTTGAAGGAGCATCATTATCAAACTCAACTGAAGAGCTCAAGCTTGAAGGATTTTCGGCTTTCAAATTTGGAAATCTTGAAATTTCGAAGATGAGTTTTGTGAGAAATGGGTTACTCGGTGAAAATGATACGGGAATTGAGGATTGATTTCGAATTTGAGGGATTAAAATTCGAGGATTAAAGGCTGAACAGAACAGGGCCATATGAAACCCTAGATTTTTATAATTTTATTGCCTACAAACTACAGTATCTATTCTATTTTATTATGTTCTACATTTTGTCTTCGTCTACTCAAAAAAAAAAATTTTCTTCGTACATGACATATTGGGCTGGCCCTGAATTGGGCTTTGAGCCCAATTAACTGAGAATTTACTGCATTTTGTATTTCTGAAATCCAAAAGCCAAATTGAATATACATATAATAACTAGATAATGCTCGTCGCGCGATACGCGAATGTCCCGTGGCAATAAACAGTTATATTAAACGATGTTATATCAATTAAAAAGACGTAACCTAACGTCATATAGATGAGAGTCTAAAGTCAATGGCCTTCGAAGAGGAATGTTCAGCTTTTCGAAGTGGAGCAAATTTTAGAGCACAAAGAGATACGAAGCTCATTAGGTGGTACAGTGAACATTTAGATAAGCTAGAGCGTGTTTAAGGACAGACAATAACCTTATGTTAAGATACTCATGTTTCTTGAATGAATAATACAACTAACTGAAAATGGAGTAGTTTCATCACCAATATTCATTTATAAATAACAAACAAAATTTAAATAAAAAAAGACAACTTCATCTTAATATAAAACAACAAGGATTTCGATCCACGAGAAGATGAAACATAACCATATCTCAACTGTCCAGCTGAAAATTAGATAAACACTAACCCTGAAGCAAAGTCCCAAACAAATGTCCCAAGTTAAAAGATGAGATTTTAAATACCAATTGGCTCAGGTTCGGATTCCCTTGTTGACTATCAAGTCAATATAGCACCCAACAAGTCATTAACCGTAATTTTTAGGAAAGGTAAATCACCTTAATCCAGATAGAACCAGCCAAGTTGAACTTGACCGATTTTAGGTGTGGCGCGCTTTTGGCTATACATATATTTTCACAAATAAACTGCATTTATTCCCAAAAACAAGTCATTTATGGATATTATTAGGAGGGCCGTGAAGATCTAGTCTAGTCTCACTTTCGCTCCACAAGGATCAAGATCAAATGAGAGTGCAATCTCATTTTGTCAAGAGAAGATCCACCATGATGAACAAATCTAGCATGACAACAATAATCTATGTAAAACAAAAGGCTAAGCTAATTTAATTTAGCATACCTCCCTGATCCTTGCTGCGTCGCGTTACTTGATATGCTGCTCCACCTCATCCCTTTCTCTTTGATCACACAATTTTTGTTCTTCAGACTGCATATTAAAGAAGTAAAACTTTATTTTAGCGCACGACGACTGTAGTATATAACTAAAAAAATAAAGAAAATGGAAACACAGAAGGTGAATATTTTGCTAAGTTATACAAGAAGAATAAAAGATGGAGGCTTCCACAAATGGATAGAAATACCATACTTAATCCTTAACATGTCAAATGGAGGGACTCGTTCAAGGCCCACATTATTGTACCTCTCTAAAAGTACATTTAACTATTCAGGTACCAAGGCCTACATTGTTGTACCTCTCTAAAGGTACATTTAACTATTCAAGTAACAGCTGAACAATACCATAAGCTATAAAACCCTCATCCCCCATAAGGGGAATAATATTTAGCTATAAGACTGGCTTATGATGCGATAAGTAGCTATTATTTAGCGACAACCATTTAAGAATTTAGAATTAGATAGCCAGTGTTAAATTTCTTGATTAGTCTAAAATTCTAACCAGAGCCGTTAGAAAATTCTCTCATTTTACTTGTATAGATAATTACTTTAATAATATTTTTTTGTGAGAGATTCTTGAAACGGTGAGTCCATGAGCACCTTGTGGTGTCAGTAAATCCTTAAATTGAAATTGAACAATTGCCAGTCAGATGCACGCTCAAATGTCAAGCCTGTAACCAAGTCTGCATCAACCAAGAAGAGGCCATTTTTTCTGCATAGAAAGCTCGTCAGTATAGAAAATTACCTCGGAATCATCATCTTCATCATGGGAAGTCCAGCTTCGTACTTTCTATATTGGCTTCCTTTCTTACAACCTACAAATCTCTTATGAGGCAAAAACGTATCTTGTCGAGAAAGAATTGACGCAGCATCTTACCATAAGAAAAGAAAGTAAATTCTATCAATACGAGTATGAACAGTATGCCTCATCATCTGTATCAACTCTCATCTATATCATCGTGAAGCTCATCCTTTTTCTGAACTTTTTACTTCGTGTATCCTCCTTTTTGGGAAAGAGAGTTGATCGCTATTATTTTAAACAATTATTTTTCCAGTGTAGCGATTATACCACAAGTGCACGATGTCAAGTTTTAGTATAGTGATTTAGAAATAAGTATGTCGTACCCACATGGACTACCGTATAAGTACCAAATAAAATTAGAAAATTATATTTACCCTACGAAATATATGAATAATTATCTAACTAAACTAAAAACTTAAAAACTCAAAACTAAATCAACTCCTTTGAAGATGCGAAGGAATTCCACTCGAGAAATTTATCAAGATGTAGGTTCAATTGTGTTATTGTCAATGATTTGTTTGTAAAAACAATTACTAACCAATTAATTCTTAAGGTAACGGATTCCCTAATATAATCAATATACTTTCTCAAGCTATATTGAAACTAATATTGAATTAAGCAGTTTAATATTGAATAAATCTTGATGAAAACCATTAACTTTAAATCTTTCAATTCAAAGTGATCACGTATGTGATTTAATCTCTCGATCTAAATCTTTAACATACAACATGAATTATTATAGCGTATTATAATTTTATCTCTCGATCTCAATTATAATTCACAGATTCAATCAAAGTTAGCAAGGCTTTGATAGCATTAAGATTATAATTCATGCACAAAAGAATTAATCCACTCAAACAACATTCAAATTAATGACTCAATCACATTCTTCCCTAACCTTGATAAAATAAACTTAATTTATTTTCAAATCAAACTAAAAAGATGTAAATTGTTTCTCAACCTCATAAACATCAAGTACGATAACGTAGGAGTCGAATCCGTGCGTTGAATGTTACTTCTTCCCTTGCTTCCTTCCTTGCACTTCAAAGGCTTTTTCTCTAAATTTGTATGGTTGTTGGAGGATGAAAGGAGGCTGATATATGGTGTATGATATGATATTGGTTCTTTTGAATTCGTGCCCTAGGATCCCTTATTTATAGAAGAGGAGGTGGATGGAAGTGCTCCCAATAGATCAAATTCAATCAAGTCTTTTTTTTTTCTGAAAATTTTGTTGCTCGATCGATCGGTACAATTGTCTCGATCGATCGAGCCTTCTCTTTTCTCGTCCAGGAATTCTTCTGCCTGCCTCGATCGATTGAGCATACTTCCGATCGATCGAGCATTCTTCAATCTCGCTTGTTAAGTTTCTGCCATGCTCGATCGATCGAGCATAATCTTCCGATCGATCGAGCTCCTCTTTTTCTTGTTGGCCAAAACTCTGTCTCCTTCGATCGATCGCGCTCCACTACCGATCAATCGGTTATGTCAGAATTCAAATTCTTCAATTCTTGCATCGGTTTGATCCGTTTTCTTCCTTCTGGCTTAATTCTTCCACTTTCCACCTATATTTCTGAAATAACCAAATAAATACCAAAAAACGTAACATCATCCCGGAATCTACACGAAAATATATACATATCATTGCAAAAATACACGTAATATCCAACCTTATCAGGAGCCACAAGAACCATATCCTCCTCCTCCTCCTCCTCATCAGCCTCTAAAAGTTTATAGGTCTTCTGTTTTCGTGCAAGCATTGAGCCTCCATTTCTCTTTGTTGATATAGCTAACACAAAACCGAGCATAACTCAATATACTGAACATGTGATTCTATACTAACTTAAGTCTGTATTATAAATCTATAAATGAAATAATCACTCACATTTGGTCCAAAAGTATTATGCTCAACTCTGGCAAATAAAAATTAATTTGGCAAACAAGGATATCTCAGCAGAGGATGATATTCCCAAATCTATCAGTTGGTTTACTATCTCAGAGGGCGATGAAGCTTTCTTAGCTGCATTCAAATAGTGAACTAACCATTCTTACATACTAAATTAACATAACCCAATGGCTATGTGTTGAAATCAAAGCACCATAAATACTCAGTATTACACATGGTAAAACACAAAAGCAAGCATGTGCTACCGTATAAATTGCATAACACAAACTTACACGGTGTTATCACTGAACTACAGTGGTTGCGAGTACCCCAAAAGAGAAATCGATTTGTCCGAAACCCATGTCCTCAAATCACCCATTTCCACTGCATAAATATAAGGAGAAAGATCAAGTAGACCCAGTTCATACATCTAATATGCCAAAACTATTATAAAGATACATGTATCATGTCAATATTTCCAGGTTTACTTCTATGAGAGGCAACTGAACTAATAATTTTTAACTCTTTTACCGTGTTAGCCGAATACATACCAAACATTAGTAGCCCCAAGATTCAGGACCTTTACAAACTATTGATCAAGATCTGATGACATCTTTACGAGCTTTAGCCAGCATCCAAACAATAAACTCTAATATTCGAGTCAATACAGCCTAAGTCCTAAGGCGACTCAAGTTATGTCAAGCCTAAACTTAATTCATAGAGAACCCTACAAATTATCAACATGTCATAAGCTGCTTCTTAGATGTAATGTTCAGTAAATTAGAAACTCACTATTTTCTCCTGACTCAGCAAAGAAGTCTATATGTTAGTTCAACAAATCAATTGTTCCTTAGCTGAAACCATGGAGCAAAAACTCATTCATTTACACTAATAGAATTTTTTGAAGCCTTTGATTCTAAGTGCATAGTGAGAAAATAATGGCGCTAATCCTATGTTTATTTCCAACATAAGAAAACAAGAAATCAAGCATAAGTCATATGAAATTTTTCTTTAAGGGTTTGGAGAAAAATTATTTTGTAAATTGTATACCCACAAGCGTGTAGCAGTTGATGAGATATTTTTACAGACCAAGAAACTGTGATATTACGTGTTAGACAAGTAAAAAAACCATTAATCTTAGTCACATTGTGCACAATTACAAGATGATGCAAATAGGTTTAAGGTTTTCCATCAGGTTCCATAAAAACATAAAAATTACCCTCCAATTGTATAACTCAGGTAAGGCACTACACAAATTTAAGCCAAACCAATTACTCAGTTGTTGGATACAAATTGCTCATCTTTTTCAGCACAAGCAAACAAATATATGATATTCCAATCTCTTAACACAAATTAAAGAGCTAATTTTTTTTAAAAAAAAATCGAGCTTCTCATAAATTGATACCAAGATTCTTTAACTACATATGCATTCCCAGGTTAAACAATTTATTTGGCAAACTTACCAGTTTGATTTCTTTACAGTTTACAGGGGCATTACATTAATCATTGAAGTTTCTCAAGCCATAACCAACCAATTAATTTGGTCCTTTCTGAAGCTAACCTCAAGTGCCAACTTACAGCACCCGTGCAATAGAAATCCAATATGTCCAGGTTTATTAGTATGAATCCACCTATAGGTAACCACGGAATTTAGTATTAATGTGATATTAATGTAAAGTATTATACTTAACCTCATTAAATTTAGTATGATTCTTTAAGAACTCACCATCTGTAAAATAAAAAGCGTAGCAGTAGATGGCGTGAGCGATAAAACACCTCATAAACAAAGGAACAAATGAAAGCCCCTAAAACTAAAAACAACCACACCTTTGGACAGGAAGCATAAAACTTCAACCCACTTTGCGCTGCCGGAAAGCTACTTTACATATACATAGGCAAAAGCTTGGAAAAAGCGAGCTGGCAGTCTGTGTGGCAAAGAAAGTAAGCGACATGTATGGGAACAAAAACAGAGAGAAAGCGATAATTACTACGCCCCAGAGAATGTAATTTACATGTACAAAAATAAAAAGCAAGGAGAAATCGAGGAACATTTGCTGAAGGATAACGGGAGAAGAAGATTAAAAAGAAAGAAGTGATTTCATGGTACAAATGTCAAAGCACAAGGAACAAGAAATTACCTCACGCTCTATACGCTTGAAAATGAACTGGTGCGAGCTGCCGTGGATTATTCCCTCGGAAGACACTAATTGCTATTGGATTATTTGTGCGGCAGAAGAAAATCTGAAGAAGCCCAATAAAATAGCATGAAGGAGAAGCCATTGGAGCTATGAGCTATCGATGGTCAAATCGTAAGGAAGAAGTGAAGCAGAAATTGAAATCTATGGGATAAGGTAGCGATGGCAATCTCATTAATAAATAGGAGATAACATCCGTCCATGCTCTGCAAACAAGGGGACAAATGAAAGTCGGAGAAGAAGGGAAAGGCATTTGAGCGATGGGTAACGTTAAAAATCGAAGTCGGTAATCACGCACTTTTATATCAAGTCAATGGTATTTTTGTAAATAAATCATAAAAATCAATTCAAATCGTCGACCACTTTACCACGCTTATATAATGTTAATAATAATTAATAATAATAATAATAATGAAATAGGCTAAAAGTATCAAATGTGATTGGTTAAATGTTGATTATTCTTAGGGATATTATTATCATTGATATAGATATGAAATGTAAATCAACGATGGATGCCACCCTCAGGATACAACCTAAGGGCAGAAATACATATCCACCGTGAGGTAACAATAAAATATTAAATTCTATCATTAATGAACGATATAGTTTAATTTAATCATAATTAGCAACATAATAAGTGGGCTAATTTAATAAAAAATTGTAATTTTTAAAAAATATTTAAAAAATAATGTATTTTTTTATTTTTTACCAAAGTTTTTAAAAACGCATAGGTGCTCCACCTCTATGCGTTTTTATTTTTATTTTTTTTAAAATGTGCAAGCTTTTAAATTTAGTTTCGATTTTAATTTTGTGTTTAAAAAATACAGTGGATCATAGTTATTACTTATGGCCTAGAAGAGAATTATATTATATAGGCTAGAAAATCTTTTTGAGCGACTTCATATTTATTTATTATTTTCAAAAATATTAATTTATTTATTAATATATCTACCAAATTGTACACCAAATAATTATTCAAAAATAAATTATACATCAATTTCACCAAATAACAATAATATTATCTAGGGGTTTTGTAAAAAATAAAATTCTTTTTTTCGATTTTGGTTAATTTGGTTCTGCCGGTAACCGAATTAACCAAATGCTCACCCATAAATAATATTATTGTTATTTTGTGAAATTGATGTGTAATTTGTTTTTGAATAATTATTTGATGTATAATTTTGTAGATATATTAGTAGATAAATTAATGTTTTTGAAAATAATAAAATATATATGGAGTCGCTCAAAAAGATTTTCTAGGCTATAGAATATAATTCTCTTATATGCTATAAGTAACCACTATGACCCACTGTATTTTTTAAACAACAAATTAAGATCGAAATAAATTTAAAAGTTTGCACATTTTTTAAAAAGAAATAAATAAAAACGCATAGGTGTACCTATGCGTTTTTAAAAACGCATTTTCGGAATGCGTTTTATCTTACTTCGATAAAAAATAAAAAAATACTTTATTTTAAATAATTTTTAAAAATTACAATTTTTTATTAATTAGCCTAGTGTATGTCGTTAAATCAGTGACTGAACTTTATATTTGTGGGTAATGATAAGACACTTACTTCCGTAGTTAATTACGATGGTTTTCATCCCATCGGACACAGTCAACGGGCACAACCATATCATAAAACTATTAAGACGTTAGTGACAATTTATCCATGTGGTCTCGATAATACGCACGTTATCTCATATGGTTTGTAAATATGTATTTTACCCCATTGTGGTCACCGCCCCTCAACAATTTTCAGAAAATTTTGGCTTGTCTAGAGATGGCAACGGGGCGGGTTTGGCCAATCCCAGGACCCGCCCCGCCACACTTAAAACGCGGACCCGCCCTGCCCCGCTTAAACCCGTGAACATGCCGGTTTACCCCCAGTTTTATTTTTATTTTTAATAAAAAAAATTAAGTAGAAATCAATTTTGAAACACAAAAATTGAGTTTGTGATTAAATTTCCTGTTTTCTCTAGTAATATTTATAATGAGCATTGTAAAACTATCTTTAAGCTACCAAATATTTATTAATTTGCTCTCATTCCTTTCAAAATGTCCAACTTTTTGTAACATGAACACATGAATTTTGATATAAAATTAAATAATGACATTTTATTGTTCAATCAAAGAGGTAAAATATATATTCAATATTAAATTTTTTTTAAAAAAATTAAAAATGTATAGTTGGGCGGTTTCGGCCGGGTTCGGCAAATCTCATGACTCGCCCCGCCCCGCCCCACTTCCAAACCCGGTTGAAGCAGGTCCATAGCGGATCCGGATCTGGACCCGTCCCATTGCCAACCCTAGGCTTGTCATGACAAAAATACCTTCATTTAAGAGATGTTTTTTTTCACATACTCACAAATAACAAAAATGTAAGTTGCACCTGATCGAAAATACACATGTGTAAGTTATAGATAACCGAAATCACTATGGGTTAAATTGTCATGGGGTAAAACTATATCAAATCGACTTTTTAACATTAGGTACAGATTACCCCTATTTAGGTGCAGATGATCCCTATGTTATTATTTATGTGCATTTTACCCTTATGTTACATTTAGGTGCATTTTACTCATTCAAAGGTACACTTGACATTTTAACATTTAATTTCAAAGCTCTTGGATACTTGCATGATACGTATCTAATACGCGTGGCGTATCGAAATTAAAAATTATTTTTTTTATTTTGGATACTTGTCTAGATACTTCTGATTCCGATTAAAAATTGTTGAGCCTTAACGCATGGTTGCGTTTAATGTGCTAAATTATCCCAGGTCAATCTTTGAGTTTTGATGATCAACAAAACTTGTGGTTGTTATACTAATGCATCTACTTAGTGTGCAGATTAAGTGATGAAAAGTGGTTTGGATTGAAGAAAATCAAGTGTGCACATTCTGGCCTGGATCGCCCCAGGCGATGGTGATCATCGCCCCAGGCGATGGGTGCCAGGCCAGGCATCGCCACGCACATCGACAGAGGCGATGGCTAGGCGAGCATGCGGGGAAGATCGCCCCAGGCGATGGCAGCCACAGGGACTTCGCCCCCGCACATCGACTGAAGCGACGCCGAGGCATGGCGCGGGCATGCGCGCAGGAAGATCGCCCGAGGCGATGGACTGAACGTCCGAGGCGATGGGCTGGAACGCGTGAGGCGATGTGGACTTCGCCCGAGGCGATGCATGATTTCAGGCTGCTGGAGCTACGGCATTGGGATTTGACTTGGATCGCCTGAGGCGATCCAGCGATCGCCTGAGGCGATCCGTGATTTTTGCTGACCGTTGGGGCGCGGCGATGGTGATCGCCTGAGGCGATGGCTGAGGCGATCGAGGAGTGATTCAAGCCTTATTTGAAGCAACGGCTAGTAGGAGCCTTGGGGGCCTCCTACACTATAAATATGGATGCTTTGGAGCATTTTGGAGCGAAGAAACAAGTCTACAAACTATACCAAAGCTTTGATTATTAAATTCTTGAATAGCATTACAAATTCCATACATTGTTGTTGTATTGGAGCTAGTAATTGTTTCCATTTGTTAAGTCTTGTTGTCTTCGTGTGAGTACACCGTGAAGGTGCTTTTGGTTTGATTTCTTGTAAAGGTCCTCCAACACCAAAGCAAGTTGGAAAATTGTAAAGTCATCAACAAGTCTAGTTGGTGCAAGTGTGTGGCTATCCTTGGAGCCCTTAAGGCCAAGAAGACTCGTGAAGAGTGTTGGTAGCTCGGGAAGAGCTTTGTATACTCGTGAAGGGTATTGTGCTCGGGAAGAGCGTTGTGTACTCGGGAAGAGTAGTGTGCTCGGGAAGAGCGTCGTAACTCGGGAAGAGTTTTTGTGTGGCTAACTTGGAGCCCTCAAGGCCAAGACAAATTGTTCTAGTGGAACCTCGGTTGGAGGTTATCTAACCGGGAAGAGGAGACGTAGGCGATTCATCGCCGAACTTCTATAACAAATCCTTTTGTTATTTATTGCTTTATTTCCTTTACGCATTTATTTATTTTATTCTTTGCTTTTATCGATTGACTAAAGGCTTCCGCAAGCGCAAAATATTTTATTTTTACAAACTCGTTTTAAAACGCTAAAGTAGCCAAGGAATCTCATTCACCCCCCTCTTCGATTCCAACAAGTGGTATCAGAGCCATTTGATTTTTGTTTTTAAATCAAATCTTTTTATGGCTAATCTAGCAAATGAGTTTGCTCAAGGTCAATTGACAAATAGACCTCCGCTTTTCACGGGTGATAACTACGGTTATTGGAAAAATAGAATTTCTCTATATATCCAATCCGTAGATTATGACATATGGAAGATTATAGTGAAAGGTCCACATATTCCTTTAAAGGAAGTTGGGGGAATTAGTGTTCCCAAAGAAATGGACGATTTCACTAGAGTGGATATGATTTTAATTTAACAAAATGCTAAAGCTATTAATATTTTGCATTGTGCTTTAGATATGAAGGAGTACAACCGGATCTCGATGTGCTCAACGGCTAAGGAGATATGGGACAAATTGCAAATTTGTCATGAAGGAACAAATCAAGTGAAGGAGACAAAGATAGACCTTCTACAACTCAAATATGAGACATTTGAGATGGAGTCCGGAGAAGAAGTGGATTCAATGTTTAGGAGGCTCACACTTATCATAAATGAGCTTGCCCAACTTGGAGAGAAGTACCCTCCAAAGCAAATATGGAGGAGAGCACTAAGAGCCTTACCAAAGGAATGGGATGCAAAGAGGACGGCCATTATCGAGTCCAACAAAGGAGAAAGTGCTTCCTATGATCTTGATGAGCTCCATGGCACCTTGGTGACTCATGAACTTGAAGTTGCCACAAGGAGAGAAGTAAAGGAGGAGGATAGATCCAAGAAAAATGGGATTGCCTTGGTGGGAAGGAAAGACCACTCCGATGATGAAGAAGATGATGATGATGAAGAGATGAGGTTGTTCACAAAGAAGTTCAAAAAGTCTTCACCAAGCATAGCAAGTCAAAGACCTCCAATGCTACCAAACAAGAATCCAAAAATGAGGTAACTTGTTATAATTGTCAAGAAATATGCCATTATGCTAACAAATGTCCTAGGAAGAAGAATGAGGACAAAGGGAAGAAGAAGGCGTTCATAGCTACATGGAGTGATAGCGACTCCGATGAAGAAGAAGCCAAAAATCTTTGTCTAATGGCTCTTGGAAATGAAGATGAAGAGGATGATGATGAGGTACCTTCTTATGATGAATTATTAGATGCTTATAATGAACTCATTGATTGTCTTGGTAAAACCAAGAAGAGCAACAAAGTACTTAAGCTAGACTTGGCTAAGAAGGAAGAAGAAAATACTATTTTGAAAAACCAAGTGCTTAATTTAAAGACATCTTTTGCCAAGTTTAGTGAAAGTAGTATAAAGATGAATGAATTGCTTGGCTTGCAACGTTGTAGCTTTGATAAAGCCGGGTTAGGTTTTTCAAGCAAATCAAAATCTTTTTCAAGCTTGTTGGCCAAAGCTAAACATGATTTTACTACTTGTAACTATTGTTGCAAAAATGGTCATACCAAGAACAAGTGTAGGTTTGCTAGAATCCAATACCAATCTAATAAAAGGTGGAAATGGATCCCAAAAGTGCAATTGAAAGTTAACCCTCAAGGACCCAAAAATCAAATGGGTACCAAAGAAACTCCTATTGTAAATTTGTCTTGTAGGGACAACAATGGAATGAAGGATGAAGGACCAAGCAACTCAAAGGAGGAGTTTGTCTTGTTCACCACCATAGAAGAAGCAAGAGGCATTGGACCAATGACAAGAACTAACTCTTGTCATAAAGGGTAAAATTTACTTTTTACATATTAAAAGAGCAATTTCAAAATTTAGTGGCACAAATCAATTGTGATCAATAAATATTGAAGCTCAATATTGGAGTAAAATGCATAACCCCTTAGCAAAAATAGTCAAGTGCATGATGTATGCTTATCTTTTTATAGTAAGTAGCTTGATATGCTTTGCATTCAAATTTGAATATGCTATGTGAAAATGTGCAAGTATATGATTTGTTATAATGCCTTGTTATTTTTATTATCTTGTTTTTGGCATGAATGCATGAACAAATGCACGCATTGCTACTTTTAGAATTAATTGTTGAGTGCCTTAAACACATGGTTGTGATTTACCTCTATATAATTTAATCTTGCTTGATAAGGAACATGTGTAATTTGAAGCTATATGTCAACATATAAATTATGCCATTATTTGAATTTTATGCTTTTTGATTATCACAAAAAGGGGGAGAATTTTGTGATAAACTTGAACCTTAATTCATGCATAGTTTAAGGGGGAGAGCTTGAGTATGCATGGTTTGAGGGGGAGAGTTATTTGCTTGATTAACTTGTAGTGTATGCAATTGTTAAGGGGGAGTTATTTTTACTCACATTTCATGCATATTACTTATTCAAGTTTATCAAGTTTTGTGATCATAAAAAAGGGGGAGATTGTTGAGCCTTAACGCATGGTTGCGTTTAATGTGCTAAATTATCCCCGGTCAATCTTTGAGTTTTGATGATCAACAAAACTTGTGGTTGTTATACTAATGCATCTACTTAGTGTGCAGATTAAGTGATGAAAAGTGGTTTGGATTGAAGAAAATCAAGTGTGCACATTCTGGCCTGGATCGCCCCAGGCGATGGTGATCATCGCCCCAGGCGATGGGTGCCAGGCCAGGCATCGCCACGCACATCGACAGAGGCGATGGCTAGGCGAGCATGCGGGGAAGATCGCCCCAGGCGATGGCAGCCACAGGGACTTCGCCCCCGCACATCGACTGAAGCGACGCCGAGGCATGGCGCGGGCATGCGCGCAGGAAGATCGCCCGAGGCGATGGACTGAACGTCCGAGGCGATGGGCTGGAACGCGTGAGGCGATGTGGACTTCGCCCGAGGCGATGCATGATTTCAGGCTGCTGGAGCTACGGCATTGGGATTTGACTTGGATCGCCTGAGGCGATCCAGCGATCACCTGAGGCGATCCGTGATTTTGCTGACCGTTGGGGCGCGGCGATGGTGATCGCCTGAGGCGATGGCTGAGGCGATCGAGGAGTGATTCAAGCCTTATTTGAAGCAACGGCTAGTAGGAGCCTTGGGGGCCTCCTACACTATAAATATGGATGCTTTGGAGCATTTTGGAGCGAAGAAACAAGTCTACAAACTATACCAAAGCTTTGATTATTAAATTCTTGAATAGCATTACAAATTCCATACATTGTGTTGTATTGGAGCTAGTAATTGTTTCCATTTGTTAAGTCTTGTTGTCTTCGTGTGAGTACACCGTGAAGGTGCTTTTGGTTTGATTTCTTGTAAAGGTCCTCCAACACCAAAGCAAGTTGGAAAATTGTAAAGTCATCAACAAGTCTAGTTGGTGCAAGTGTGTGGCTATCCTTGGAGCCCTTAAGGCCAAGAAGACTCGTGAAGAGTGTTGGTAGCTCGGGAAGAGCTTTGTATACTCGTGAAGGGTATTGTGCTCGGGAAGAGCGTTGTGTACTCGGGAAGAGTAGTGTGCTCGGGAAGAGCGTCGTAACTCGGGAAGAGTTTTTGTTTGGCTAACTTGGAGCCCTCAAGGCCAAGACAAATTGTTCTAGTGGAACCTCGGTTGGAGGTTATCTAACCGGGAAGAGGAGACGTAGGCGATTCATCGCCGAACTTCTATAACAAATCCTTTTGTTATTTATTGCTTTATTTCCTTTACGCATTTATTTATTTTATTCTTTGCTTTTATCGATTGACTAAAGGCTTCCGCAAGCGCAAAATATTTTATTTTTACAAACTCGTTTTAAAACGCTAAAGTAGCCAAGGAATCTCATTCACCCCCCCTCTTCAATTCCAACAAAAATTATTTTTTAAATTTCGGATAGTTATATGAATACGATCAAGATACGTATTGGATATGCCATGAGGATTTTACCAAGGAAGATTCTATATGGGTTATAGATCCACTACAATGGTGAATAATTCATGGTCAGGAGCTCTTAATCTTCAATCAGTTTGCATGAAGCTGTTTGGCCAAGTTTCTTCTTCTTGTTATGAGAGAAATTAGAGTACTTATGCATTTATTCATTCAACAAAGAGGAACCAAATGACATCACAATGTACCGAAGATTTTGATTTTCATTCATAGTCATGTCTTCTTTCAAGAAAATCTCCATAATATATTAAGGGCGACTCCAAAATATAGGATGTGGTTGGAGATGCTTTTGAGTTGTTAGACGATGATAGCATTCTTGTTATTGCGAATCTCTCACTTCATGAACCAGAGTTTGAGTCTATTATATTGCAGATGATGCTATCGAATAATCAATATATTGAGATATGGCAATCAACTATGATTATGCAATATTTTTATGTAACTTTCTTGATTTAAGTAGTAATTGGTGTTTAAAACTCTACTATTTCTTGTGGATTTGATGACGTTTAAACTTTGTAATTTTGATTTTATGTGTTTAATGTTGACTATATATTTGAAACTTGATTTCTTATAAATTTTATTGATGTATATATATATATATATATTTATAAAAAAAAATTATCGAACCCAAACGTATCGTATCCTAAAAAATTTTAAAATCCCGTGCAACCGTATACACTTATCGATATATCCGTCTACGTGTATCATAGATCATTAAGTATTGAATTAAAGAATTAATTGACAATAATTGGTAGGTTTCAAAACGTTAAAATTGATTTTTTTTACCTTCTATTGAAGTTTTAAAGGTTAAACTCCAAACTCGGTTTTCTGTTTTGAATAAGCTTTTTAATGATATTTAATCATTATTTTTAGTTAACTTAGGAAATTTAATATTATATAAATAGAGTTCTACATTGATTATAAAAAATCCAGACTTTTGAAATGGACAATTTTGTAGAATGTGCGGTTATTGTTACTGATTTTTTTAAATTTAAAAAAATAATTAGATAATTTTGACCATTACGAAATATATATTGCAAATATAGTTATACTATTTGTTTTAGCCTGAAACTTACCACATCAATTGTCATTCCTATTATGTAATTAATGACCATTAGGAAATATATATTGTGAATCATGATGTTGATAATTGCAAAGAGACAAGGTTAGTCTATTTTTTTAATCATTGTTTTTTTACATTTATCCCAAATTTTAGTAGAACGTGTGATTTTGGTTCATCATACTAATTAATGAACCAATTTAGGTTAATACTCTGATTTGATTATTTTGATACATTGATTATTAATTTTTTTTTGGAAAAAAGTCAATTATTCAATTATCTAATATTTCTAAAATCCAAACAAGCTAAATAAATCAAGTCTTTGAAAAAATGTTTTAATTTTTTAGTGTTAAGGAGAAATAATTGATCATATTAGCAGAACGATCAAAATATGACATTTTAGTTGATTTATAGTTTAAAATACTTGAGTTGCACTGTTACTATCAGTTATAATTTTTGATAAAATGACAAGTGCTCGATCATATTATTGATATAAGAGCAAAGATTACGTGTTTAATTTTCATGAATTACAACTAATGCAATTATTAGGAGTGAATTGTTGGAGAACATTAATTGTACATGCTAGGATAGTGATCAAAATATGATGCTTGACTTGTGTACTGTATAAAAGATTTGAGTTCTACCGTAACTATCAGCTAAATCTTTTGGTAAAGTGGCAAACATTCAATTATACATATGATAGAGCTATTTCGATTATTTTTAATTATATATAACGGAATGCATGATCCAAAAATTAAAATAATACTATACTTGATCGATCTAAAAAACTTAAGAAATCCATATATGGGCTCAAATAGACATTTAGACAATGGTATTTTAAATTTCATCAAGTGATCAACTCATTTGGTTTTGAGATGAATTTGGTCGATGATTGTATATTATATTAGCTCTATGGGAACAAATACATTCTTTTATGGTTTTCTATACCCCTATGGCTAAGGGAGATAAGTTTAGTCTCAGTTGGTGCTCCAAGAATGATATTAAGCATTGATTTTGAGCAAAAGGAAACTTTGAAAGATTCCTTACACGTCAGCAATATGAACTCTGATGTATGCTCAGGTTTGTACTCGTCTAGATATTACGTTCGTGATTGGTATGTTGGGCAGATATTTAATTCAGAAGTAGATCATTAGAAAGCAGTCAAAATGGTCTTATGATATTTACATTAAACAAAGGATTACATGTTCATATATCAGAGGTCAGATCTTTTTGAGATCATTGTGTATACTGCCTCAAATTTTGTTGGATGCCAATATGGTATGAAAACTACTTTGGACTATATATATCTACTGGAAGAATAATCACACTATAGCCTTTTCTACCATGACAACCGATTTTATAGCGTTTTATAAGGCATCCTATTATGGAATGTGATTGTGAAATTTCACAGGACTGCATATACTGACAATATTGAAATACTACTTAAATTAATTTGTGAGTTAACAACTTTATATTCAAGTATCAACAAGAATTCGATATAGTTGCATATACAAATCAAGTTCCTGGTTGTTAAAGAAAGAGTTCAGAGTAGACATTTGTCCTAGAGCACATCGGTACAAACTCCATTACTGTGGATTTACTTACTAAGAATCACCACCCAAATGGTTAATGAGCAAACTGCTTGTGTGTGTGTTGTGTCATTTAATGATATTCGATTTTAGTGAGAGTTTGTAATTGTAAATGTTGTTATATACATTTTTGGTTTATTTTGTTTATGGATATTTAAGGTTATTTTCGGCCGAAATAAAGTTTTGGCTTATTTACAATGTGACTCTATTATTGTTTGATTTCACTAAGGTTTAAGGGAGGACCCGTTGGAAATATGCATGTTAAGATCACATTACATGAATTTCCATGCTTCACATCCACATCATAATCCATATCATTCAGTTGTATTGTTATATGTGACAATTGATGGGTGAGTTACGATAATAGTAACAAAGACAGCTTTGATCCTATGTTGATATGATTGATGAACCGGATTGGTTATAGATACACTTCGGTAATGATAGCAAAGTTGACCTCATTCGGTTAATTTTTACCATTCATAATTATATGGTTTCACATATAGCCCAAGTGGGAGATTATTGGATCCTTAATCCAATGTTGGGCTTATATGTAAATAATTATGCATTGTTGACTGTATGTAAGATTACGCCCACTAAAAGTGATCTAATAAGGCTGCAAGTTATTTGGGCTTTAACATATATGATAAGTGTGAGCCTTTAATGTGTAGAGACAATTGTGTTTTTTCAATTTATATGATGGGCTTAAATAGTGTGATGACCTGAGATTAGGGATGTTAATCCCGGAGTGTTAATAACCCGTAAAGTTGTTTTACGTGGCAATTGGAGTTTAATCGCAGTGTTGGGCCTTCTGGGCTCGTCTATTTGAGTAGTTGGGATCGTTGGATCCCGAGGTTGAGATCGTATTCTCATTTCGGTGAAAACCTGTGAGTTGGATTTTTAGTGTGACTCAGAATCCCGGGTGCTGTGTGTGGGCACCGGTAGGGGGTTTTTGAGTTAGAGAGAGAGTTTTCGAAAACAGATGATTTTTAATGAATCATGATGTATTTGTGGGGATATTAGTATTTCGGGGTATTTTTGCTATAAATACCAGTTGAACCCGAGATTTTAATTACCGGAACCATTTTTCCCCACCTCTCCCGCTTTCTCTCTCCTCGCGCCAACACCCATTCCCGATCCCCTTTGACCACCGCGCAGAAAAAGCCTTCGCCCGCCGCCGTCCGGCCGCCGTTCGGCGCGTCCGACCCGCCGCCGTGTTCGTCTCTTCCAGGCGGTCCTATCCATACCACCAATTCGAAGTTTCGTCGAGGATTGAGCTCGGATTTCTGCAGAAAGCGTAGGGTTCAGATTTGGGATTTCTGTCCGATTTTGGGACGCGATTTTGCACATCGTTCCTCGGAGCATGGAACTCGAGCAAGGTTTGGCTCGGACTTCGGAGATTTAAGGTACGTGCGACGTACGAGCATTACTTTACGTGATAGAAATTGTGAAATGCATAATGTGTTGTAATCGCATTAGATGGTTGTGAGTATGGCTATATGCATATATATGTTGATATATATGGGGTACTGAGTCTATGTGACTATTGTACGGCATTTGAGATGCCTGAGAATGATCGTGGGATCATGTGCTCATTATAAGACATGTGAGATGTCTAAGTATAATGGGAAATTGGTAAAATAAATGCTAGGCATTTGAGCTATCTATGATTGATAGTGAAATTGAGAAATTAGTACTAGATATTGAGATATCTATATTTGTATGTATAATGAACTTGGAATCATTGATTATTGATACTTGAGAATCAGGCATGCTATGAGTTAAATCAATGTGTTGATTTACTGATTTATGAGATTTGATGAGTTTGATGATTGTGAGAACAGGGACAGTACACGGAATCCCGGATGAGGATGTTGCCATCCAGGGAGTATCATTTAAAATTCATTAATATTTACTTGTGTTGTAAATTATGAATTTCATTATTGTGATTATGAGATTTCGTGTATTGGTATGCTCACCCCGTTGGGGGCTGTCTCTGTTGGGGCAGGTGAACAGGTGCATCGATGGCTATGGAGCTGGGCTCGAGCTGTTGATTGGATGTACTCACAGGATCGTGGTACCAGGGCTTGATGGAGCACGGTATCGTATAGAGTACTTATATACACCCAAGATTTATATACACATTTATGATGCTCGCATGTGAGCACGGATATTCTTGTATATGGGTTGTATATAAAGGCATGAGCCTTTCTCTCTTTCATTATATGTTGCATGCAATTGTGGTAGAATTGCTAATGATATGAGAGTCGTTAGTGTATTATGTGGGTGTTGAAACCCACTTTTGTCGTCTTATGTGTGGTGTCTTCCCTGGCTGGGAATTGACTTTGTGTTCAGTAGTCTGTTGAGTATTGTGTATTCCCTGGCCGGGAATTATATTATGTGATGTGCTTTTGGTTTCGGGATAGCTCTATTTATGGGGAGACTCTGCCCAAATTTTTATAAAAGTCCACAATGTAAAAAGTGGCAAAAAGGGCATGGTAATGGGCAACTCTATGGGTCTATATGTTAGTAGAGATGATCTTATAACGTTGAATGTTAAGGGAATTTTGTAAGCATCATCTGAGTTTCCCGATTGATTTGTATAGAAGCATGTACCACACATAGTGGTTAATACACTAATCAAGGGTTAAGGGCTTGGGGTCCTTACATTAGTGGTATCAGAGCAGTGGTTAGCTCTTTGGGGCTGTTGAGGGCCTGGAACATGCTGATAGGAATGAGTAGCACATATTTATGCATGATAGTAGCTAGTGTTGTGTGACACAACTGTTTTGCTTATGTGCATTTGTGATATGTGATCACTGTGAAACGATTATATGTCATGACATCTATAGAATCATAATATAACCTGTTGATTATGATTGTGAGTTGTGACACAGGGGCAACCAAATGGAGCATTTTGAAATGCATCGGAATATGGGAAGTACTTTGTACTCATGATTTATGCATTTACTCATTATAATCATATTGTGGGAATATGGATTATTGTATGCTCATGGGTTGTGATTGTTCCTGTAGGAACACTATGATGCGAAAGGCTAAGGCCATGGTTGAAAGACACGAAACAGTAACCTGCATTTTATATACATCATGGATTTATGCATTGTTGTTGCATGTGTACATGTAGTGATGATTTTAATGCTTTGCCGCCATTTGTTGAAGCGAGGGGTGGGAGCGCCACATGTCACATTTGTGCGAGGTGCATTAAAATACACTCATGTTGATGTATATTGGATATGGCATATGCTTTGTGATTGCAGGTGTAAATGGAATACTTGGTGAATATCCCATGAGTCATTGTTATGGATGAGTGATGATTTTAAATGCTTGCCGCTTTTTGTATTGGTTCCGCTAAATGTGAAGCGAGGGGTGGGAGCGCCGCATGTCACATTTGAGCGTGGTTGTCAGATGGGGCGAGGAAAGGGTATTTGCCGCTCTCTGTGAAGCGAGGGGTGGGAGCGCCGCATGTCCATTGTAGCGAGGTTATCCTATGCCGCCCATATGAAAATAAGCGAGGGGCATTAAAATACACTACCGTGACAATGACTAGGGATCAGCTATATTGACTGGCGATGGTTCATGCCGCCATGTATATGGATAGCGATGGTTCATTCCGCTATATTGACTGGCGATGATTCTTGCCGCCATGGATATTGATAGCGATGGTTTATGCCGCTATATTGACTGGCGATGATTCTTGCCGCCATGGATATTGATAGCGATGGTTTATGCCGCTTTATTGACTGGCGATGATTCTTGCCGCCATGGATATTGATAGCGATGGTTCATTCCGCTATATTGACTGGCGATGATTCTTGCCGCCATGGATATTGATAGCGATGGTTTATGCCGCTATATTGACTGGCGATGATTCTTGCCGCCATGGATATTGATAGCGATGGTTTATGCCGCTATATTGACTGGCGATGATTCTTGCCGCCATGGATATTGATAGCGATGGTTTATGCCGCTATATTGACTGGCGATGATTCTTGCCGCCATGGATATTGATAGCGATGGTTTATGCCACTATATTGACTGGCGATGATTCTTGCCGCCATGGATATTGATAGCGATGGTTCATGCCGCTATATTGACTGGCGATGGTTCTTGCCGCCATGTGTATTGATAGCGATGCCTCTTTCCGCTATTATGTGGACGATTTTTCATGCTCAGGTGTATAGCGAGGTTTCATACCACTTATTATATGACGAGGTATCATGCCGTCGATCCTATAGCGATGGGTTGTGCCGCTATGTACTCAGCACAGGATTTTGCCGCCTTCGAGCGATGGGTGCTGACTACGTACTATTATCGAGCGACGGATACAGGTATTCCGCTATCTTGATAGCGATGAGGTATGGCATATTACTTGTGTTAGTATTATTGTGGATACTATGTGTTGCTATATATATGCCATGTGTTGATGATGAGATTATGGATGTCGTGTATTGCCATGTACCGTCGTATGTTGGACGATGTTAGTTGGATGTCATATGTTGACATATGCCGTCACGGGATGACGATGACATAGTTGATGTTCTATGTAGACGTGTAGCATCGTTTTGATGGCTAATACATTTATGTTATGTGTTTAGTCGTATGGTTTGAGTGCCGATGGTGAGCACATGGTAGAGTCTGGGTCACTAGTTGACGAGACCTTTTGTCGAGCAATGATACCTTGGGTATGCTCGTTGGTTTGGCTAGGGCCAAGTGATTGGTGGTAAGAGTAGTCATTGAGGAAACTACTCGTTTGTTGTTGTGATCTGCGGTAGGCGTGGTCACACCCAACCTGAAGGTGTGGGATATGTCCTAATGAATTAAGATGGCTCCGTGGTTGAGCAAGGACACCGGGATGTCCATTATGCTTTGGTTTTAGAGAGATTTTGGGTGATGACCCACTACTCTAAATGGATGTTACGGTATGGCGTACCGAGATGGGACATATGGTTTGTTGGTGGGCTTGATATGAGCCTATGGAGACAGCGCTTTGCTAGCCAGATATCGTGGTGATGACATAGTGTATTGTTGGAGTACCAACGAGAGAGTCATCAGGTCGTTATTGACTCGATCTGAGGGAACCCGTGTATTTGGGATGCAATGGGTGTTATTGTATCCAGTTTTTCCGAACAGTGGTTCGAGACTTGTGGATCTCGAGTTCGATGGCATTTCCCTTGTGGGGAAGGAGGTAGTATTATACCTATTTGGGAATCTTTGAAAGATTCGGTGAGTTGGTACGTGTGGTGTTGATTTTGGGAATCACGCCGTGTTGTTGATCGTCGATTATCGTCCTCCACTGGATAGGGAATGACTTAGAATTGACGGTCGTGTTTGGGGCTTAGGGGTATGTTGTAGATACCCGAGCCAAGTGCATTGAGTATGCAGGTGATGTCAGTGCTTAGGCGGGTATACCGGTGAGTATACGGATGCCAATTAATGATTTCCTTTTTTTGTCAAGCATAGAGTATGCTATTTTGGATGGCTAAATCTCTGATGAGAGATATTGAACACCTTGAGATTGGGAATCTCCATGGCACGATAAGTTATGAGAAACAATCGTGAAGTTAGTTGACTCCCTTTGAGGAGGGATTATCTTGTGTGGGTTGAGGTGTTTCCTTATTGGTGTTTTTCCTCCGAATTATACGATAGCCTTCCCAAGTTGGATTGTTAAATCCTAGGATTGTCAAGGGATGGCAGGAATTCAGATTTATTGGGTGTCGTTGTCGACACAAGCGTTGAGGATGCCATGTGTTTATTGCATGTCCGGATTTGAACTCTGTGGAGTCTCGGTGGTTTATTTGTGATCAGGATGTGATCCTTGGAATATTCGGAGGTGGACATCTTGTGAGATGTCTTTTGTGTGAATATGTGGCCGTGAGTTGCCCAAATTGAGTTGCAATGATGCGACTGCTCCTTCGATGGAAAAGGTTTGAAAGTGGAAACCAGGTTTGGTATGTGTGCACCGTGGTATCCTAGTGTTTCCCTCGTAACGATGTATGTTAGACATCGTGAGTCTTGATAGAGATGTCATTGGATGATATCTACGATGGAATCGGGAGCGATTCGAATCCTTGCAGTTTCAGTTGACTAACTGCTTTTGGACTGTTAGCGTTGAGTTGTGCTGACGCTCTTTGACGTTATGATGGATTTAAGAGTCTATTCCACTCCAGAGATTGACACGAGGTCAACGTTCTCACGGTTGAGGTGTCATTCAGGATGCGTTCTTACTGGTTGTATTAGAACTAAGGATGACTGTCCGATCTACGGTCGTAAAAAATTGGTTGTTTTGCAGTCATAAGGGAC
Source organism: Haberlea rhodopensis (assembly GCA_907163345.1). Classification (NCBI taxonomy): domain Eukaryota; kingdom Viridiplantae; phylum Streptophyta; class Magnoliopsida; order Lamiales; family Gesneriaceae; genus Haberlea; species Haberlea rhodopensis. The sequence goes on from CAJQUN010000013.1 coordinate 6,589,897, forward strand.
TGACTTTTGGGATGAACCGCATCGAGGTACGTTTTGCCTCTTGGTGATAAGTTGATTTTGGTGAAGTCGCTCTGTTTCAGAGTTTGATGTGAGATAAGTATCCTCGCGTTTATTGAGACGATTCTGATATGGTCAAGAATCGAGGTTATGACTTCATGTTGTTGTGTAGCCTGGGTGTTATGTGATACACCGGTGCTAATTTCGAGGACGAAATTCTTTTAGTGGGGGATATTGTGATGACCTGAGATTAGGGATGTTAATCCCGGAGTGTTAATAACCCGTAAAGTTGTTTTACGTGGCAATTGGAGTTTAATCGCAGTGTTGGGCCTTCTGGGCTCGTCTATTTGAGTAGTTGGGATCGTTGGATCCCGAGGTTGAGATCGTATTCTCATTTCGGTGAAAACCTGTGAGTTGGATTTTTAGTGTGACTCAGAATCCCGGGTGCTGTGTGTGGGCACCGGTAGGGGGTTTTTGAGTTAGAGAGAGAGTTTTCGAAAACAGATGATTTTTAATGAATCATGATGTATTTGTGGGGATATTAGTATTTCGGGGTATTTTTGCTATAAATACCAGTTGAACCCGAGATTTTAATTACCGGAACCATTTTTCCCCACCTCTCCCGCTTTCTCTCTCCTCGCGCCAACACCCATTCCCGATCCCCTTTGACCACCGCGCAGAAAAAGCCTTCGCCCGCCGCCGTCCGGCCGCCGTTCGGCGCGTCCGACCCGCCGCCGTGTTCGTCTCTTCCAGGCGGTCCTATCCATACCACCAATTCGAAGTTTCGTCGAGGATTGAGCTCGGATTTCTGCAGAAAGCGTAGGGTTCAGATTTGGGATTTCTGTCCGATTTTGGGACGCGATTTTGCACATCGTTCCTCGGAGCATGGAACTCGAGCAAGGTTTGGCTCGGACTTCGGAGATTTAAGGTACGTGCGACGTACGAGCATTACTTTACGTGATAGAAATTGTGAAATGCATAATGTGTTGTAATCGCATTAGATGGTTGTGAGTATGGCTATATGCATATATATGTTGATATATATGGGGTACTGAGTCTATGTGACTATTGTACGGCATTTGAGATGCCTGAGAATGATCGTGGGATCATGTGCTCATTATAAGACATGTGAGATGTCTAAGTATAATGGGAAATTGGTAAAATAAATGCTAGGCATTTGAGCTATCTATGATTGATAGTGAAATTGAGAAATTAGTACTAGATATTGAGATATCTATATTTGTATGTATAATGAACTTGGAATCATTGATTATTGATACTTGAGAATCAGGCATGCTATGAGTTAAATCAATGTGTTGATTTACTGATTTATGAGATTTGATGAGTTTGATGATTGTGAGAACAGGGACAGTACACGGAATCCTGGATGAGGATGTTGCCATCCAGGGAGTATCATTTAAAATTCATTAATATTTACTTGTGTTGTAAATTATGAATTTCATTATTGTGATTATGAGATTTCGTGTATTGGTATGCTCACCCCGTTGGGGGCTGTCTCTGTTGGGGCAGGTGAACAGGTGCATCGATGGCTATGGAGCTGGGCTCGAGCTGTTGATTGGATGTACTCACAGGATCGTGGTACCAGGGCTTGATGGAGCACGGTATCGTATAGAGTACTTATATACACCCAAGATTTATATACACATTTATGATGCTCGCATGTGAGCACGGATATTCTTGTATATGGGTTGTATATAAAGGCATGAGCCTTTCTCTCTTTCATTATATGTTGCATGCAATTGTGGTAGAATTGCTAATGATATGAGAGTCGTTAGTGTATTATGTGGGTGTTGAAACCCACTTTTGTCGTCTTATGTGTGGTGTCTTCCCTGGCTGGGAATTGACTTTGTGTTCAGTAGTCTGTTGAGTATTGTGTATTCCCTGGCCGGGAATTATATTATGTGATGTGCTTTTGGTTTCGGGATAGCTCTATTTATGGGGAGACTCTGCCCAAATTTTTATAAAAGTCCACAATGTAAAAAGTGGCAAAAAGGGCATGGTAATGGGCAACTCTATGGGTCTATATGTTAGTAGAGATGATCTTATAACGTTGAATGTTAAGGGAATTTTGTAAGCATCATCTGAGTTTCCCGATTGATTTGTATAGAAGCATGTACCACACATAGTGGTTAATACACTAATCAAGGGTTAAGGGTTTGGGGTCCTTACAAATAGAAACTAATATATATATAGTAATGGTCCCCATGTCACATGATGTCAAAGTCATTTTTCACTGCATCCCCAATGACAGTTAGAGAGCAAGAGAGAAAATAAATGACTCTCAAGGCTAACCGTGTTGATCTGAAAGATTAACCGTATTGATCTGGAAGGCCAACGACTCAGATCTACATGCATATCAACTATTATGGATTAAGGTATGCTTCTGCTTACAAATATATTGATTCTTAATGATTTAACATGAGTTTCTGTTTTTTAAATATGATTTATCATAATAAAGTTAATTTTCTAACAAGTGGTATCAGAGCCGCTCATGTTGTATCATTGAGAATTTATTTTTGTTAATAAATTTTCATGAATTTGGTCATTTTAAGATTTAAATTCAGAATATTAATTAAGATTTTGCTTTGGGTTTGTGAAATTTTTAGATATAAATTGAGAAAATATTTTATTAGGAATCTTGGGTGATTGGTTAATCGAATACAGAAATTTATAGTTTTGAATTTCAGATTTCGAGTTTAATTTTAATTTTAATTTTTTTTGGGAAATTCGAAATTGATTCGGATTAGGGTTTTCGGCCGCCGGATTAAGGTGCAATCAGCCGATCCACGGCCAAATTCTGGCGATATAAGCTGACCCATGTCGTTGACCACCACGAGGCGACAAAGTAGGGTCCACTAGCCTTAAAAAACTATCGTAAAATTGGCCGGGAAATCACTAACGGTTGTCGATCGATTTCGAATGAAATCACCTCGATTTTGCCCGATTTCTGCTATTGACGGCACAACTCTCAATGTTATACATCGATCCAGGAAGAGATCGTAGCATGAGGACAACAAATCAATGGTGGGAGGCCAATAATAGACGGGTGCAGTGAGATCGGCCGTGGATTAGAATGATAGGTCGCCGCTGGTCGGCCATGGATTTGGCCAGACGTGGTGGCGGCAGCTTAATGTTAGGGTTTTTCACATTTGGAATTTGGTAATTTTAAGTGCCTGTTTGATTATTTGATTCCGATTTTGCAGAAATTTAACTTTTAATTAAATTTTAGAAATTTAATTTTAATTGGATTATGGCTTCCTTTAATTTTGACTTGCGAAATTAAAATTTTGACTATTCAAAATATATCTGCATGAAATAAAATTAATTTGAAATTATTCATTATTTTAACGTTTATGTTGATTTCGATAAAATATTTGGTGATGAATAATTATGAGGCATGGATATTTTATTTCTTGCATAAAATTAGAAAAAACAGAAATTTCAGACTTTCCGAAAAATTCCTAACCCATCGCCCTAATTAAGAATATTTGGTATAATATTAAATTTAAATAAATAAAGGTTAATGTATATATTTTGAGATGAATTAATTGAAGCAACATGTCATCGAAGTGACCTCTTTTGTGAAAATTAATTTATTTTTGAAATACAAACGGTTGTGTGCATGTAACTATGTGAATATTAATCGGTCCAAAGAAATGCTATTATTTAACAGAGTTGCATATACATCTGTGGTAATAAATATATGATGATTATTCGATTTTTACATGTGAATAGTAAATCGGCCCAACGGAAAACTTATTATTCGGCATGTTCTTATTATCAGTATTTGATTACTGAACCAAGATATCACTTAAGAGTTAATATTTTGTCCAAAGATAAAAATATTAAAGGAGTACTCTATCTTGAGATATGGTTTACCTTTATTTGAGGTTATTATTATTATTTGGACACTTGTGTAAGCATGATTAATTTGTTTAAGATTTTTTGTACAATTATGAATACTCCTGATAATATTACTGTCAAACATCAACTCTATTCTTATGTTAAGTGACTTTAACTTCAAGTCCTAGAAAGACAATCTCTTCATAATTCTTGAATTAATGGATCTCGACCTTGTATTAAAGATTGATTCTCCTACACCTCTGACGGATAAAAGTACCTCTAATGAAAAGAGGGATATGGATAGGTGGGATGAATCGAATCGCAAGTGTACGATGATCATGAAGAAAGTCATTCCAGAAACATTAAGGGTCACTATACTTGAAAAGATAATTACGGATAAAGATTTCCTCAAGGATATTGAAATGAGATCTGTCAAGAATAAAAATGGTAAAATTGGTACATTCTTGACAAATCTAGTGTAATCAGGTATAAAGGTAAATGAAATGAATAAGGATAAAGAAGCTGCAGATACAACATTTCAACCGAAACAACAAAATAAATCGAATGAATCTGAAGGTTGGTACTTAAGTGGAACCGAAGGGCATAGCAAGAAGCATTACATTGGCTATCATGAATGGCGTGCTTCTTGATCTGGTTTGTTCTGAGGCTAATTTATCTTTGGTGGATAGACACACCTGATGGATAGATTCTGGTGCAACAACTAACATCAATGTGTCTATACATGATTGTATTGATTGCCGAAAGCCAAATGATGAAAGACTCATCTATTATGGATTTACTTACTAAGAATCACCACCCAAATGGTTAATGGGCAAACTGCTTGTGTGTGTGTTGTGTCATTTAATGATATTCGGTTTTAGTGAGAGTTTGTAATTGTAAATGCTTTTATATACATTTTTGGTTTATTTTGTTTATGGATATTTAAGGTTATTTTTGGCATAAATAAATTTTTGGCTTATTCACAATGTGACTCTATTATTGTTTGATTTCACTAAGGTTTAAGGGAGGACCAGTTGGAAATATCATGTTAAGATCACATTACATGAAATTTTCATGCTTCACATCCACATCATAATCCATATCATTCAGTTGTTTTGTTATATGTGACAATTGATGGGTGAGCTACGATAATGGTAACAAAGACCGCTTTGATCCTATGTTGATATGATTGATGAACCGATTTGGTTATAGATACATTTCGGTAATGACAGCAAATTTGACCTCATTCGGTTAATTTTTACCATTCATAATTATATGGTTTCACATATAGCCCAAGTGGGAGATTATTGGATCCTTAATCCAATGTTGGGCTTATATGTAAATAATTATACATTGTGGACTGTCTGTAAGGTTACGCCCATTAAAAGTGATCTACTAAGGTTGCAGGTTATTCGGGCTTTAATATATCTGATAGGGTGTAGGCCTTTAATGTGTAGAGACAAGTGTGATTTTCTATTTATATTATGAGCTTAAATATAAACCCAATATATACTGTTGGGTTCAACAATTGCCTCTGCTTTGTGATCGGTCGAACACGTGGCGCTTGTGCCAGTGTATGGTTGAAAAGATTGATGTTGCGCCATTACCCTTAACTATAGTTATTGGTAAAGCGGTAAGCGCTCGATCCTACAATTGATATCAGAGCCAAGGTCGCGTGTTCGATTCCCATGAGTTGCAGAGAGTGTAATTATTGGGGTTCAACAATTGTCTCTGTTTTATTATCGGTCAAACACGTGGCGCTTGTGCCAGTGTATGGTTGAAAATATTGATGTTGTGCCATTACACTTAACTATAGTTATTGGTAAAGCGGTAAGCGCTCGATCCTACACACACACACATACATATATATATATATATATATATATATATATATATATATATATATATATATATATATATATATATATATATATAAAGGATCATGATCCCCAAGTCACACGATAACAAAGTCATTCTATACTGCATCCCATCAACAGTTAGAGAGCGAGAGAGAAAGCAAAGAAATCTCAAGACTAATCGTGTTGATTTGGAAGGCCAGCGACTCAGATCCACATGCATATCAACTATTATAGATTAAGGTGCGCTTTCGCTTTACAAATATATTGATTTTTTAATGTTTTAAAATAAGTTTCTGGGTTTTAAAAATATTCATTATCGTAAAGTTAATCTAACATAATATTTTTTAAAGACATAATATTGTAGTTCTAAATAATAAAATATGCATATACTTTTTATTTTTGCACACTGTTATTATAAGAAGTATAAACACTGATTTTTCTTTTTTGATATAGCATTGATTAAAACCAACGATCTTTGATATCAATAACTTAAATTTTTTAATAAGCATTAATAAATAGTTTCACACTTTAAATTTGAAATATTTTCACCTTATTGATAATTTAAACATATTTCATAATTAGAAGATAATACTAAATGACACAATTTTTATTTCTGAAAATTAATTTAGCTTTAATTACTATATTAAAATATTATTAATCTTTTAACTTTTTTAAAAAATAATAATAAAATAATAACTTGATATTAATTAGTTAAAATAATAATAACACTACCATAACACGATTTCGTAAACGCACCCACCCCTTTTGACAAATAGCCGAAATAAACATGGTGATTACGTTAATCTGTCGAGGCTGGTAACTAAGTAGTTAACAAAAAATTGTTTGGGTAACAAGAACCTATTTTTCCCTTAAATTCAGGAACCCATTTCCCAGAGAGAAAGCAATAGCAATTATCGTGTGAAAATCCCTTTGATCTCTTGATTGATCGGGCTGATGCTTCAATACGTTTGCGAATTCCTTTAGATTTTTATTTGATTCTTTTGTTTCTTTCGTATCAAATCTGGCTAATTTAAGGGGAATAAATTTGAGGCCTCGCTTGTCATTGAAGCAAGCTTTACCAGAGGACCCAGAAGAAGAGGAGTGCAGGCCTTGGAGAAAGAAACTTTTGTTCTTCTCCCCACATTCAATAACAATGGCTTCCAGATTCAGTTGGGTTTCGTTTTTCAAGATTTCTTTGCTTTTACTGCTGATTACGGGCATTGTCATCGCTTGCTTCACTCTCCCTGTTGAAAAGGTTGGATTTTGTCTTCTGGGTCCTTTTACTTTTTTGCCTTATTTCGAACATTTGTAGTTTTCAGGGACTGTGATCAGTGGATTTTGATATGGGTATATTTTTGGAGCATTTGGGTTGTCTTGGGTTTTTTTGGATTCTTCCTAAGGGTTCTGTTGCGTGGATTCCCTTGTTCTTCTTTATTTATTTTTTTCTTTTTGACTGTTCTTGGGCGTTTTTTTTTTTTTTATTGATTTTGAGTATTAATTGTATTTTGTTGGAACACTTTTGTTAAGGATCGTGATGATACTTAAGTAAATGAGTTGTGCTTGTAAGTGCTGGAGTGTTGGATCATGGATTCATGATACTATACCTGGTTCCTTGATGGATTAATGTTCAACTTTGTGGCATTAAGGCATGACTTATCATTGCCACACAAATGTTAATTTTGTCTAAATAATTATGCCGTAAGTTTGAAGTTCATCTAGGAAAGTTGATACACGTTCTCTAGCGTTACCAAGTCTTAGAGTCATTGGATTTTAGTCATCCATACTTTGGATTCCCCTTTTCTTTATTGAAGGTAAGTAGTATCCTTTCTTCCTTAGTTATGGAGGCTCTTCTTCCAAAGGATTGTGGTATATGTACGTACACTCTGAATGATGGTTATGATGTTACTAGGACGACCATTTCTGAACATGTTTTACCTTTTTAAAGCCCTGGAACCTTGTGATGAATAATTTATGAACATGGAAACTGGAAAGTAGATAAAAATATCCCTACCAGAATCTTGCACATTGTTTAACATAGCTCATCATGGTGGTGATTAAGGTCGAAACATGCTTTTTCGACTATCAATATGATGATTATTGCACGAGAGTTACTGATAAATATGATTACTATATTTTAATACCATAATCATATTGCTTGGTTTTTGTTGTTTGGACAAAATACATAAATTACTGAAAGACCTGAGACCAGTATTCTAGTAGAAAGCCTTTCGTTAATGATTGATATATTCATCTAACAAATGAAAATATTGTATATAATAATTTTTTACCTTGTTATTCTGTTTTAGCCAGATGCTGAAGGATTTCTTGGTATGGATAGAGCAAGATCTTGGCCCTTGGGGTCCTCTAGTGCTGTAAGTGCAGTTTATATATTCTTCCTTTGATTAAGTTGTTGTAGCATGCATGACTAAGATCATGGCTTTGTTGTGATCACTTACATTTGTCAGGAATACACTATAAGTTTAACCCGGAGGATAATGTTTATCTATGATCACTGTGTCATAAGAACGTTGAAATCTTAGTCAATTGTGTGAAGAATATTGGTGACCTGCTCTTCCATCCCTCTTCCTTGGAGCCTATAGTTGCAAAAAATTCTGTTATGTTTTTTTTTAATATTATATCAATGTTGGCTTTGTTGTGGCCATTTTCTGACCAGGAATTTTTGGTGTTTTTGGTGAAAACAAATTCAAACTTAATCTGTGGTTGTAAATATACTGATTAATTTGATTCATCACTTTATAAATATTTATTACTTAAAAACTTTTTTGAGTTACACATGAATTCTGAAACTTGCAGAGCTGTTGCATACATTCCTTTAACAGTATTGGCGGGTACCTGCTTCTGTTCTTACGGTAAGAATGATTATATTATGTTTCAGCAGCGGGAGCTTGGGTTGGGTGGGGTGGTGGTGGTGGTGGTGATGATGGTGGTGGTGGTTGTTTCATTTTCATATTTAAGTTCATGTGGATGAGTGTTGGTTGTAGTTCTTGGATATAATGGATTATGAAAGGAAAATGAGAAAAAAATTGTATCCATCATTAGTTAACGTCCATTACGATACTTTTTATTGCTTTGTGCTACAGTTTCCTGTAATCCATGGGTTTTTCTACTTATATAAGCATTCTCTTCATCTCTTGATATAGTGGTTCCATTTCCACAGTCGAGCAAAAAGGGCAGCAAAGGGAATGCTTCAATAAATAGTGCTTGATGTTGTTCTTATAATACATCGATTCCTCATGCTCAAGCATATCTGTTTCTCTCCATTAATTCTCTCATTTGAATTATAGCAATTCTTAATACATGCCAGATTTTTTTATCAATTCCAAACTGCTGTTTCTTTCAAATATTTTTCAAAATTTTTATATAGCTAGCATGATAGGTACTTGCCTACAGCCCTTTGTTTTACAGCTAAAATTAGTTTGCTTGACTCTTCTATTTTTGTTACAACGCATTAAGCCATAATTTTGGTACTTGTTATCTCTTCAGCTGGGTGGTGGCTATCTATTTGGCTTGCCTGTGGGTTTTGTTGCTGATTCTATTGGTGCCACAATAGGTGCTGGTGCTGCTTTTCTTGTTGGACGAACAGTAAGTTTCTATTTATTCATATTACCCCAGTTCTGGTAATAACAGCTCTAGGTTCTAAATGAGGCTACAAACTGAAACAGCCCAATTTATTGCTATTGTTTTATTTTCTAACTTTCAACAGATTGGAAGATCATTTGTTATTTCCAAGCTAAAAGACTATCCTCAGTTCAATGCAGTTGCAATCGCCATTCGAAAATCTGGATTTAAGGTCTTGCACCTTCAATTTCGTGTTTAGTTTCGGATATTAGGGCTGGCTTATTGTTAATATGACACGATTTGTACACCCCTGACCCGCGGACCCATGCAAGCACAATTTCACATTTTGTGCTTTGCTAGCAATTTCTTCATACCCATCCATGCTTTTCGAAAATGATTAACCCAAGATGCTGGAGAGGTCATTATATTTTTTTTTCAGGGCCATTCACACCCTCCCCACAATCTGATGTGGAATAGTGTATTACAAGATTGATCTCCTGGATTTTATATACAATGTAATTGTACTCAATTGTGTTGTTTGACTGACCAGATTGTATTGCTTCTCCGACTTGTTCCTTTGCTCCCATTTAACATGTTGAACTACCTCTTGTCGGTGACTCCAGTCCCCATTGCTCATTACATGCTAGCTTCATGGTTGGGCATGATGGTACTAAGTTTCTTGAATTATATTTCCGTATTCTTATTTTCATTGCATTTTAACTTGTTTTTTTGAAAGACCTTCAAACTTCAAATGATCTCACATTCAAAACCTTTTTAAAAGACAAATGTTTTCTCATGTTTTTTTAGCTTATAATATGTTCTTTGTGCAGCCAATTACTCTTGCTTTGGTATATGTTGGAACAACTTTGAAGGACCTTTCAGATGTAACGCATGGATGGAATGAATTTTCGAAAACCCGTTGGGTAAGAGCTTTTTGTATTGTGTTCTTGTTCTGTCCGGGGTAATTTAGATCAACTTAGTATTTCATCCAAGACTGCAACAACAGTGTTATAGTTGAATATGAGAGTCTAGTGAGATTACCTTTTCTTACATGCAGGCATATATTGTGTTGGGCCTTGCTGTATCTGGTAAGCTTTTAGTAATCATATTTGCCATTTTACCTTGCATTTTAGTTCAAATTTTATTGTACTATTGTTGCTTTACTTCGAGTGTAGTTGTGCTGATGATTTGTGTTACAAGAGTCGCCAAAGCTGCGTTAGAAAAAGCATTGGCTGAAAACAAAGACACAGATGTCGATTCCGTGTCACCACAACTACCCATTGTCGATGATTCTCCTCAAAACCTCCACCAGCCACTTATAATCAGAGTTGATGCGCCCTAAGAAAATTCTGAGTAGTAGTTCAACTTACGTGTAAATTCTATGATCCTGCTTCCTTTAGCGGGTACATCTCTTATGCGTTATACGTAAAAGTCTGAATAGGCATGCCGGAGTTAGTCCGCAACCTGGATAGATACGCCTATACGCCATCGTAATGTTTACCATGCTTCCATTTTTTCCCCCCTAATATCGATAAATTTTACGAATATTTCCTGAAAAGAAGTTATATATCTGTAGTTTCTTATAGCAGAAGTCGAGCATCCAAAAAAAAAAAAATTTGGGTGTATGCACTTACTTTTATCGGCATTAAGTCTCGGTAGATTTCATCAACAGGTGATACACACCAATTTCGTATGTAACCTCCGTTGCCGCCTCCTCAAGTGGTGGCGCCGCTGTGTACTGTTTCCTTTGGTTTTCGATGCTCGGGGTTGATGGACTAATACATTATTAGGTTTTATTTTAGGCTCGAATTGGATGGATAGATTTGATGGATTTCAAATATTTAATACAAATTCATTCAAGCTGTTTGACTAATTTTGAAATTCATGGATTTCAAATTCACTATATTCAACTTTAAGATATTTTTAACAATATTAAGTTCAAATTTCCAATTATTGAAGTAATTTCAAATTTAAATTTTCAAATCCAATGTTGAAATAAAATCCTTCCATTCAAATGCAATATCAAAATTAAGGTTGTGTTTAGGGATGGCAATGGGACGGGTCCAAACCCGGACCCGCATTGAACCCGCCCCGCCGGGCGGGTCTGGACCCGCTTCAATCGGGTTTGGAAGCGGGGCGGGGCGGGTCCTGGGATTGGCCGAACCCGACCCGGACCCGCCCCGCTATACTTTTTTATTTTTTTTAAAAAAAATATGATATTGATTATACATTTTACTTCTTTGATTGAACAATAAAGTGTCATTATTTAATTTTATATCAAAATTCACGTGTTCATGTTAATAAATATTTAGTAGTTTAAGATAGTTTTACAATGTTTATTATAAATATTTACTAGAGAAAACATGAAATTTAATCACAAAACTCAACTTTTGTGTTTCAAAATTGATTTCTAGTTAATTTTGTTATTTTTTTTTTTTAAAAAAAAAAAAAAACTGGAATCGGGGCGGGGCGGGTAAACCCGCAGGGTTCGCGGGTCTAAGCTGGGCGGGGCGGGTCCGGGTTTTATGTGTAACGGGGCGGGTCGTGGCATTGGCCAAACCCGTCCCATACCCGACCCGTTGCCATTCCTAGTTGTGTTTGTACTGATGAATTTCATTTGAATGCAGGGATGTGAACGGATTTAGAACTTAGATTTGAAATGCCACATATCTTAGATTTGAAATGCCACATATCAAATCCATCAATCAAAAAATGCACTATAAAAGCTCAAAGTAATGATTTAGTAGTTATCTTTGCATCTCAACTATTCTCGGCTCAACATGGTATTATGTCTTAAAAAAGAGTGTAGCCCAATTATTTGGAGTGGATATATTTCATAATCTGGTAATAATTATGGTAAGATGTTGAATCTTATGAGATTGGATCTTTTTAAAATCAAATGCTATATGACTCTTATTATTTTACAGTAATAATAGCATGTGAAGGCATTTTGAGGTTTTATCCCAATGTAATAAAAAGAAATTAGGGCAATTGTTTGACGAGATTTTGAAATATAATATTTTCAATTTCTGACATTTGCTTTGTTTTTTATATGTTTGAAGGCTATTTTACAAAAAAAAAAAAAATTATCACATATTTAAAAAATATTTGTCCAATATCATTTTTGGAACTATCCTTATTTTTTAGTCAAATTTCATTTAATAGGATAATTTATTTTTGTCTTAAAACATTAAAACAAAAAATCCATAGGCCTCTTGGTTCAGTGATACCCAATAACCCAATATGTATCAAGTTCGAGACTCGTATAAAAAACCATTATAATTAAATAAAACTAAAAACATTAAAACAAAAACAATGTACATATATTTCTTTAAAAAATGGCCGACAGATCTACTTAAGCCCCTGAAGTTTATAGAAAATTTAATTAGATGTTCTCTAAATAAATAAAATAAAACAACAAAAGATAAATACATAAGCTTTAAATAATCTACATTTGCCCCACATTTTTTAAAATAAAAAATAAAAAGATTCCCTCAATTTTATTTATGTGAGATAAATACATAAGGTTTTTTAATCAATTAGCATCATTCAACATTCATCACAGTTGCAAATTTGTCAAAGAGCATTTATTAAATTTGTTGTTGTCCCATGTAAAGAACAAGTGAAATGCTTACAACTTATGTGAGAAAATACTTCGAACTTATATGAGAACTTACAATCGAAAATACCTCTAACTTATATGAGAAAATACTTCGAACTTAAGATTTACCAAAATATACATAAACGTTCTACTTTTTTGTTGATTCTATTCTCATGTGCTTTCTAATTTTTCAATAAACTGGTAAGGATTCGTCAAGAATGAAATCATCGGGTTACAATGCAATAATTATCCTTACTTGGAAAACGATAGAAGCGTGATGCTTGGGCATTTACACGGTTTAAAGATTAGAGTTGCAACGTTACCAACAGCTATAACTTTTGGTAAGGTGGCAATCGCTTGATCCTAAAATCTGCTCCAAGTGTTACTATATTTCCCATGACAGACACATATATATGTGTGTGTGCAGCAAGAAATATACCACGAAACTAGCCACATTTTATAAGGAAAAAAAGTTTAACGATTTTTCTAAAACTTATTTAACTTAACTAGAAGCAGACAAATGGGAAAAAATAGTTGTTTAATAAAAGTAAGTTAAGGTGTAATTATACTCTTGTTCAAAACATGGTTAACACTAAATTTAATTTAAAGAAAATCATAATTAAAGCTTCGAAAACAAAGAAATGAGAGAGACAATCCCATATGAGCCGGTCTACACTAGGGATGGCAATGAGACGGGTCCAGATCCGGACCCACATTGAACCCGTCCCGTTGGGGCGGGTCTGGACCTGCTTCAATCGGGTTTGGAAGCGGGGCGGGGGCGGGTCCTGGGATTGGGCGAACCCGCCCCGGACCCGCCAAGCTATACATTTTTAATTTATTGAATATACATTTTACTTCTTTGATTGAACAATAAAGTAACATTATTTAATCTTATATCAAAATTCATGTGTTCATGTGAAAGAAGTTGGACACTTTGAAAGAAATGAGAGCAAATTAATAAATATTTAGTAGCTTAAAGATAGTTTTACAATGATTATTATAAATATTTACTAGAGAGAACATAAAATTTAATCACAAAACTCAACTTTTGTGTTTTAAAATTGATTTCTAGCTAAATATTTTTTAAAAATAAAAATAAAATAATAAAAAAAATGGAACCGAGGCGGGGCGGGTCTAACCCGCTGGGTTCGCGGGTCTAAGCGGGGCGGGGCGGGTCCGGGTTTTATGTGTGGTGGGGCGGGTCCTGGGATTGGCCAAACCCACCCCGTTGCCATCCCTAGTCTGCACCTTGCTTATAAAAATAGAGCTCTCTGTCTCCCAGTTTTTCACACTCAAACACACACTGACTCTGAAACAAAGGAAACCAGACCTCTGCAACAAGTTTTCCATTTCTACCCACTTTTTCCTCTCAAATCTCTGTGAACTGAGCTTGGTTTATCCTTAAAAAATTTATTTGATCAGTGTCTGCTTCAGGCCCATTTGATGTCACCCATTTTTACTCTTTTTGTTATGGAGTAAACTTCACAGGGAAGAAAAGGCTCAGAGAAGGAGAAAGAAGCCTTTTTTAATTTCTTTTTTAAGCTTCAGATCTGTCAGCAATACACTGTTTTATTTCAATCCATTGTATTATTGTGGGCTTCTGTTTGTCGTGTTTTTGTTTAATAAAATGAATAAAGGCGACTTCTTGAAGATCCAGGTACTTGTTCTCTTGCCTTCTGCGGTGTGTGCGTGTAAAATGTGTGTTTAGTGTGGGATTTTCGGCTTTTCGGGCTTTTACTTGCTTCGAACTCGAGATCTTTAACGTCATTTTTTCTTTTGCCGTTGGTCTCTTTTACTTTTTGTTTCTATCTGTGAGATACATATTTCAATAAACTCCAATTAGACGGATGCATTCACTTTCCTTTTGCGCTTTAATTTCTTGTTTCTTTTTTCCTTTGATTTTGGCTGAGGTTGTATACTCAACATGTGTTTGTTTCTCTGGCTTTGCTTATATTTGCAGACTTGCGTTCTTAAAGTCAATATACACTGCGATGGTTGCAAGCAAAAAGTGAAGAAAATATTGCAGAAGATTGATGGTATATTTCAACTCTAGACTTGTTTTTTCTAACACTTTTGAATTTTGTTTTGCAATCCAGTCGATATTAACAAATGGTCAAATCTTTAGTTTTATGGCACTGCTTGGCCTGAAAATGTTAATACGTTAAATTGCATTCTTTGGCTAATATTTCGGTGTCGAATTTGGCTTAATACCGAGTTTTCCAAACTTGTGTTTTACTATAGGGGTTTACACTATAAAGATTGATTCAGAGCAGGGGAAGGTGACAGTATCCGGTAATGTTGATCCAGCCACACTCATCAAGAAACTAATCAAGAATGGGAAACACGCAGAGATATGGGGTGCATCAAAACCCCACAATAATTTTCAAAACCAGATTAACAATCAATTCAAGAATTTGCTGATTGATCAAGGCAAAGGTGGAAATAATAAGGGAAATATTCAAAAAGGCGGCGCTGACAAGCCGAAAGGTGGAGGTCAAGATCAACTTCAGCTACTTCAGCAGCTTCAACAGATGAAAGGGTTTCAAGATCTGAAGGCGTTGCCACTTAACAAGGATTATAATCAGAAATCTGCCAAGTTGAACTTGGCAGAGGATGAGGATTTAAGTGATGACGAATTTGATGACGATGACGAGTACGATGACGATGAGTACGATGACGACGACGATGATGAGTTTGATGATGATGTGGAGGATACTCCTTTGAATAAGATGAAGCCGGTGGGTGGTAATGGCCACGGTGGTTCATTTATGTCTAATTTGCTGATGAATAGCCAGAATCTTGTAAAGGGTGGTGGTAATAATGGAGGAAATGGAGGTGGAAATGCAAAAAAAGGCGGTGACAGTGAGAACGGTGGTAGTGCTAATGGCGGCAAGAAAGGTGGTAACCAAAGTCAAGGTGGTGAAAAGGGTGGCAAGGGTGGTGGTGCACAACCTCAAGACGGAAAAAACGGCAGCGGTGGAGGCGGTCAGAACAACAAGAATGGTAATAATGGTGGAAGTGGGGCTACAAATGGGAAAAACTTCATGCCTAATGGGGCCAAGCAAAATGGTGGAATGAATGGCATGCCAAATATGATGAGCATGAACATGCCCATTAGCCAGATGGGTAATATACCAAGCCGCCCGTTCGGCAGTCTTCCGGCTGTTCAAGGCCTACCGGCCTCGAATACCCCCGGTGGTGGTGGATATATTCATGGTGGAGGACCCGAGCACGTGGCCGGAAACCCCTACTACCAGCAACAACTAGCGGCCATGATGATGAACCAGCAACGTGCCAACGGGAACGCGAGCTTTCAGCCGATGATGTACGCGCGGCCTCCACCGGCTGTAAATTACATGCCTTCTTACCTTCCTTATCCCTACCCTCCACCACCGGGCGAGCGGATCGACCAGTATAGTATGCTTAGCGATGAGAACACCTCAGGCTGCACCATCATGTAAGGGTCGATACATACCGTGCCAAAGTTCAGCCCCGGCTGAACCTGAATTCACGGCGGCGGTGGTGGTGGTGGACAAGGTGTGGTTGAATTCTAAGTTAATGACTTGCTAGATTGTTATAATCTACATCGAAAATGTTTTACCTTGGAATTAATATATATATATTAGAAACAAAATCCCTTGAATCCTATGTTTAGGTTACAGGTGTTTTTATAATAGATTGTAATGTTCATATAATGTTTGTAATCGGGAGAATGTTTAATATTATATGTATGTTGAAAAAAACAAAGAAATAAAATTATGTGAATTTGGAGTAACAGGGAAACTCGGGAACCGTCCCGCTCCTTTTCAAAACCAGTTTGAACCGAGTTCAGACCCAACCCGACAGAACGGGTTCGAGTTGGAACATTTTCCATTGCATCTCTATGTTTAACCTTTGTTTTTTGTTTTTAATATGTTTGAATGCTATTTAACAAATGTTTTTAAAAATAATATTACAAATCAAAATGAATATTTGACTTCGTTATTTTTTAACTTATCCCGAGTTTTCTAATTGTAGAACTTTTGGATTTTGAAAGAAATTATAAAGTTTTAAAATAAACAAATTTAGATCGATCACTTTAATAAAATATATAATGTTTTATAATAAGGTATTTTATTAATTTAATTAGTTACTTTAATAAAGAAATATTAATATGAAATAATTTTTAATAAAATTTATCATGCATATTCTTGCATGAGTTCATAAGACTGGAGCATTTCAATATTAATGTATATAATATACAAGCTCGAAAAGCTACTCCAAATTAAATAATGCTTTGTGTATATATTTTTTCTTGAATACATATTTAATAAGATTTTATGAGATCGTTTAATAAAACATAATATCCACCATATGTTCAATTTGTCGCTTGCGCATTTATTCTTGCTTAACGGGCCTATAACTAATTAACATCGCTTATATCCTGTCATTCAATTTCAGAGAGATGATATAATAGTTGTTTTCAAATATTTGCTTAAATACCTCGTCAGTTCTTATTGTTTTCGTTGATCCGATTTGATCCCTAACATTTGTAAAGTTTACCCGAATCAATATAACCATTAAATTAGCCGTTTAGATTGAATGTAAAGTGCACATGCATATCAAATAACATCACATAAAACATTCATCCCGCATTTTCACCCTCTTCGTCTTCAACCTTCTTGTCCAAACCCAGAAGCCCAAAACCCAGAAACCCAAAACCCAGAAATCAAACTCTACCCATTTTGAGCCGGTTGTTAGAGGCGCGGACAATGCGCAGGTGAAGAGGGTGGCGTCGTAGAAATAAGCTGAGCCCATTTTGTTGCAAGAAATTTTCTAATTTGAAGCCTTATATTGAGCCGATTGTTAGTATTCTAATCTGTAGGAAAGGAAACCTATAAGAAATTTTGTCGAGTTTTATGAAAATTTCGAATATTTAAGAAATTTTCTGTCGAATTTGTATGAAATTTTAGAATCTGTAAGCCCTATTGTTCAAATATGTAAAATATGTAAGAAATGCAGGAGCAGATTCGAAAATTTCATACAAATGCAACAGAAAAATTGTACAGAGTTCTTACAGATATGAATACCTTTTTTTTTTTTTGTCTGGAAGAGCAATGACAGAAGAAAGAAAATCAAACACCCAATATATATATTTTTTATCTGAAAAACATATAAACAATTTATAAAAATATTTGCAAACACTCTTATAAACTTTTGTTTTGTTTTATGTTTAAGTGATTTCTTATGTTTTTTAGATGTTATATGTATTCTATTTATGTTTTAGCAACATTGGATGAGAGAATCGTTTGCATTACAATTAATTTTATTCGGTTTATTTGTTTTGTTTATTCAATTAAATTTATGAATTTTATAGTATTGAAAAGAATTAGAAGTGAGAAATCTCGTTTAAAATTTGCATCAATAAAATAAGGGTTTTGGGTAATGAACCTCATGCTGTTTTCCAAATAAGAGGCTTACACCAATGTTGTTTAAAAACAGACAGTTTACCCCATATTGTTATCAAAATAAGCAGTTTACCTGCCAGTAGTTTCTGAAGACGTGAAAAACATCCCCTCGGTGTGAGGGGACAATGTAATGTTTCGTAAATCACATGTGGATAAAATGCATATGCACGATACCATATTGGAGTAAAATACCTATTTACAAACCATAGAATGATAAAATATCTATTAGCGATATCACAGGGGGTAAAATTACCATCGACTCTTCGAATAATCATCTTAGCATTTAATGACCTAATTGATGCATTATCGACTTCGTTTGATCAAATCTAAACTATATTGAAATTGTCGTTCGATTTCAATTCTCAATAACATCTCCTAATGTGTCTTAGGCGATGCAGATCATAACATCACAAAATTTTCTAAGTATCCTTTTTTCCATTTAGACTTAGTTCACTACTACCCGATCAATTGATCCGATAGTAGTTATACGACGGTAGACGTTTTCAGAAGGCTACCCCGGTTGAATTTGCGGTTAGATTCTATATGGTAGAACTTACAATTTCTGGAAACCAGCTATGAGACTCTTAATCTAATCTTAGTCTATTAAATTTCTTATTATTTAATCAGAATCTAAAAATACATATAACATGTTCTCATATTATATCATCAAAACAAATTATCTCCCATAGCTCCTGGGTCTATCCCATCTGGTAAGAACTCACATCCACTTTGGACAGACTCAAGTTCGAGCCCCGTAATATGCGAAAAAATATTTAGCCTGTCACCCTCTAAAAAAACAAATTATCCCCCCAAATTAAAGTCTTCCAAAACTAATATTAAACCTTTGAAATTAAAAATTACACACAAACCCAAACAAATATTCAATATTAATAATCATACAACCAAAAAGATTTTGCGGTGATAATTGTGAGAGATGTAGGAAAATGACATAAATATGGAAGCAGATAGGGTTGTGTGGTGCCTGCACTATTGGCATAAATGTTGCAGTCCTCCAACTACGAGTATTTTTGCAATGTGACAATAAATAATGGAGAGTAATGTGCTTTGTGGGGGCACTATATAACATGCATATTGACTCATTGAAAAACACATTAGGTTCATGATTTATGCAATGTGGCCCCCTACACCCTTTTTGTCATTATATATGGTAAGCAAAGATATTGGTTTTGGTCTTAGAATTATTACATAAAAAAATTATAATCTACAAGAAACCGCATACAACGATCTGTTGGAAAACGTGCACTTTCAATGTGAATAAATTTTTTTTGTTATGCTCGATCGATCG
Source organism: Haberlea rhodopensis (assembly GCA_907163345.1). NCBI lineage: Eukaryota > Viridiplantae > Streptophyta > Magnoliopsida > Lamiales > Gesneriaceae > Haberlea > Haberlea rhodopensis. The sequence goes on from CAJQUN010000013.1 coordinate 6,609,550, forward strand.
AGCGATACGATCGATCGTGTTGGGATATGCCATAAGACATGTCATTAGATGATTGTTTATGACATACAATGTATTATGATTTTATAAATGACAAATCATTATTATATATTATTCGAATATCTGTGCAATATGAATTGATATATAAGTTAATGTCCTTAGAATAATATTGTATTATTCTTAAAGATTGTCCCTAGTCAAGTATTATCATAAATAAGGATAATGATAATACATTGAGACTAGTATGTTTTGATTGATGAATTGTTCATGGATATAAGATATCAAATCAACACATCGGTGCATGTTAGAGAACAATGTACTGGACAGACCCACCATGAGAATGCTACATGGATAGTTATATGAGTGTCATAAGCAATTCTCATAGTGATAATAATGTATGAAATCCTTACGACTTGAGATCATCGGAGATCCCAACATAAGGAGTTATGTATCTTGATATTGTCAAACGTTACCTGTAACAGGGTAAACTATAAAGGCAACTATTGGATACACTACGAATTATGTAGAGGGATGTTGATTGATCAAGATAGGATTTGTCCCTCCTATATAACAGGAGAAGTGTTTGGGCCCTTGATCAAGTAAGACTAAAATGCACGACCGTGCTCGAATGAGTCGATATGTGATATCGAGCTTATTCGTTTATTCTAGTTCTACTTGGGGATCAAGAAATAGAGATTGAATATACGAGTATGACTATTCCATGACTCGTGTTCAATCTAAACACATGGACAAAGGGATTAAGTTACATGGTTAATATTATCACAAGTTCTAAAGGTTATGTCGAGTCAAAGACATTCTTGTATTGGGTAGCCTTGATGTGTTGCTAGATATCACTCATTGCTTGTGACATAAAATGAGATTTTATGTCACTGCATTGCAAGCTCCTATCGGGTCGCAGAAAAGATTAAATCGATAAGGGAATTAAATTCATTAGATGAATTAATTAATTAAGAAGAGTCTTAATTAAATGATTATAAGGATTTAATTAAATCATGGGTTTGGGCCCATGAAGCTTTGTGAAAGCCTTTAATTAAATCATATATAATTTGATAGCAAGGTTAATGATTGATTAAGTTTTCATATCATAAACCTAACACACTCCAATATAATCGGCCGCCTCTTCCTCTCTTAATAGCTCACGCCGCCGTCGAGTTTTGGGAGGAGAGATTGATAGTCGTTGATCGATTTTGAACCGGGAGTTCAGTTTTGGTTCAAGAATAAGTCTAACAACTTGTTGAACATCCCTTTCGATTTGATCGTGTGATACCGTAGAGGCAAGACCTTGGAGGTGTTGCTCGTGACTCGGAATTCGTTGGACATGGTGCTTCGTGGATTCTGCTCAAACACGCTACAAGGGTGAGACTCTTATTATCTACAATCCGATATGACCACTTTGTATAGATCCGCGGTTCTAGTAATCCAAATTTTAAATTCCGCTGCGTTGTATGCTTGTTGGATTACTTACAGATCGAGCGGACCATAATTTTTTCTGGTATGTTGCTACAGTAGCTCGATCAATCGAGCGAGGAGCTCGATCGATCAACCCTGTTTCAGATTTGTGAAATGGTTTGTCCATTGATATTTTGGGGTGCGATTTTTGGCCAAATTGTGCCTCTCAATGGTGTCCTTTGGACTTGGTTTTTGGTTTACTATATAAACAACATAAACCCACTTGATTAAACATAGCTTTTCGAAATCATTATCAAATTTTTAGTGAAATTTGAGAGCATTTGTTGTTCATCAAATTGAGTGCTTTGAACCTTTGTGATTTGAGGACTTGTGATTTGGACTGCTCCTATCACAAGTCATAGTCGTTGTATCTTGGGAGACAAATTGCCATAGCAAACCGTTAGCACTATAGTGGGACAATATTGTCTTAAGGACGGAGATTACAAATCTCGCCTCGACATAAAACTTATTTTGAAGCCATTGTTATTTTTTCCTAAGATACACTTTGAGAGAAATTTTATACTAACACGATTAACTTGTTCAAAATGATAAAATTCTTATGCGGGAGAGATTAGCAAAAACCAGAGTTATCAAAATGGGCTGGAATCCCTGGTTGGTTCAATCTGAACCGTCAAATAGGTGGATTGGACAAGAATTTTACAGCCCACCTCCTAAATGGGCTAGCCTGCTTGGGTTGCGGGTTGGGCAGATTGAACCCGTGACCAAATGTTTTAATTAATTTTCAATAAATTATATTAAGTAATTAAAATATAATTTATTAAAATTTATTCAATAATTTTGATTCATATTTAAAATCTAATAAATTTACTTTTTTGTGGGTTGGCTTGCCTAATATATAACTCATCTCGGGTTAGGTTGAGTTGTGGTGTTTTCACCCCGCTAGGAGACGAAGCCAGCCTATTAGCATAACGGGTTGGACGAACTAGCTCATTTGGACCTAACTGACCCGTTTTGACAACTCTAGTCAAAACCTCTCAAAACAACTAAGTACTAAACAGATCTCAATGGCATCAAAGCCAGAGACACCACACCTAATCTTGTTTATCCTACAACGACCATGGATATGAGCATTAAGAGGATTTTCGGTGAATATCTCTGATATATTAGCTAACACTTTACCAATTGTATTTTATTCACGATATATATGACAAAGTCGAACTGAAAAACTTAAAATAATGGTATGAATCTTGGTCAGGACCTAGGTCACATAATACTTCCCTTAGCGCATTAGCACTCCGATCGCGAACTGGCGTATTGGGTGCCTTTGCGGCGCTTTAAAACGTACTATGTTTTACCAAGTCGTGTACTAAATTTTACTAAGTCGTGCACTGACGTTCCGATCGTGATCTTACCATTGAGAGCGCGTGCGACGCTTTAAGACTAAGTTTTATTAAGTCACCTACTAAGTTTTACTAAGTCATGAACCTAAATGTTAATATTCTTACTTCCCCGAAAATAATATAATTCATGTTTAATAAATTCATACTATTACAAAACATATTGAAACACAGAGGTAATATTTGGTTTTATTTTTTGATTTCACTATCTTATGACCAAATATTCATAGTTCATTTCATTTTTCATTCTCTAAAATTTTGGAGAACAATAATTATCCCTATTATGAAAGCAATTGAATAAAAGATTTGACTTGCACTGTAAATAATAGAAAAATGATGTAAGTTTGTCAAATATGTTTTGTATTATGTATATTCGGAAATTATTGTGTTAATCCCGGAGTGATAATGATTCTTGACGGATTTTAATTGGAGTAATTATGAGATAATTACGGTGTTGAGACTCCCGGGGATTGTAATCCGGTATCGAGGTCGTTGGACCCAGATGTTGAGATTAGGTGTTAAACCTTGGATTTGTGTTGGTAGTGAGATATGGGATCTGTAGAGCTCTGGTTTGAGGTTGGTAATGAAAATAGTGAGTGAGAGATAATTATTGAACACAAATGATTTTTAATGAGTCAGGGTGCGATTATGTGAGACTCGGGATTTTGGAGCCTTGGTACTATATATACCAAGTGGACTCAGTGTTCAGTCATTGCATGAATTCTCTCCCTCTCCTATCTCCCCTCTCCCACGCCCAAGCATTCACCTTTCCCCTTTCCCCTTTCCCTTGGGGCAAAAATCGATGGAGGATCGATTTTGGAGCGAGGTTTCTCGAAGATAATTTGGTAATCTTCTTCCCCTCGCATTTATCTTCGTTTTGATTGTGGTATTGTAGAGTTTTGGCATGTGTAGGGTTGGGTTTGAGTTTTTGGATTTTGGAGATTTTTGGATGTTATGTTTTGGGGAAGATTTATGACTCCTTGTTAAGGATTTATAGTGTATAGGGAGTTAGGATTGTTAATTTGGGGGTTTTAACTTGTAAAACGCCATTTTTGGCTGTTGCAGGGTTCGCCAATCGATCGACAAGTGGGCTCGATCGATCGCGCGTTGTTAACAAAATTTGACGACGATGAACAATGTGCTCGATCAATCGAGTGAGGGCAATTTTTGGTGGTAAATTTTCTGGGACTCTCGATTGATCGAGCACCTTTGGCCGATCGATTGAGAAGCCATGTTTTGTGAAAAATATTTGGTTGTTGTGGAAGTGATGCCTGTTTTGCCCGGGTCTTTTAAATGGTTAATCATCGTGATTCAATGATGTATTTGGAGGTTGTATACGTATTCGGGTATGTGTTGCGTACACTTAATTAATTGTGAGTCATTAATTGTGTTTAACATGTAATTCACTGGTTGTTGGGGCAAAGACAAAGATAGACTCTTGCTACTGGATTATGAGGTACGTATAACGTACGAGCATAGTGTTATATATTATTGTCATTGTAGAATGAATAATATACTAGGGTGCAATGAATTGGTATGTATTACGAATTATACGGTGCCGCTATGGACCGAGCAACGGTTGGGATGTTGTCGCTATGTAGCGAACATCGGTTATGATGTCGCCGTTGTTGAGCGTGCGAGGTAATGGAACTGTGAAATCATGGTAGAGGTATATGCATTATTTGTAAATCATTAGAGTAATGATTAATTACATTTGATTTCATTATCGGTTTGAGCATGGGTAAAGTTAATCAATGAAATGATTAACTGACTTTGGGGTTTGATAATTTCGGTTATTGTGAGAACATGAACAGCATGAGGGATCCATACAGTGATGATACTATACATGAAGTATCTTTTAAGTTTATAGCTTTATATTCTGTAAATTATGAATTGTGATATTACTGTTATTGAAATGGTGGTATTGGTATGCTCACCCCGTGTGTGGGCTGCCTCTGTTGGGGATGTGGAACAGGTACAATAGTGGCTCTGGAGTTGAGTTCGGGCTGTTGATTGGAGGTGCTTCCAGGGCCAAGGTACCAGTATCGGTATTGAGTAGGACGCTTTATACATTAGATACACATTCACGCATTCGATGCTCGCATGTGAGCACTACTATATGTGTATAGGGTTTGTATAAATGTTGCTATAGTTCTCTTTTCATATATGGCTGCATGCAATTAATTATGGAGTAATGCATGATGAATTGAGAACATGTTAGTGTATTATGAGGTATATGTTCAGGCTAGTGGGACGGTATTGGGAATTGAACATTAAGTGGACTAATGTCGAAATTTTATAGATGGTATATACGGATTTCCCTAATGTTATGAAAGCATGCACCATTAATTGTGATAATACACTAATAGTGGGTTAAGGGCACGAGGTCCTTACATATTCTGTATCTTTAACTTTATTTCACGAGTGTGTGTATGTATATACAGAGATCGATTTCTCTCTCTCGTGATGAGAAACCCTACATCTCTCCGACGTGCTCGTCGCTTTCCCACGCTTGGTTGATCGCTTTTATTTTAAACAATTAATTCCAATCTAGCGATTTTAGACCGCAAGTGCACGGTGTCAAGTTTTAGTATAGATAGGAAGAATACGGATTGTCGAACCCACAAGGACTAACAAGCAATTACCAAATAAGATTTCTTTTAACTATATTTAACCTACGATAATTAATCAATAATTAAACTAATCTAATCCAGCCAAAACAATCGACGATCACGAGAAAAATCCACAAGAAATAATTATCAAGACAATTATTCACCTAACGCAACTCTTACAATTCTTTCTTCATACATCTCTAAGGTGACGGGTTTTCCAAATTTATTCAATATACTCCCTCGAGCTATATTAAGTCTAACATCAAATTGCAACAAGTAACTCTCGTTCACTTAATTAACAATTTAATATTGAATGCGCTTTATGAAAACCACTAACTTTAGATTAAACAACCCAAGGCTATCACTCGTATGTGATTTTATCTCTCGATCTCAATCTTTAACACACGGCATGGATTATTATATCGTATTATAATTTCATCTCTCGATCTCAATTATAATAAAATATCATTCAAATGTGATAAATCCTTCAAAAATATTAAGAACAATAACACATGCACATAGAGGATATATGAATTCAATCTCAAAATCAATAGGAAAAAACTATGTTATTGATATTTCTCAATCATCAAAAACACAACAAATCCAATTATTCATGTAAAACAATAATATAAAAGTAAAATAAAACTCACAAGTTGACTTCTTCGTTGATTCTCAATCCTTCATCGCCTTTCTCGATCGTGCTCCTCGATTCTCTTGTTGGCTTGTTCCAATTCCTAGGATGAAGTGGTGATGGTGGATGAAGGTGATATGGAGTATGGAGGATTGGAGGCTATTCCTAGTGTAAAAAGTCTGATTTTTGTTGTTATTTTCGTGTATATATATCAAGGAATTAGAATCAAGGACTTCCCTCTTGGACCCAAACTCTATAAGGAATTTACTTTTCAGAAAATTCCTTCGGCCGATCGATCGAGACTGACTGCTCGATCGATTGCCAATGTTCTTCGAGCACCGATCGATCGAGAGTTGGGTCTTGATCGATCGAGATTATTTTATTTTTTTTATTTTCGTTTGAATTGTTCTTCCTTTCCCGGCTTTGACGCGTTCGCTCGATTTGGTCCTTTTTCCATCATTTTTGGCTCATTTCCTCTACTTTTATGCATTTCAACATTGATTGCTGAAATATAGAAATATATACCATAAACCGTAAAATAATCCAAGAATCCACACGAAAACATAAAACATATACATATCATAGCATAAATACACGTAATATTCAACCCTATCAACTCCCCCAAACTTATCACTTAATCATCCTCGATTAAGCATTAAAATCACAAGGTAGAGTTCATTCTTAATATTTGAAACAATTATTTCATGACTTGCTTATTCTCAGAAATCTCATGCACATATTCAAAAGTTTGCAATACATGTTTTCTCTTAATTCAAGCAACACATCTCAAAATCGGAACCTGTGTTTGTGCTATAGTCAATCTCAAGTTTCATGCACATATTCAAGATCAAATCATGTTAATCAACTCAAAGTTGAGATTATCATCAAGCATCACATATGCCTATTTTCAAACAACTTCTCCACTAATGATAGTTACTCCCTAGACTTGGATCAAAAGGACTTTTTAAGCTTGTAATGTAAGGCCTTTGGTGTTGGCTTCAAAGAAAAGATAAGATATCACAAAGAAGAGAGTATAAGCATGTAATGTTCATATTTGTAGCACAAATTTGAGCTTATCTTCTTTTTCTTTTATAGCCTTGGCCACTTTGGGTCTTATGTAGTCATTTTTTTTTCTTATCTTTTTCTATTCTCATTCATCAATTTTTTTAACAATTATCTCATCAAAATATAGAAAATTATGTGCATCTAATGAGAACCATTATACTCCCTTTAGGTATTTCAATTTAGGCTCATAAAGGTGGGTATAATGAGTTTGCCAAAGAATGTTGAATGTGGTCTAATTAATTATATGCAATGCATATACCATTCTTTTTCAATAAAGCTCAAATGGACACTAGGGATTGATATAAATCATGGTAAGCTTGAAAGGCTCAAACATGTCAAAGATCGCCTAGATCATTTCCAAGTCAGGTTTGTAACTATAAAATTTCGCCTCAAAGTGTCATCATCAAATAAATTCTAGGATAACTCTAAGATGATCAAGACAAATCATTAAGTTCACAACAATTATCACTATTCAACATGCAATCCACAAGATCATGAGTCATTGTGCTCAATATATTCCTCATTCTTGACATGCTAACTCAAATTAGGATATTCATGTACAAGTCTAATAATCATCAACAATCAAGTTCATATGCATAGTGAGATCAAAATCCTCATTGAATAGTCACTACTATAATTCATTCTTTTCTCAAGTTTGAACTCATAAAAAAAATTTTTTAGCTCATAATAATCGGACGATTCAAGTGTCATTTAAGCACACAACATGTGGTTAAACAAGTAAAACTTGCAAGCCACTCCCCCAAACGTAAATTAAACATTGCCCTCAATGTTCAAATGAATCAAAAGGGAAAAAGTAAACTCCCCTGATCAAGACGCTTGCATGAGGATTGAGGAAGATTGCTCTTGAAAATTCCATTGTTGTAGGGGTTCATTGCTCCAACTGAGTACCTAGCAAGAGAAGAATGCAAATGGTAAAATATTTGACTCGAGAGATAAACAAACTAAAATGCAAAAACTGAAAAATAAAACAAAACTAAATAACAAAAGGATATGCTTGGGTTGCCTCCCAAGAAGCGCTGGTTTTTAGTCGTCGGCTTGACCATCAGAAGCAACCATCAAAGAGCGGCTGCCGCCCATAGTAAGTTTCGTATGATACCACTAATGGGTCTTCATTCAGTATGCCCTCAAGATTGGCAAGATTGTAACAGTGTAAGCTCGTCGCTCCAACAACATTCTTCTTGAAGTGGTAGGCATGTGAGAATGATTTCTTGGCTTGGCTTCATATATTGGAGGATGTAGTGCGGTGAAGTTGGCATCGATGAAAAATACGGATCCACATATGGCATAGAACATGTCTCCATCGATGGGAATCTTCGAAAGTCTCTTCCTTCTCCAACATCACACTCGACTCATCTTCACATGGGAACTCCTCGGATAACATCTCTGAAGTAGGCTCAATCTCTTGAAGAGGCTCAAGTTCCCTTGACTTTTCCATATGAGTAGGATCACTCCCCCAAACTTGGTTGGTTGAGTGTTCATCATCATATAACCAAACTCGATTCGTCGCCTCTTGATTTGTAACCCTCATCTCTTCCTCTTGGCAGCCAGTTGAAATTGTTTCCGTGAGGACCGCCATTTGCTGCTCTAGGTCACGCATAGAGTTGGTTTGGCACTCCAAACCAACTCGCGATGTTCAAATGGTTGTGGCGTATCAATAGGGTAGTGAGGCTCCGGTGAGTAATGGTGACTCCAACCTTGTAGTGAAGGATCACAATGCCAGTGATGATCGAAGTCCGCTATATCGTTGTATAGGTGCACTGTTGGGATATGCCCTAAGACAAGTCATTAGATGATTGTTTAAGACATACAATGTTTTATGATTTTATAAATGGCAAATCATTATTATATATTATTCGAATATCTGTGCAATATGAATTGATATATAAGTTAATGTCCTTAGAATAATATTGTATTAGTCTTAAAGATTGTCCCTAGTCAAGTATTATCATGAATCGGGATAATGATAATACATTGAGACTAGTATGTTTTGATTGATGAATTGTTCATAGATATGAGATATCAAATCAACACATGGGTACATGTTAGAGAACAATGTACTGGACAGACCCACCATGAGAATGCTACATGGATAGTTATATGAGTGTCATAAGCAATTCTCATAGTGATAATAGTGTATGTAATCCTTACGACTTGAGATCATCAGAGATCCCAACATAAGGAGTTATGTATCTTGATATTGTCAAACGTTACCTGTAACAGGGTAAACTATAAAGACAACTATTGGATACACTACGAATTATGTAGAGGGATGTTGATTGATCGAGATAGGATTTGTCACTCCTATATAACAGGAGAAGTGTTTGGGCCCTTGATCAAGTAAGACTAAAATGCATGGCCATGCTCGAATGAGTCGATATGGGATATCGAGCTTATTCGTTTATTCTAGTTCTACTTGGGGATCAAGAAATAAAGATTGAATATACGAGTATGACTATTCCATGACTCGTGTTCAATCTAAACACAAAGGACAAAGGGATTAAGCTACATGATTTATATTATACGGTTTCTAGGTTATGTCGAGTCAATGACATTCTTGTATTTGGGTAGCATTGATGTGTTGCTAGATACCACTCATTGCTTGCGACATAAAATGAGATTTTATGTCACTGCCAACATTGCAAGATCCTATTGGGTCGCACAAAAGATTAAATCGAGAAGGGAAATTAAATTCATTGGATGAATTAATTAATTAAGAGGAGTCTTAATTAAATGATTAAAAGAACTTAATTAAATCATGGGTTTGGGCCCATGAGACTTTGAGAAAGTCTTGAACTTTAATTAAGCTTTTTAATAACAAGGTTATAATTAATTGTGGGGGACAATTTTTCATACCATTCGAACCTAGCAAGATAGCACACGGCCGCCATCTCTCTTGCTTCTCTCGACTTCTTCATAGTCGACGTGAGGAAGAGTGAGTTTCGTGCCATCCTTTGATTGTGAATCGAGTGTGCTTCTTGTATCGGTTTAAGAACAAATCTAGCACCTTGTTCTTAAACTATCCCTTGTTCGATTTGATCGTGTGGATACCGTTGAGGCAAGACGTTGGAGGTGTTGCTCGTGACTCGGAATCATTGAACGTGGTGCTTCGTTGAATCTGCTCAAACACGCTACAAGGGTGAGACTCTTATAATCCTTTATCCGATATGACAACTTTATATAGATCCGCGGTTCAAGTAATCCAAAATTTTAAATTCCGCTGCGTTGTATGCTTGTTGGATTACTTACAGTGGTATCAGAGCCAGGTTTAAAGCTCATATCGGATTTATATGGTTAATTGTTTAATCATATTTAGATTTGTATTGCATGCTAGTAAAACTGTATATAATCATATATGATATGAGTAAATCGAGTTTGTGAAATTATTGTAAAATTATATTTGATATAATTGAAGTTTATTGTATACGATACATGAAGGCGCATAATCGAACCCATAACAAGAAGTTTCGGCCACCACCATTGCACTTGACCCACAGCGGCCACATGAGGGCTAGGGTTTTCGAACCCTTGGCTCGAGATGGTCTAGCCGTTGTGGCTCATGTTATTGCATGGAGGTGTCGAGACATGGTTAGAGTTTTGAACTCTTTTGGCTCGATAAAGTCGATGGTTCGGACCATGGTTCTCGGAATCATACGAGTTGGCGGCTACACCACGTGAGAGCTAGGGTGTTTCGAACCCTTGGCTCGAGATGGTTGAGCATGCATGGCTTGACCGTGACTCGTGGCTAAGTGTTTTTCAGCGTTTCGGACGATGTGGCTCGATGGAAACAAAAATGGTGCAAGGCGGCTAGGGTTTGGAACCCTAGCGGCGCCGCACAGACACGCGTGGCTCGGACCACGTCTTGGGCTAGGGTTTCGAACCTTAGGCCCATGATTGGTCCAGCCATGTGTGGTTAGGTTGGTTCGAACAATGGTGGTTCGTGGTTTAGTCGCATAAGTTCGTGGCATGTGATGTCCCGAGCGTACGATACATTTCCAAAATTTTATTTTACAGTTTTAATTAGAATTAAATTTTAAAATGTTTAGAATTTAATTAATTAAATTATTATAGCATGTTTTATGTGTTGTTTGAGCATGGTGCATGGTTATAGCCCTTTGACCTATTAGATAGGATTTGTGAATGTTTGTAATTTATAATACGACCTGCGAGTCGTGCCTTCTCTAATTTTTTTCTAAATGTTATCCCTCCCCCACGTTCCCCTCGAATGTGACTCGAGGAATTCTCTATATCTTGTAAATGTTATATAGTATAGTTTATTTTATTGATGGTGATCAATGAAGATGGAGCATGGTGCCGGGATGAGGAGGCCATTCACAATTTGGAGCCAAAGGAAGGTGCTTGTGAAGTTACCTTAGGTTGACTCTTAGGATTTTCTCATTGGCTTGAGAAAATCGTTAGTAGTGGCTATAACCATGTCACGTTTTATTTATGTTGGTGTATGTGATGCATGATTTATCTTATGTTTTAGATTGATAATTTTATTATACATATATGTAGATATGTATATGCATATATGTAGTGGACATATTTTAAATTATCAATAAATCATGAGATCAATAAATCCCTCTAAAATATGAAATTTTAGATGCCTTTCAAAATTAAAAGTACTCATCAAAACTTCGATTGTACATGTGTGGGTTTGCCAAAGCAAAGCACCGTGGCAATCTTGGTAAGGCGCGAAAGGATAATAGTGATATCCGTTATACTTTAAATTGGGTACGGCTTAACTAGGTTATCTCTATAGGATTGGGAACCTAGAGGCATGGAGTTGGATAATAATTCATTTGATGAATTTGAACAAAGCGTTGTTCGTCCAACTATCCAAGAATTACATGTGATGTAATTGACAAAGTGTTGTCTACCTAAATAACCGAGTCTTGAGCGATTAGCCAAAGCTAACTCAAGATTATGTGAAATATGGATCTTGGCCCACTAAAGGTTTCGAGGGTTGATAATTTTAAACAAATAGTGGGAGTGTCATTTAATATAAGACTATATTAAATGATTAAAATCATAAACTTATTTTGCATATTTATATTGTAGATATCCATGGCAACTAACAACGTCACAAGCACATTATCACTGCGATCGGTCATTGAGAAGGACAAATTAAATGGGACAAATTTCCTAGACTGGTATAGGTACTTGAGGATAGTCCTCAAACAAGAAAAGAAGCAATATGTCCTAGAGGAACCCTTACCTGCTGAGGAACCTCCCCTGACGGCTGCTAAGGCCGATAAAGATGCTTACAAGAAGCATCAAAATGACGCACTTGATGTTGGGTGCCTCATGCTTGCCACCATGAACTCTGAGCTTCAGAAGCAACATGAGGAATATGATCGAGCATCTAAAGCAACTGTACCAACAACAAGCAAGACAAGAGAGGTATGACGTCTCTAAAGCGTTGTTCCAGTGTAGAATGGTAGAAGGAAGTCTAGTTGGAACTCATGTACTCAAGATGATTGGGTATATTGAGAATCTGGAGAAGCTGGGTTTTCCTTTGGACCAAGAGTTGGCCACTGACGTGATCTTGCAATCGTTGCCTGAAAGCTTCAGTCAATTTGTCTTGAATTACAATATGATTGAAATTGAAAAGACTCTACCACAATTACTTGGCATGCTTAGAACCTTTGAAGCAAACAACAAGAAGTCTAAACCTACAAACGTTCTTATTGTGAATAAGAGCAAATGAAAGACTAAAGCTAAAAGCTTCAAGAAGAACAAGAAGGTCCTTGTTAAGTCTAAACCACATGCTTCTGCACTAAAGCCAAAGGGAGGAGTGGCAAAAGAGGGGAACTGTTTCCATTGCGGTGAGACCGGTCATTGGAAAAGAAACTGCAAAGTATATCTGGAGGATCTTAAGAAGAAGATGGGAAGTGTGACTTCCACTTCAAGTATTTTTGTTATAGAAGTCAATTTATCTACTTCTTCATCTTGAGTATTAGATACTGGATGTGGATCTCACATTTGTGTAAATGTGCAGGATCTCAAAAGGAGTAGGACGTTGGCGAAAGGCGAAGTTGATCTCCGAGTTGGAAATGGAGCAAGAGTTGCTGCATTAGCTATAGGAGATTACCATTTATCTTTGCCTTCTGGTTTATCATTGATTTTGGCAGACTGTTATTTTGTGCCGTCTATTACCAAAAACATTATCTCTATTTCTTGTTTGGACAAGTTTGGATATTCATTTATTATAAAGAACAATTGTTGTTCCATTTATTTAAATGATATGTTTCATGCTAGTGCACAAATGATTAATGGTCTTTATGTATTAAATCTTGATATGCCTGTCTATAACATAAATACTAAAAGGATTAAGAATAATGATTCTAATCCAACTTATCTCTGGCATTGTCGCTTGGGTCATATAAACGAGAATCGCATATCAAAACTTCATAAGGATGGAGTATTGGATTCATTTGATTTTGAATCATATGAAACATGTGAATCTTGTTTAATGGGCAAGATGACTAAAGCCCCTTTCGAAGGACATGTTGAAAGGGCAAATGTTTTATTGGGACTAATACATAGTGATGTATGTGGGCCAAGAAGTACACAAGCTAGAGGTGGTTTTCAATACTTCGTTACATTTACTGATGACCTCAGTAGATATGGGTATGTGTACCTAATGAAGCATAAGCATGAAACCTTTGAAAAGTTCAAAGATTTCAAGAATGAAGTACAAAACCAACTTGGCAAAAGTATCAAAAGCCTTCGATCAGATCGAGGAGGTGAATACTTAAGCCAAGAGTTTCATGACTATCTAAAGGAGTGTGGGATAGTCCCACAACTCACTCCTCCGTATACTTCACAATGGAATGGTGTATCCGAGAGGAGAAATCGAACCTTGTTGGACATGGTTAGATCAATGATGAGTCATGCAGATCTTCCGATATCCTTTTGGTAGAAACAACAATATTCATACTGAATCGTGTTCCATCTAAATCAGTGGAAAAGACACCATATGAGATATGGACTGGGAAGCGTCCTAGTATGTCTTTTATGAAGATTTGGGGTTGTGAGGCTTTCGTGAGACGTCACGTCTCTAACAAACTTGGACCCAAATCTGATAAGTGTTTATTTGTGGGGTATCCTAAGGAAACGAAAGGATACTATTTCTATTATCCCACCGAGAACAAAGTAGTTGTTGCTCGGACTGGTGTCTTTCTTGAAAGAGAATTTATTTCTAGAAAAACCAGTGGGAGACAAATAGAACTTAGTGAAGTTCAACCACGAGAAAACATTGAACATGATATTGAGATGGAAACAGAGCAGACACCACAAGATGTTGTGGATAAAGTGCCTGCTCAAGAGACACAAGCCCAGCGTAGGTCTGTAAGAGAACACCGGGAGCCATAGAGATATGGATTTCTTGTGACTCAACAAGGTGACTTACTACTTATTGATGATGATGAGCCGTCATCTTATCAACAAGCTATAATGGGCACTGATTCTGAGAAATGGCAAGAAGCCATGAAATTTGAGATGGTATCCATGTATGCAAACCAAATATGGACTTTGGTTGACCCACCTGAAGGGGTGAGACCCATAGGGTGCAAATGGATTTTCAAGAAGAAGACCGACATGGATGGTAATGTAAAAACCTATAAAGGTCGACTAGTAGCTAGAGGTTTCAAACAAATTCATGGTATTGACTATGATGAAACTTTTTCACCAGTTGCCATGGTTAAATCCATTAGGATCTTACTTGCAATAGTTGCATTTCATGATTATGAAATCTGGCAGATGGATGTCAAAACAGCTTTCCTTAATGGAAATCTGCTTGAGGATGTGTACATGACACAACCCGAGGGTTTTGTCGATCCAAAGGATGTTGAAAAGATATGCAAGCTACAACGATCCATTTATGGATTGAAGCAAGCTTCTCGGAGTTGGAATCTTCGTTTTGATGATGCAATCAAAGAGTTTGGTTTCATCAAAAAGGTAGATGAACCTTGTGTCTACAAGAAGGTCAGTGGGAGCATAATTATCTTCCTAATATTGTATGTAGATGACATACTTCTCATTGGAAATGATATCCCTGCCTTACAATCTGTAAAGATTTGGCTAGGGAATTGCTTTTCTATGAAAGACTTGGGTGATGCCACCTATGTATTAGGAATCAAGATCTATAGAGACAGATCAACAAGATTACTTGGCCTAAGTTAAATTACATACATAGACAAAGTGCTAAAACGGTTTAGCATGCAAGAATCAAAGAAAGGATTCGTGCCTATGACACATGGAATTTATCTCTCGAAGGAACAGTGTCCTTCAACACCAGATGAGAGACAACGCATGAGTAAGATTCCATATGCGTCAGCTATTGGATCTATCATGTATGCCATGATATGTACTCGTCCCGATGTATCGTATGCTTTGAGCATGACAAGCAGGTATCAAGTTGATCCAGGTGAAGGTCACTGGATTGCAGTCAAGAATCCTGAAGTACTTGAGAAGAACTAAGGATACATTCTTGATTTATGGAGGTGAGGAAGAGCTCAATGTAATGGGTTACACTGATGCAAGCTTCCAAACTGACAAAGATGATTTTCGATCGCAATCTGGATATGTGTATTGCCTAAATGGAGGTGCTGTGAGCTGGAAGAGTTCAAAGCAAGAGACAGTAGCCGATTCTACAACGGAAGCTGAGTACATTGCGGCCTCAGATGCAGCAAAGGAAGCTGTTTGGATCAGGAAGTTCATTTCTGAACTTGGAGTGGTGCCTAGCATTAAAGATCAGATAGAACTCTACTGTGACAACAATGGAGCGATCGCATTGGCTAAGGAACCTAGATCTCACCAAAGATCCAAGCACATACTTCGGCGTTTTCATTTCATTCGAGAAATCTTAGAAATGGGAGATGTTAAAATATGCAAAGTACCAACAGATGATAATGTATCTGACCCATTGACGAAGCCACTGTCACAGCAGAAGCATGATCGTCATACTAGATCTCTAGGCATTAGGTGTATGTCTGATTGGTCTTAGTGCAAGTGTGAGATTTGTTGGGATATGCCCTAAGACAAGTCATTAGATGATTGTTTAAGACATACAATGTTTTATGATTTTATAAATGGCAAATCATTATTATATATTATTCGAATATCTGTGCAATATGAATTGATATATAAGTTAATGTCCTTAGAATAATATTGTATTAGTCTTAAAGATTGTCCCTAGTCAAGTATTATCATGAATCGGGATAATGATAATACACTGAGACTAGTATGTTTTGATTGATGAATTGTTCATAGATATGAGATATCAAATCAACACATGGGTACATGTTAGAGAACAATATACTGGACAGACCCACCATGAGAATGCTACATGGATAGTTATATGAGTGTCATAAGCAATTCTCATAGTGATAATAGTGTATGTAATCCTTACGACTTGAGATCATCAGAGATCCCAACATAAGGAGTTATGTATCTTGATATTGTCAAACGTTACCTGTAACAGGGTAAACTATAAAGACAACTATTGGATACACTACGAATTATGTAGAGGGATGTTGATTGATCGAGATAGGATTTGTCACTCCTATATAACAGGAGAAGTGTTTGGGCCCTTGATCAAGTAAGACTAAAATGCATGGCCATGCTCGAATGAGTCGATATGGGATATCGAGCTTATTCGTTTATTCTAGTTCTACTTGGGGATCAAGAAATAAAGATTGAATATACGAGTATGACTATTCCATGACTCGTGTTCAATCTAAACACATGGACAAAGGGATTAAGTTACATGGTTAATATTATCACAAGTTCTAAAGGTTATGTCGAGTCAAAGACATTCTTGTAATTTGGGTAGCATTGATGTGTTGCTAGATACCGCTCATTGCTTGCGACATAAAATGAGATTTTATGTCACTGCCAATATTGCAAGATCCTATCGGGTCGCACAAAAGATTAAATCGAGAAGGGAAATTCAATTCATTGGATGAATTAATTAATTAAGAGGAGTCTTAATTAAATGATTAAAAGAACTTAATTAAATAATGGGTTTGGGCCCATGAGACTTTGAGAAAGTCTTGAACTTTAATTAAGCCTTTTAATAACAAGGTTATAATTAATTGTGGGGGACAATTTTTCATACCATTCGAACCTAGCAAGATAGCACACGACCACCATCTCTCTTGCTTCTCTCGACTTCTTCATAGTCGACGTGAGGAAGAGTGAGTTTCGTGCCATCCTTTGATTGTGAATCGAGTGTGCTTCTTGTATCGGTTTAAGAACAAATCTAGCACCTTGTTCTTAAACTATCCCTTGTTCGATTTGATCGTGTGGATACCGTTGAGGCAAGACCTTGGAGGTGTTGCTCGTGACTCGGAATCGTTGAACGTGGTGCTTCGTGGAATCTGCTCAAACACGCTACAAGGGTGAGACTCTTATAATCCTTTATCCGATATGACAACTTTATATAGATCCGCGGTTCAAGTAATCCAAAATTTTAAATTCCGCTGCGTTGTATGCTTGTTGGATTACTTACATGCACCACACTGTCCTCATCTCTATCAACCAGGGGACTCCCAGTCACCAGTGCTCCGCTCAATACCCATTCTCGTGTCTGTGCATCCAGCCCTTTGAAGAAATATTGCATGAGAGTGTAGTTCGAAAAATTGTGATACCGGAATGTGTTGGCCAATTCATTGAATCTCTCCCAAACAGCGTAGAACGACTCGGAACGTTGTTGGCCAAAGCTTGTGAAGGCTTGTTGATGTAGCATCTCCAAGTACCTCACAAGACAAACAAAACAAAAACAAAATAAATATATATAAATTTTTTTTTTCGAAATAAACAAAAATGGTTAAATTACAGTCAAAGAACCTAGTATGATATTACTAAAGTTAATCCCCGGCAAAGGCGCCAAAAACTTGATCGCCTTTATTTTAAACAATTAATTCCAATCTAGCGATTTTAGACCGCAAGTGCACGGTGTCAAGTTTTAGTATAGATAGGAAGAATACGGATTGCCGAACCCACAGGGACTAACAAGCAATTACCAAACAAGATTTCTTTTAACTATATTTAACCTACGATAATTAATCAATAATTAAACTAATCTAATCCAACCAAAACAATCGACGATCACGAGAAAAATCCACAAGAAAGAATTATCAAGACAATTATTCACCTAACCCAACTCTTACAATTCTTTTCTGCATACATCTCTAAGGTGACGGGTTTTCCAAATTTATTCAATATACTCTCTCAAGCTGTATTAAGTCTAACATCAAATTGCAACTAGTAACTCTCGTTCACTTAATTAACAATTTAATGCTGAATGCGCTTTATGAAAACCACTAACTTTAGATTAAACAACCCAAAGCTATCACTCGTATGTGATTTTATCTCTCGATCTCAATCTTTAACACACGGCATGAATTATTATATCGTATTATAAGTTCATCTCTCGACCTCAATTATAATAAAATATCATTCAAAGGTGATCAATCCTTCAAAAGCATTAAGAACAATAACACATGCACATAGAGGATATATGAATTCAATCTCAAAATCAATAGGAAAAACTATGTTATTGATATTTCTCAATCATCAAAAACACAACAAATCCAATTATTCATGTAAAACAATAATATAAAAGTAAAAGAAAACTCACAAGTCGACTTCTTCGTTGATTCTCGATCCTTCGTCGCTTCTTTCTCGATCATGCTCCTCGATTCTCTTGTTGGCTTGTTCCAATTCCTAGGATGAAGTGGCGATGGTGGATCAAGGTGATATGGAGTATGGAGGAGTGGAGGATATTCCTAGGGTAAAAAGTCTGATTTTTGTTGTTATTTTCGTGTATATATATCATGGAATAAGAATCAAGGACTTCCCTCTTAGACCCAAACTCTATAAGGAATTTATTTTTCAGAAAATTCCTTCGGCCGATCGATCGAGACTGACTGCTCGATCGATCGCCAATGTTCTGCCATCACCGATCGATCGAGAGTTGGGTCTCGATCGATCGAGTTTATTTTATTTTTTTATTTTATTTTGAATTTTTCTTCCTTTCCCGGCTTTGACACGTTCGCTCGATTTGATCATTTTTCATCATTTCTGGCTCATTTCCTCTACTTTTATGCATTTCAACATTGATTCCTGAAATATAGAAATATGTACCATAAACCGTAAAATAATCCAAGAATCAACACGAAAACATATACATATCACATCATAAATACAAGTAATATTCAACCCTATCATTGGTCTTCAGGCTTTCTGCGACGTTAATCGCCTCTCACCTACACTCGTCTCTCCGCACCTACGCTCGTCGCACCTCTTTTTCCGTAGCTCTATTGTTGTGTTTATCGAACCTCAGCGTTCATCGCAGGGCCACGCTTGGCCCCCCTCCACGTTTATCGTCCTACCGCCGTGGTCATCGGCTTTTGCCGCCTGCTTTTTGGGCTCATCGGCCATTGCCTCCTGAGTTGCGGATATCGACTCAGATTTGTGAATGGCTTCTCTCGATAGGCCAGAGTTATTTCTCAGTGAGCTGGATCTGGAGCTTTTTATCCCCCTTTTCGGTTGCCGTTGCGGCTCTTTTCCAGCCACCTGATAGGATTGGTAACCGTTCGGTACGTCAACGTCGCCCTACAAGATACACCTTTTCCCCGGGAGTCCTCAACTTCTTATCATTTTGCTCTTATATTATGCTTGCCTCTCTGGGATTCGTACTGATGTGGGCTACTATTGGTGCTTTTTGACAGATGATACTATTTGGCCTTTGTGCTGGAGGTGCCTTTGATTTATCACTGGCGAGGCTTTGTTTGGTCTTGACTACTTGAACTCTGGGTTTCGTGCACCATGCCGTGTCTTTCTTTAGTCGGCTTCTTTCAGTTGCAGACTTCGGCTACGGGAGCTTGCGCGTTTGGTGTCTGTTATCCATTTTTGTTTCCCGGTTAGCTTCATTTGTACCATCCGATATCATGGAAGGCAACTACCATCTTCGACCTATACGTGGAGCCCGATGAGCGTATCAATGGAATGGCCCAAGCAGACCAAGGGATCAAGGCAATAGCTACAGGTGATACCTACACCGAGCGAACCTGACCGTAGGGTACCATACTTACGTAACGGTCTTCAGCAGGTAGGCTGCACTCTAGGCGGCTAGGAAGGCTCGCTAGACCAACAGCCAGACCAAGAATTAATGTGTAATGATGGGGATTCCACACCTGGCTCAATAAAGAATTGAATGTAAAAGGGGATCCTAAACAAAAAAAAGGAGTCAATGACCCCGGGAGGACGAATTCCAAACCCTTTTTCTCGGGCTTGTTTGGTTTGAGGTGACCCGGTTGGTTCTGGTGGTTCCTTCTCGCTCAAATTTGCAATGATGTGCTTCGTCTGTTAAGCCCCTTACTACTGGACTTTTAATATTATCGTTTATGGTGTTTATTTTGTTGTCGGATTTCTCTAGCAAAGTGTATCTTAGGAATGTAGTAACAAAATTAACAATGGCTTCAAAGTTTATGTCGAGGCGAGATTTGTAATCTCCATCCTTAAGCTAATATTGCCCCCTCCTTGGTGCTAACGGTTTGCTTTGGCAATTTATCTCCCATGATATGATGGCTATGACTTATGATAGGAGCACTCAAAATCACAAGTCCTGAAACCACAAAGGTTCAAAGCCCTCAATAAGAAGAAATTTGTTGATCAAACAAAATGCTCTCAATTTTCACTTTTTATCTGATGTGGATTTCGAAATCTTATGTTTAAACAAGTGGGGAATGTCTCATTTATAGTAAACCAAATATATGTGTCCAAAAGACACCAATGCACCCTATCAAGGAAAAACGCACCCCAACATGAATGGGCACACCATTTATGTCAACACACACATGGCTCGATCGATCGACGCCTGATGCTCGATCGATCGAGCCCCTTATTCCAACAGATGGATTTTTCTATCTTGTTCGATCGATCGAGGCCTTGATCTCGATCGATCGAGCACCTTTTCTTTTTCTTTCTTTTCTTTTAATTTACTTCAAAATTTCAACAATAACCCATATGAATTAAATTAATGCATGTATGCAATTGAGTGCTTTGACGAACTATTATGGCATATGGAGAGATAGCTTGCGGCTTTGAATCTTTCATAGTAGTATTCAATCGATTTACTTGACTTAATAGTGAACTTATAGTCTTGAACTATTTAGTCGTTGGTGTAAACCAAGAGAGTTGAACCCACACCATAACAATTCTAACATTCGTATTGGTTTCTTACGGTTCTGTCCATTTCGGCCATGGACCACGCGAGGTTTCATAAATGCTTTCCATTCTTTGAAGCAGCCACACTTCGCACTTACGTAGGTGATCTCCTACAAGAGTATCTCGCTATACTCCGACATATCATAATATGCTTAGGAATAATTAAAGGTCTTTTGCCTATCCTTGTACCCTTTTTGCAGGCTACACCTCTTATCATAGGATTGGGTAGGTGTTTATACAATCTCGTAGTTTGGTTGTCCCTTTTGAACCTAGATCTTGGGATATCCAGTCACATAGGTTAGGTATCCACTACAAGATTTTGATTATAGGGTTTTAATCTCATTACTCTCGATAAAATATATACTTGATCTCTAGGCAAGCCTTTCGTGAGCGGATCCACAATATTTTCCTTTGACTTCATGTAGTCAATGGACATAGTGCCATTTGAAATCAACTGTTTAATAGTATTGTGTCTACGACATATATGTGTAGACATGTTACTATGTGCCCTTCCTATAGCAGATTGGCTATGATACTATATTTTAATTGCATGCACAGGTTTTTCCCAACAAGGAATATATTCCAAGAATTTTATAAGCCATTCGATTTCTTCTCCCGCTTTATCCAAAGCTATGAATTCAGATTCCATAGTTGATCTAGCTATAAAAGTTTGCTTGGTAGATTTCCACGACACTGCAGCCCCCCAATGGTAAACACATAACCACTTGTCGACTTGGAGTCTTGCGTGTCCAATATCCAATTTGCATCACTGTATCCTTCCAATACATCAGCATTTCTTGTATAGTGCAATCCATAGTTCATGGTGTATCTTAAATATTTAAGTACCCTCGACAATGCCTTCCAATGATCATGTTTGGATTGCTCGTGAATCTATTTAGTTTGCCAACCACATATGCAATATCCGGACGTGTACAATTCATGTGATACATGAGACTGCCAATTATCTTTGAGTATTCTAATGGCATGACAAGGTCTCCTTTATTTTTAACCAAATGTAGATTGGGTCATATGTGCCTTTACATACGACGTGTCATTCGCGAAAAATTTCTCGAGTATTTTCTCAACATAATGAGACTGTGACAACACTCGTCCTTCGGATATCTTGGAGATTTTAATTCCAAGTATCACATCAGCTTCACCCATATCTTTCATTTCGAAATGTTTTATTAACATTTTCTTTGTTGCATTGATGATTTCTAAGTTGCTTCCCACTATGAGCATAACATCAACGTATAAGCATACTAGTACATATGCTTTAGGCGTGTTTTTCATATATATACATTTGTCACACTCGTTAGTTTTGAAACCATTTGACAACATTGGTTTGTCAAATTTTTCATGCTATTGTTTCGGCGCATGCTTAAGCCCATACAATGACTCAACGAGTCTACGCACCTTTTTCTCTTGTCCGGGAACCACAAACCCATCGGGTTGTTTCATATAAATTTCCTCCTCAAGTTCCCCATTGAGGAATGTTGTTTTTACATACCTTTGACGTATATCTAAATTGTTTAGAG
This sequence comes from Haberlea rhodopensis, assembly GCA_907163345.1. Taxonomy (NCBI): domain Eukaryota; kingdom Viridiplantae; phylum Streptophyta; class Magnoliopsida; order Lamiales; family Gesneriaceae; genus Haberlea; species Haberlea rhodopensis. Next base: position 6,632,480 of record CAJQUN010000013.1, read on the forward strand.
CAGTGATATCAATGATCACTCTAATGGACGTAATTCTCGTGACTGGTGAATATGTATCAAAGTAATCAAGACATTCCTTTTGTCTATATCCCTTTGCCACGAGTCTCGCATTGTACTTATCAGTTGAACCATCAGTCTTATATTTCTTTTTAAGAATCCATTTGCATTCTAATGGTTTACTTTTAGTTGGAAGGTCTACCAATTCTCACGTGTAGTTCTGCATTATGGATTCTATTTCGTCATTAATAGCCTCTTGCCACATAGGCATCAGGGCTAGATAATGCGTTACTAACCGATCTTGGTTCATCGTCCAACATATATGTCATGAAGTCAGGACCATAAGTCTTAGCTACTTTGGTCCTCTTGCTACGCCGTGGCTCTTCAATTTCTTTTGAGTCATCGATAACTTCTTCAAACGTCATTTTCTTAATATATATTTCCTTGTTTGTTTTGTAGTGAAATATTTCTTCAAAAAATACCACATTTTTTGATTTCATGATTGTACATTCATGCACATAACTTATTTCAGATTTATGTACTAAAAATTGATATGCACTACTATTGTTAACATAACCAATAAATACACAATCTATTATTGTAGGCCCAATTTTCACTTGCTTTGGTTTTGGTACTTCTACCTTAGCCAAGCACCCCAACACTTTTAAGTATTTGTAGAAAGGTTTGTGGCAATGCGAAGGCCTCTCCTTCGAAAAGAGACCCCGGGAATGAATTTCTCAATCTAGCTTCTGATTTATCAACTTCATTATGTCCTTCATTAGGACCTAAAGGTTCTATCTCACATTCAGATTTGGATTTGTCTAATCTTCCATAACTCATAAGGAGTTTCATCCTTACTTTTGTGTGGTATTTTGTTTAGAATATAGTTGGCCGACAGGATTGCTTCCCCCCACAAGTTTTGTAGTAATCCAGAACTTATCAACATATCATTCATCATCTCTTTTAGAGTACGCTTTTTACGTAGTGGTGAATATGGGCAGTAGTTTGGTGAATAATGTCATACTCAGTGCAAAAATCTTCAAACGGTGTTCCATATTCTCCACCTCTATCGCTTCGAACATTCTTTATCTTTTTGCTAAATTGATTTTCAACTTCATTCTTGTATTGTTCAAATACTTCCAAGGCCTCTTTGCTTAATAGAAAATAGACGTAACAATATCTCGTACAATCATCAATGAGAGTAATGAAGTACTTTTTCCTACATCTAGTTTCCAAAAACTTTAGATCACATAGATCCGTATTAATTAATTCAAGAGGTGTTGTACTTCTTTCAATTGAATGGAATGTCAGTTTCTTTATCTTGGACTTGGCACAAGTCTCACACTTATGTTTCAAATTAACATTCATTTGAGGCAATAAGTTTAACTTCATTAATTTTTTAAGTGAACCATAATTTACATGACCCAAACGATCATGTCATATATTACAAGACTCAATCAAATAAGTAGAATCATTCACTTTATTGCTTTCAAATTGACGTATAACCGTCATTACATTCATTTTGAAAAGGCTTTTATCCATATAGTTATTTCCAACAAAAACTCCATTTTTGGAGAGTACAATTTTTCCAGATTCTAAAACGAGTCTAAAACCCGCCTTGACTAGAGCCGATCCGGATATCTGGTTCTTTCGGATATCGGGAACATGTAGGACATCTATCAAAGGCTATTCATTTCCCGAAGTCATCTTTAGAACCACCTTCCACATTCCAACTACCGGAGATGTATTGGAGTTTCCCATGTAGAGTTGAGGCCCTCTTATTGAAGTGTATGTGGAGAACATGGCTTTGTCCGAGCACACATGTCGGGTTGCACCGGAATCGATGAATCACTCCATAGGATTGTCAACCAAGTTCGCTTCAAAGATCACAACGGTTAATATTAGATCATTCAAGTCATCTGAGATCTGATTATGTTCGGTCACATTGACTTGATCTTTTGCTTTCCCACGAATGTCATTGTTATGACAATCCTGTAGGGCCCCAACCCCTTAACTCGTCATTAGTGCATTTATGACATCGTATGAGTATAAAAAAATTTCATTATTTAAAAGAATCTGTTGGGAAACGATTTCTAAGTTTTGGTGATTACAAACACCTACTGGATAAAGACACCAACCGGGTGATAAAGACCAACTGGATAAATACCTACCGGATGTTGAAGACTTACCGGGTGATAAAGACCAACTGGATGAACACCTACCAGATCTTGAAGTCTTACCGGGTGATAAAGACCAACTGGATGAACACCTACCGGGTGAAGACACCAACCGGGTGACAGACATCAACTGGATGGCTACCAACTGGATAGACATCAACCGGACAGACATCAACTGGATGGCTACCAACTGGATAGACATCAACCGGACAGACATCAACTGGATGGCTACCAACTGGAGAAAGACATCAACCGGACAACCATCAACTGGATACAGACATCAGCCGGACAGACATCAACCGGATAAACATAAACTGGATGGACATCTACTGGACAACCATCAACCGGATAGTCTCACACTGAACAAAGACATCAACTGGTCATAAGAGGATGAACGACCAGTTGAACAAAGAAAACCAGCAGAAGTCTAAACTTCCAGTAAGAGTACTAAGCAACGAGACAAAATAAGTACAACATTCTCTGACAAAGGTACAACAGAGCGGCGCACCCTGCTATATCTCCGCCACCATTACCGTCAGAGTTAAAGAGCCGTTGCTTAACAAAATAGGAAAGAAGACAATATGAATTTGGAAAGCTAATCTCTTCCTAATACAGAAAAGCTACCGTTGGACAACCAAACCTATAAATACGTCCAAGCAAAGAATGAAGAGAGAGCTGAACGATTTTCAACAAAGAGAAACACTTCAAAGCAAACAAGAAAATCAACTTACTGATATTCCAAAAGTTCAGCAAAGAGAAGACAAGCAGTGCAACTGAATCTGTGACAGATTATTTCCGATTGAAGTCTGCTTCTCAAGAACACTCGAGGCTAAAAAGTTTATTTTGTAAAGAGTGTTATAGAATCTTTTGTAATCAAAGTTAAGAAGATTGTGATTGCTAGGAGTTTAGGCCAAGTGTGTGAGTGCCTAAGAAGTTTGTATACTGTAAAGTGTAAACCAAGTCTTCTAGTGAATCCTTCCTGCAAAGGAAGAAGGGGAGACGCAACAGCGTTGTGCTTCGAACTTCCAGAAACAATTCTTGTGTCATTTGTTTATTGCTTACTTACTACTCAGTTATATTTCTCACAAGTCCAGCAGACGTCTTCCGCACTATAATCAGTGTCTGCTAACTTGCCTGATATTGAGAAGCAACTGTAATACTTAACAGTTTACAGTTAACTTAGGAAAGAAATCGAAATTGAATCTAGTGTTTATTCAACCCCCCTTCTAAAGACTACCCCGATCCTAACAAGTGGTATCAAAGCTTAGGTCTTCTCAATCTTGAGTAATTACCAATTACCAAATACTGATGGCCTCATTCAGCAAGATTCCAATGTTCAAGAAAGACGAATATGATGGTTAGAGAATCTGTATGCAAGCACATCTAAGTGCTCAAGATGATGATATGTGGTATGTACTCACAGAAGGACCTATGAAGATCATGAAAATCAATAGCTGCTTCTATCACAAGTGGTGATCCACAAATGGTATAAAAGGACAGATCTCAATGGTCAAATGAAGAAAAGAAGAAAGCCAATCTAGACAACGTTTCTAAGGACATTTTGTTCAAAACTTTGGACAAAAACATGTTCAACAAAATAAAAATGTGTTCCACAGCTAAAGAAATCTGGGAGAAGATTGCCCAACTCTGTGAAGGAAATGATCAAACCAAAGAAAACAAGCTTACTGTGGCATTACAGAAGTTTGAGCATATCAAGATGATGAATGGAGAAAATCTCAACGAGTATGATGAAAGAGTGACCGGAATAATTAATGAACTCAGCAGTCTGGGTAAGGAGTTACCCAACAGAGAAGTCAGCCTCAAAGTGATGAGAGGTCTCCCAAGAGAATGGGATGTCAAGACCATTGCTATGAGAGAATCAAAGGATATCAACAAGATAGATCTGCATGATCTGTTTGCTAATTTAAAAGCCTATGAATTCGAATTAGGTATTCGGGTTGAAGATGAACCCAGTACCAGTCAGCCTACCAAAGCTCTCACTGCATCGGAGGCCATATCTACCGCTACAGAGATGACTCCAGAAAAAATATGTAATGATGCTATGGCAATGTTCGTAAAGAAATTCGGAAAATTCATGAAGAAGAATCAGAAATCATATCCACGAAGGCAGAGCTTCAAAGGAAGATCAGAAGAAGAAGAGCATGTATGTTTCAACTGTCTCAAGCCAGGGCATTTCATCGCCGACTGTCCAAAACCCAAAAAAGATGATCACAAAAGAGGATCCAAGGATCACAGAAAATCCAAGGAAACTAGAAGATCATCCAAAAGGGACAGAGATCAAAAGGTTTTGATGGCAGAAGAAAGTAAGAACAAATGGGCTGATTCAGAATCAGAATCAGAGGAGTCAACCAGCTCGTCCAGCGAGAGTGAAGACGAGGAAGTCCACTGCTTAATGGCAAATGATGAAATTGAGGTACACGAGTCTAACCTATCTGAATTTACACATAGTGAACTTACCAATGCATTGCAGGACATGATCAATGAGTATCGGACATTATATGAATCCTTTGAAAGCTATAAGACTGAGCACTCAATCCCAACTGAAACGCATAAAAACAAACTTGATTGTGAACAATCGAGGGAGTTGAACTGCTTAAGGGAAACAGCCAGTCTCCTAGTGAAAGAAAGAGATGAAGCCAAGTGTGCCTACCAGAAACTTAGCAAACTGGTTAGCACTTGGAATGCGTCTACTACCAGAAAGGATGAAATGCTTGAGTCTATAAGGTTTGCTGGTGATTTAACCGGCATAGGCTATAATAGTAATGACAGCAGTTCATCTGGTAACGAACCTCAACTGTGTATAACAAAAAGCAAGGTTCAACCAATGAACTTTGTAAGATCTAGCACAGTATATGACCCTTATGAACTGGTTAAAGAACCTGTTAAAGCAACACTCATCAAGGAACAGGCACAACACAGGGGTATCGGTTATGTAGAACCACTCAAAGAGGCTAAACCGAGGCAAAAGTTCAGAAATGAACTTAAACCCACTGGTCAAGCAGCTAGAGAGGTTAAACCCAACTGGTACTACAACTGTAAGCCTGTCCAGAAGAGGTATATGCTATATAACAGGAACTACAAACCAAAAGCACATGCATACACATATTATCACACTTCACAGTCAAGACCATCACCATCATTTATGAATGCACACACATTTCAGAACACACACCGACCTAAGCCACTCAGGGTCATACAAGAGTGGGTTCCGAAAGGACTAATCCTGTCCGGACCCAAGTAGGATTGGGTACCAATTATTTTATCTCTTTAATTGCAGTAAACTAGAATGCATCATGTTCGGAGCTCAGAATGGTTTCTGGACAGCGGATGCTCTAGACATATGACAGGAAATGCGAGCTTATTGTCTGAACTGGTGGACTCCACCGGACCCAGAATAACTTTTGGAGACAACGCGAAAGGTAGAACCGTGGGTAAGGGTAAGATTATCTACGGTAACATTATTATTAAAGATATTCTGTTAGTTGAAAATCTATGCTATAACTTGATTAGCATAAGTCAACTCTGTGATAATGGTCATTCCGTAGAATTCAACCAGCACTCATGTACAATCAAATCTTCTGATGGTAGTATATTACTTATAGGAAGAAGGCATGATAACACATATAAAATTGATTGGAATCTTAATCAGCCTACCTCCTCTACTTGCTTTGCTGCCCTGAATTCTTCCAAAAATTGGCTTTGGCACAAACGATTGAGTCACTTAAATTTTAAAACTATTGCCAGTCTGCGTAAACTTGATCTAGTCATTGGACTGCCCCAAATTGAGTTCTCAAAAGATAAGATCTGTGCAGCATGCCAACTTGGTAAGCAAATCAGATCCTCCTTTAAGAACAAAGGGAGTAAATCTTCTTCTCGGTGCCCAGAGTTGCTGCATATGGATCTGTTTGGTCCTATACAAGTAACAAGTCTAGGGGGAATGAAGTATACCCTAGTGTTAATAGACGATTACACTCGTTTTACGTGGGTCTTGTTCCTAAGTGGCAAAGATTAGGCTACTCCAAGCTGATCAAACTACTGAAAAGACTCCAAAATGAGAAATCGTATGGGATAGATAGAATTCGCAGTGATAAAGGTACTGAGTTCACCAATCAGTCACTCGAATCATATCTAGATGACCTTGGTATTAAACACGAATACTCTGCTGCTAGAACTCCTCAACAAAACGGATTTGCTGAGCGTAGGAACCGCACTTTGAAAGAAGCTGCGCGAACTATGCTTGCGGAATCAGAAATATCGCAGAGATTTTGGGCAGAAGCTGTCAACACAGCTTGTTATACGCGGAACAGATCAATGATTAATAAGCGAGCAAATAAAACCCTTTATGAGATCTGGAATGGCAGTAAGCCAAATATTTCCTACTTCCATGTGTTTGGTTGCAAATGTTTTATTCACAACAATGGAAAGACTCATCTCACCGCTTTTGATGCCAAATCTGATGCTGGAATATTTCTTGGGTATTCTACAGTTAGTAAAACCTTCAGAGTATTTAATAATAGAACTCTTACTGTAGAAGAATCAGTGCATGTAAAATTTGATGAACCTACTGACTGTACAATATCTGATATACAAATCAACAACTTGAGCAATCGACTGGAAAGCACTTACATTGATGAAAATGTTGATGACGAGATCAATTACAGAAGCAGGACTGACTGCTCCTTAGAACCAGAAGTTCCTGAAGCTCAAACAGAGGAGTCTACTGGTCAACAAGCACTGCAGCCAGCCAACAATGACACTGTTGCACATACTCCTGCTGCAGTTGAGGGAGCAAGTGAAAAAGATGCGACAATCAGAACTTCTGAATTACCCACTCACATCCAGTCAAATGAAGAGCTCAACCCTCTTGGACCTCCGCTTCGGTGGATGAAGAATCATCCTCCCGAGCAGGTCATAGGTAACCCTGCTGCTCCTCTACGCACCAGAGGACAAATGATTAATGAATTCCTTCATGCTGCATTTATGTCTCACTTAGAACCTAAGAAGATTGATGATGCTATGTTAGACCCAAGCTGGGTAGAAGCTATGCAAGAAGAACTTAATCAGTTTGAGCGAAACAAAGTATGGTATTTAGTACTACGACCACAGCATCACACTATAATTGGCACCAAATGGGTATTTAGGAATAAATTAGACGAAAATGGAACAGTAATCAGAAATAAGGCAAGATTAGTTGCACAGGGCTACAGACAGGAAGAAGGCATTGATTTTGATAAAACCTTTGCCCATGTAGCTCGACTAGAAGCAATTCGCATATTTCTTGCATTTGCTGCGTTTAAAGACTTTAAAGTCTATCAGATGGATGTTAAGAGTGCGTTTCTTAACGGCAAACTCCAGGAAGAAGTTTACGTTGAACAACCTCCTGGATTTGAAAGCCATCAGCAGCCATCTTATGATTTTCGTCTCAATAAAGCTTTGTATGGTCTGAAGCAAGCTCCTCGTGCATGGTATGAGACACTATCAAAATATTTGACTGAGCATAACTTTATCGTTGGCACGGTGGACAAGACCCTTTTCAAATTCACAAAGGAAGATCATACTCTGCTAGTTCAAATTTACGTTGATGATATTATTTGCGGAAGTACTAACTCAAAATTGTGCGAAAGATTTTCTAAAATTATGCAGGATAAATGTGAGATGAGCATGATGGGAGAACTATCATTTTTCTTAGGATTGCAAGTCAAGTAATCTAGTGAAGGAATCCTGATAAATCAGTCTAAATACACTAAAGAGCTGCTGAAGAAATATGGAATGAGTACCAGCTCAGCTGCTGCTACACCAATGAGCTCATCTGCCAAACTCGACTTGGATAATTCAGGAATACCAGTCGAAGTTACAATGTATCGAGGCATTATCGGATCTTTACTGTACTTAACAGCCAGTCGACCAGATATCATGTTCGCAGTGTGTATGTGCGCCCGGTTTCAAGCAAATCCCAAGCAGTCGCACTTCACTGCTGTCAAAAGAATCCTCAAATATCTGAAAGGCACTGAGAATGTCCGTCTATGGTATCCAAGAGACTCAACTTTTAACCTTATTGGATATTCAGATGCTGACTATGCTGGATGCAAAATTGACAGAAAAAGCACCAGTGGATATTGTCAATTTCTTGGTGATCGATTGATATCATGGGGTTACAAGAAACAGACATCCATAGCAACTTCTACTGCAGAGGCAGAATACCTTGCTGCTGGAAGCTGCTGTGCTCAACTGCTCTGGATTCAGCAACAACTAAGAGATTATGGAATTGAATCCACAGAGGCACCCATATTTTGTGACAATACGTCTGCCATTGCTATAACATACAATCCAGTTCTTCATACTCGTACTAAACATATTGACATCCGTCATCATTTTATCAGAGATCATGTTATGAAGAAAGAAATTCGGCTGGAGTATATTTCTACCGAACAACAGGCAGCAGACATTTTCACAAAACCCCTACCAGACGCTAAGTTTTCCTACTTTCGAAATATTCTTGGTTTAATTGAAATTACTCCTTGATTATTTTGTTTTGGTAATAAATTCAGGGGGAATTATTTAGTTATTCGCATAAATTAAGGGGGAATTTCAGTTATAATCTTATCTTGGTTATTTAAGCTCAGCTGATAATACAATGGTCAGCTGCAGTAGGTGTATACGTACCAGTAGGACTCTACATCCAGTAGATGCGCTCTTACCAGTCGGACCCTACATACCAGCAAACTTTACCAAATATGCTTTGACAAAAATAACCCTCGATACTCATTAACCTAATGAAACGTCGGAATTCAAAATTACTTTTGTATAAAATAAATTATTTCACTCCCGCCTAAATCCTGTCCTTTTATTTATTGGTTAATTTTTTTTAAATCGTTAGATGATCGCCACGTATACATGTGTCCGCTCATCTACAGTACGACGTTACATATACTCTCATTTTCACCGCCATTAGTTTCATTATTCTTCATCTTCTCCAACAAATCACTGCGATTAACCTTCCTTCCAGAAAATTTTACTCAACAGGATTGCTGCTGTTTCTTTCACATAATCATTCAAAATGTCAAAGAATACACAGCCAAGCTTAATCACAAATGCTGTTCACGTGGATTTTCATTCAATCTACACATCATCTGATGAAGAGACAAAGGAACTGATTCACAAGTTGGATACCTCTGGTCTCTTGGTGATCCTAAGCCAGGCCCCCTCATTCTACAAGGAAGAATTGCACGAGTTCTTTGCTACTGCAAAAATTGTTGATGGCTCCGTGGTGGCATCCATCTCCGAACAGTTGGTTACAATCATCCAACTTGAATTTGCCACCCATCTATGTCTTCCCTCCACAGGACTTACTGATTTTTCCACTATTCCAGTAGAACTACGAGAAGAGATGCGCCTCATAGTTTCTGACTCTGCAAATCGCCTTCAACGTCCTCCATTCAGGAAAGTATTAATGAAGAGTCATTTCCGACAACTGGCGGATATCATTTCAAAGGGGCTACTATGTAAAGCTGGGTCTTTTGATATCATCACCCCAGAAAATTTTGATGTTATGAGTGCTATATGCAAAGGCTTGGAGATAAACTGGTCAGTTGTACTATTTCAAATTCTGACTGGTCTCGTAGTCTCTGGCAAAGGTCAATCAGGCTTCGCCCTACCACTAAGCAGCCTTTTTGACAGCAAAAACATTAAGAAAGGGGCTCTCACCAACCTTCATCCAGGGAGACTGATGACTGATCACTGCAAAGTATCTTCAGCTTCACAGACAGCGAAGTGGCAGAGAAGTTGGGGTGACGAAGCGTCGATCGACTCAAGTTATTAGTGACTCTGAACAAACCATATCGGAATCAGCTGAGTCTTCTCCCCCCCCCCCCCTAAGAAGCCCAGAACAAGAAAAGCTGCTCCTCCAGCTCTCCGACAGAAAGTCATTGCAGCTTCTGATACCATCTCCTCCGCCGGTCCGACAGAAGATATCCCTGCAAGCACCAGGCACAAATAATCCGAAGACTGCCTGAGCCCAGCAGAACTGCTCCTCCATCCCAGCGAGATCCGAGTCCAGCAAGTCGTTCATCCATTGCAGCTGGAGCACCCACTCAGTCCAGACCATCTACTCAGCAAAGATCTCGAAGTCCGTGCCAACCGTCTACCGCAAAGCGCGACTATTCCCAACATTGGTTAGGGAGGAAATAGTATCATTTTCTGATCCCTTATTAATTACTCTTATCTATTTACTGTTTTCCGTTGACTTTTTCTTCGTATTTATCGTAACGACATTAATGTGTTCACACTAAATGAATTTCTTCTATAAATAGAGACTCATGTTTGTTTTCATAACAAACATTCACTCATCATGATTATTTTCAATTCCTTGAAAATTCCTTGGTTTCCTTTTCGCAATTGTTCAGTTTCATGGGTTTATTACTTATCTAAATCAACCCCTCATGGGTTGATTACTTATCTAACCCAGCTCCGTTAAGCTTCAACGTTTGGATCCTGCTCTGATGCTCATCATCAGTCAGGAACTGCAATCAGGAGTTTTCTGGGTGCTGATGACAAAAAGGGGGAAGACAGAGATAGAGTATTTTCAACAGAGATAGAGTATTTTCATTAAGTGAATCCATAAACCATGGAGGCCTGATGAATATACATTTGACTCTCCCCGATCGAAGTTCTTCCCCTCTGAAACAAGGTGGATCGAGCTCTTCCTCTCCGCAACTAGGTGGATCGAAGCTCTCCGGTCTACATTGTTTGTTTAAAAATTTGTCATGTATCAGCTATATTTTGTAAAAATAGATTTGTCTTAGGTTATATCAAGTTATCAGAATTCATCTTAATATAAAGATGAATCTCTCTCAATTGTCCAGTTTTATTACAACTTGTAATCTGCTTATCTTTATAACAAATGAAAATTTCCTTTCCATTATGTCTTCAAGTCTTTTTCAGGATTCACCACTTAAATTATTCAAGTATGAAATCGTTATTGCTTAGTTTTGTCATCACCAAAAAGGGGGAAATTGTTGGGAAACGATTTCTAAGTTTTGGTGATTACAAACACCTACTGGATAAAGACACCAACCGGGTGATAAAAACCAACTGGATGAACACCTACCGGATGTTAAAGACTTACCGGGTGATAAAGACCAACTGGATGAACACCTACCGGATGTTGAAGTCTTACCGGGTGATAAAGACCAACTGGATGAACACCTACCGGGTGAAGACACCAACCGGGTGATAGAAATCAACTGGATGGCTACCAACTGGATAGACATCAACCGGACAGACATCAACTGGATGGCTACCAACTGGATAGACATCAACCGGACAGACATCAACTGGATGGCTACCAACTGGAGAAAGACATCAACCGGACAACCATCAACTGGATACAGACATCAGCCGGACAGACATCAACCGGATAAACATAAACTGGATGGACATCTACTGGACAACCATCAACCGTATAGTCTCACACTGAACAAAGACATCAACTGGTCATAAGAGGATGAACGACCAGTTGAACAAAGAAAACTAGCAGAAGTCTAAACTTCCAGTAAGAGCACTAAGCAACGAGACAAAATAAGTACAACATTCTCTGACAAAGGTACAACAGAGCGGCGCACCCTGCTATATCTCCGCCACCATTACCGTCAGAGTTAAAGAGCCGTTGCTTAACAAAATAGGAAAGAAGACAATATGAATTTGGAAAGCTAATCTCTTCCTAATATAGAAAAGCTACCGTTGGACAACCAAACCTATAAATACGTCCAAGCAAAGAATGAAGAGAGAGCTGATCGATTTTCAACAAAGAGAAACACTTCAAAGCAAACAAGAAATCAACTTACTGATATTCCAAAAGTTCAGCAAAGAGCAGACAAGCAGTGCAACTGAATCTGTGACAGATTATTTCCAATTGAAGTCTGCTGCTCAAGAACACTCGAGGCTAAAAAGTTTATTTTGTAAAGAGTGTTATAGAATCTTTTGTATTCAAAGTTAAGAAGATTGTGATTGCTAGGAGTTTAGGCCAAGTGTGTGAGTGCCTAAGAAGGTTGTATACTGTAAAGTGTAAACCAAGTCTTCTAGTGAATCCTTCCTGCAAAGGAAGAAGGGGAGACGTAGAAGCGTTGTGCTTTGAACTTCCAGAAACAATTCTTGTGTCATTTGTTTATTGCTTACTTACTACTCAGTTATATTTCTCACAAGTCCAGCAGACGTCTTCCGCACTATAATCAGTGTCTGCTAACTTGCCTGATACTGAGAAGCAACTGTAATACTTAACAATTTACAGTTAACTTAGGAAAGAAATCGAAATTGAATCTAGTGTTTATTCAACCCTCCCTTCTAAACACTACCCCGATCCTAACAGAATCATTACATGCTTCACATATTCTCCATGACATAAATAATACTCAGCATGGTATGATCACTTCTACCAGTAATAAGACTCAAGGTTCACCCATTATCATCACCATTGCACCACTTTTACATTATGGGTTTTTATAAAAAATTGGGCAGAGTCTCCCCATAAATTGAGCTATCCGAAAATAAAACACATCACAAAATAACTCCCAGCCAGGGAAAACACAATACTTATAAGAAACCAAAACCCTAAGTAAGTTCACAGCCAAGGAAAACACCAAACTAAGAAGACATCAAAAGTGGGCTTCAACACCATTATGCAGTCCATATACATGCATCCAGATGCTCACATACGAGCAATAAATAAATGAATACCAATTAAATGCATAAATAATGTATGCCTTCAACCCATACTCAAACTACACTCCAGGAAGCAGCATCGTTCAACGAGTTCGAGCTTACCATCCCAAAACGGCGTAGTACATGTCGTACATGTTCTACCCGTTTCAACAGAAACAGCCCCACACTACCCATATCATAACAATGCATAAAGATCATGATATCACAATTTAAGAGTATCGAAAATCTATAAGATGTACTCCCTGTGAAGTTCTGAATCTGTACAGCTTCCACGCAATGTTCTGTTTCAAGCTTACATGCTTTCATAACATCAAGTTTAGTATCGTCACAAAAAATATGATTCTCAACCGCACGATGAATTCAATACAACAAGAATCTATTATTTATGCTCAATCATAAATAATTCCATATCAATGTAATTCTATCTATCGATCTATCTCACTCAACACTTTCTCATACTGGTCATGCCAAAGGCATCCATACCCAACTCCATGTCCGGACCACTTACATTTACGTGTCCACCATACCACATATTTCAAACTCAATTCACATAATACCCAATTCCCAATCCGGACAACGTACATTTACGTGTCCCTATACCACATATATCAAACTCAATTCACATATTTGTTCCTATATTCAGTCATCACAATTATTCACATATATGAATACTGGAATATGAAATAATTCATATTATACCTACTCGTACGTCACCACGTACCTTATAATCTGTGTTTACCGTCAAGTCATCCTCTTTGTTGTCCGAGAGCTCAAGAAGGCTCTACATGAACTTAAAAGTATAAGGGTTTTCTCATAACCAATATTTGATGCATAAAAGATCATAATAATTCATAAGTTATGCCCATAATATCACATAATCCAACCACCCAACAACAAAACTCAATTTAGCCAATTAACATGTTCCAAACATCCAAACCAACACCGAAGTGATTCAAACAAAGACATGAAAGAAAGGATCCATGTAGATACAAGATTCTACCCTTTAAATCCAATTCCCTTAATCCCAACATAAAGTCATTTATTTGTTTAAATTCAACTTAAACAAATTAAACATGCATTGAGTTTCAATCTAAAACTCATTCGATGTCCATTCAAGCATATACATCACCACAATCTTTATTCCAAGTTATAACTCACACTACCATGTGTCCAACCCATTTATTCACACACTACACATGTTCCAAGTTAAAAGGATCTCAAACCAAAGCCAATACAATCCTAAACACTACCATGATATAATTCCAAAAAGTTGGCTTTCATACTAAACATTTAGTATAGCTTTTGGCCACACTTGAACTCCACTTAAGCATTATATCAAACATCTTATGAGCGGTATTTTTTTTAAAGCCAAAACAGTAAGAAATTCGAACCATGGCAGCAACATTTTTTTGAACCAAATTCAGCAAGATTTTCGAACATTACACAGCAAGATTAGGCCAATATTTCAGCTGCCAAAACACCATCAAAACCATAAGAATCAAGCTTAAACAATGAAATGGAAGGTGGGAATTGATGGACATTGAAGTGGAAGCTTCACGCCTTCACAAGACACACACACCCGAATACATACCCGCTGAAACACACGCACACACACAACAGGTTTGATCACACACATGCACACATTGAATTTGACAGCCATGGCAGCGAGAAATCGAACTCAAATGCAAAATGGAAGGGAAATCCAAGAATAACAGCAAGTCCGAACGAATTTGGGGCAAGGAAATAGCAAAATGAAATGAAAACTGACAAACTATCTACTTCCAGGTTTAATCAAGCTAAAACACAATTCCAAGGACACATACATCAAATCAAGCAAGAAACAAGCTCCCGAGCAGAATAGCACAAAACCGATCGAAACCCAACTCGAAATCGCAGCAAGAAATCGAGCTCGATACCGAAAATGTGAGATGCAATGAACAATCAGGTAAAAAGGAAGATAAAATTGATCACCAACCTTGAAGAAATTTATGTAGAATTTTCGAAAAATCCCTTGACCTTGCTGCTGCGTGCGTCGCGAAGAGGAGGAAAGGGGGAGAAGATGGGTTTGATCGATGGTTTATGTTGGTGAGGGGAAATTGAAAAAATAAAGCTAAACCTACTTAAGTATACACATCACCATCTCCCAATTAATTTCTATTATTTGCTCAAAACCCCTTCTAGATATGTATACTTCAATTACAATCTCATTCTCCATTTTATTTTACTTCAAACCCAATTTACAAATTTATTTAATATTTAATCCAAATCTCATTCCAAAATCTGATACTCAATAATTAAATCCCGACATATCATAAAAATATCATGTTTAAATCCATTTGACAATTAATAATTATTCCGGGCATCACAATCATTTGCCATGTGATTTGGTTTTCCACACTTGTAGCATTTACCTTTGAACTTCTCCGCCTTTCCATATTTGGAGGCCATACAGTCGAACTTTCGCTTTGATCCGGTTGTTTGTTCAACTAGGTTAGCCCATGGTTCCATTTGAAACCTACTCGACGTCCTCTTGGAAACCTTGTTGTCCTCCTCGATTCGTAGTCGAACCACAAGATCTTCAAGACTCATCTCATTTCGTTTGTGTTTCAGATAGTTCTTGAAGTCCTTCCACATAGGAGGCAATTTTTCAATCATAGGGGCGACTTTGAATGAATCACTTAGACTCATTCCCTCCACATGAAGGTCATGCAAGATCACTTGTAGATCTTGCACTTGCGCCATCACATGCTTGGTATCATCCATTTTGAAATTCAGGAACTGTCCAACTATGAATTTATTCATGCCGTCATCCTCGGTTTTGTACTTCTTTTCCAGCGATGCCATAGTTCCTTTACTGTTTTCACAAGATAATTAACGTAATATAATTTAACGTCTAACCCATTTAGGATATAGTTCTTGCATATGAAGTCGCTTTGATTACATTCATCAAGTGCCGCCCTCTTTTGGGTGTCAGTCTCTCCCTCCTCAACCGTGGGAGCTTCATCGGTTAAGAACCTTGCCAAACTCAGTGTGGTAAAGTAAAATAGCATCTTCTGTTGCCACCACTTGAAGTCGTTCCCATCGAACTTTTCAGGCCTTTCACCATGATGAAGATGAGTCGTTGTTGCACTCGAAGAAGCCATTTGTTGCCGCTATTGTCTTAAGATTGTTGTCGGATTTCTCTAGCAATGTGTATCTTAGGAATGTAGTAACAAAATTAACAATGGCTTCAAAGTTTATGTCGAGGCGAGATTTTTAATCTCCGTCCTTAAGACAATATTGTCCCGCCTTGGTGCTAACGGTTTGCTTTGGCAGTTTGTCTCCCAAGATACAACGACTATGACTTGTGATATGAGCACTCCAAATCACAAGTCCTCAAACAACAAAGATTCAAAGCACCAACTAAGAAGAAATTTGATGAACAAACAAAACGTTCTCAATTTTCACTTTTTATCTGATGTAGTCGAAATCTTATGTTTAAACAAATTAGAAATGTCTTATTTATAGCAAATCAAAGATATGTGTCCAAAAGACACCATTTAGATTCACACTATCAAGGAAAAAATGCACCCAAAAATGAATGGACACATCATTTATGTCAACAGACACATGGCTCGATCGATCGGCGCTTGGTGCTCGATCGATCGAGCCCCTTATTTAGTGATGGATGCAGGATTTTTAGGAGGGGGGCAAAGAAATTTAAAATAAAAAATTTAGGCAAAAAAAAAAATTTATAGGTCAAAATATAATTTAACGGGGGCAAAATGTAATGTTTAATGGGCAATTTATAATTTTTTTAGGGTAAAATCGTAATTTTTTTTAAATTTTTTTTAAGGTAAAAAAATTGTTTTTTTGGGGCAAGGCGGGCACTTGCCCCCCCTACCCCTTAATAGATCCGCCCCTACCCTTATTTCAACAGACGAAATTTTTTTGTCTTGCTCGTTCGAGGCCTTGGTCTCGATCGATCGAACACCTTTTTTTTTCTTTTAATTTATTTCAAAACTCCAACAATTTTCGCCATTGTTCTATGGATACACATTGTAACTGCTTTTACTTAATATATTGTCTCTTTATGCTTAAAAAAAATGAATCAATAAATGAAATTGAGGGAGAATGCCTGAACCGATACACAATCATATTGTGACAGAAGCGAAATCAACACCTTGTTTTACAAGTGACTTGCAAAATTTATGTTTATAAGTTTATATAAAATTTTAAAATTTTCATTTAAATAACTGATTATCAATATTGGATACCCTCGGGCTAGACCCGTTTGTTTTCCATACACATACCACCCTTTGCTTCACGTAAAAAACACAAATATATATAAAAAAATGAATTCATATTGCAGTTATCATTTAAAAGCTCATGTCCAGATAAATTATATTTCATATATGGAATAATGGGTGGAGTCACTTTATGAGTTACGATGACCTCTAGTCCCACACAATTTTAAAAAAAGATAAATTTTTTGCCTTAATTTTATGAAATTTTGGTTTTGTCAAACCCTCTAAATCGTTATAGTCATTTGCTCCTACTTAATCTGGTTATACCAGTAATTTTAAATTATGGAATATAAAATCTCAAGTCAATTCCACCATACTCAAAATAATGTTATAGAAAAAATTTAATCGAATCATTATATTATATAAGAAAATCAAGTTTCAAATACGTCTATTATAATATTGCAAATTTTTTTTTTCCTTCAAAAAATAGTTTTTATTTTATTTATTCAATGTTTAAAATTTTATTTTTTTGATTAATTTTATTAATTTACTCATCAATATGCTGTGATGGGATTTCTGGTACAAGAGTGTCTAGTCTAATCAGTAGTTGAAAAAGTTGTCATGATAAAAGCGAAGGATCCCAGTGTGAGAGACCCCACCCTATCTTTTTGTGCTGCCTCAAACTGATCATTCCATTTTATACCACCTATTCACTATTATGATTCAATGCAAAAAGATAGTTTGATGGAGGAAATTTTTTGGTGTGTTCGGTGTATTAAAGATCAATATATATATATATATATATATATATATCTATATATATACACATTATATATGTCTTTGTCTTTGGGTAAATCGAGTATACCCAAGAATTTTTCGAGTTGATGGGCAGAGTTCGTAGGGCTGATATCAAATATTTTGTAAATAAGAAATTAAATTAAAACGATATTTGTCGTGTGATACCATCTCTAAATATTTGTCGTTGCCGTCTTTAAATGTGGTGAGTGTTATGTACATACACCATATATATGGTGCATATGCCATTAGTCTATGACTCATTAAGATAAATCTGTATAGCCACAAATCTATTGGCTTAGTGGCATATTATGTCATTATTTGAGTGGCACGTCTCGAATACGAGACTTGATTTTAACAATCCACTCCATATATATATATATATAAAGATATGTGTGTATATGTTTTCCTGGATCTTCGTAGATTTTATACATGCCATGGGTATTACAAAATTAGTTAGGTGGCCTTTGTTGTTTGATGTCTGATCATGTATTCATGTTGTATGTGTATGCCTTAGATGTTGGGCAACCATGCCATAGTCTCTAGCTTATACGTGATAGGACGTATTAAAATAAAATTAAAAAAAAACAAATTATTGAAAGGTCAAAATATTAATTGTACTATTTCTCTCACCAAATTAAGATTTGAAAAAAAAAAGGTATAAAATTGGTCATGCAACTTGGTCTCGTTATAATTTTAGTTATCTAACTAATCAAATCTCAATCTTGACCCATAACTTGACTTCTTTTGTAATTTTTGTATTTTTTTTTCCGGAATGTCGACGTAATACCGGATATTACTCAGTATTTCAGTGGAAAAAAAAACTAAAATTACAAAGAAGCGAAGTTATCGAACTACGACTAAAATATGATTGATTAGAAGGCCAATTAGACCAAGTTATAGAACCAATTTTTATATTTTCTAATATTAAAATATTCCATATCTAAACTAAGTATTAAGACATTCAATGCTTCACCAATTTCTTCCACACTCTTAACTATACCGTTAATTATGGGCCATTCTCGAAGAATTTTAAATTAAATTTGACAATCGATTGGTACCACAAGTAGCATTCTTATACCAAAAATTAATTATATTAAATTTATGGGTCCTACTGCAATTAAATATACCTTACAATATATGTCTCGGTCAAAAAAAATACCGTACTGTTAGTTTAATACCTTCAAGTTTTGCAATATCTTGTTAAATGTATATAGATAAATAATATGTATTTTTTTATACAATATATGTTATTAAAATCCTAGCTTAAGATTCGAAATAATTATTGATTTTATGCTGGAAAAAGGATACCCTCGTGCTTATAAATACCTAGGTATGTTTAAATAATTCAATGTAATATTTCGAATTATTATAATCTCTCAATTAAATTTGTAGCCTATACTTCAAAATAATTATGTTATTCATATTTTTCGATTTATAAACCCATTACCAAGCGGACTAACACATTTTGACATACTTTCAAATGAGTTGCTAAAACTTTAACCCAACCCACTTTTTTTAAATGGCGGTTGGGTCAGCCCGACGGACCAACCCAATTTGAGAACTATAACTATATTATGTTCATATTATATATATTAGCGCCGATGAACACGCATTGAGTGTGTAATTTCATTCGGTTCATCATAACCAAAAGAAATCTTGTCCCAGATTTGAATTTAAAATACTGGAGATGAAACAAACGTGAAAAATAGTGAGATGAAACAAACGTGATGATGTATGTCGTAAATTTTTGTTGGCGGTTTTCAACAAAAAACACGAGTGGTTAAGAGGGAGAAGTGGATCTGAGGAGTTAAAAAATACGAAATCAATATTAAGAAAAAATGGTGACGACACAATAAATAAAAGTTTCAATCAAGGTGTGGGAAATTCAAAAACTTCACCAAAAATGCGATCATATGACATAATCAGACTTCCGTCAGTTTGTGGCGGGGAGCATTGTATTGTGCTTAAACTATTTACTGATGAAAATATGGATGGAGCTTTCGTTGAGGACAAATTTACCGAATAGTAGGCGAGAACGAAGCACAATTATTTGATTTATCCTTAAAGTTTTCATCGATAAAAGTTAGAAATCGGTAGAGACCGGGACATGCCCATTTGAAATTTCAAAGAATTGTATCAGAAATTATAGGATAACATAATAAAAGCTTTCGCAGTGGTGGCATTAAATTATAGGATTAGTCGCAAAACCAGGACACCTAGATTATCGAACAAAAAATAATTTAAATTCAATAAGAGAGCCATATCAACATAATAATTAATCTATTTCCATAATATCAACAAAAAATAATTTAAATTCAATTTATTGAATTTCGAAGGTGATGTAATTATTCTACGACTCTCATTATTCCATCAAATGAAAGGATATAACTAGAAAATTTTGATTCATACACTTAGCTCTATTAAGCTACTCTAGTTAAGCACCCTCACTCAACTGAAACTCCTAAATACTCCTACTCAACTCATCTAAATCCTTATCTATCTAGGAAATATGTCTGACAGTTTTACAAATCACTCTTAAGGATTTAGCTCATTAGGTATAAGAAATATAGTGTTTGCATCAAATAATTGATCAAGTATTTTATTCAACGATGATGCATATATTTGAGGTGTCCTCTATACTAAGTTGATCTTCAGTAAAACTCATCAAGGGATTGATCACTTTTAGATATGTTTCTTGATGAGCCAAGGATTCGAGACCTCTCATTCATCTATTTATTTCTTCTTCTGCCTACTTTAATCTACAAGTGTTTATAAAACCTTTTACGTCGATATGTTCGTTAGATTCATGAATATGCTCATTGGAAGACAATTACTATCTCTGTTCCTTCTAGTACTTTCTCTGTCTATCCGGCGGTCATATTGACTTTATTGACTTTCTACAACTCAGTTGTTCTTTGACTTTGCTGATAATCCTTCTAATAATGAGAGCTTGCTGGTGATACTCAATTGGCACCTTGTTGGTGATAACTAGTCTAGTCTCTGTTACTTCTGTTATGTGGATTACTCAACTGGTCTCTGAATGTATATGTTTATTTGAATACATCAGCTAATTTTTTTGTTCAATCAGGTAGGTTGGATTTAACTCCACTGGCCAGCCAACTAGCATACCCTTGTTAACCAATGATGGACAGTGTGTTGTCCTCCTCAGTTGTCAAGTGAGACCAGTTCTGCTAATAATCATTTGGACTCAGGTCGACTGCCCTGGACTACATGATCAGTGCCGCTGATCATTTTGTTAGTCTAACGCCGTTGGTTAAAACTTTGTTGGTATATTTAGCGATGAACAACTTTACTGTACATTTGATAAATTTAGTAAGAATAAAATTAATAAGTTTTGTAAAAAACAAAATTAGAATCAGCACGGTTCGCTGAACCCAACGCGTTACCTATGAAACTGATCCTAAGCATTATAGTTGAGGGATCTAAAAATTATAAATCTTCTATTTTCTCTTCGGGAATCTCGAATGAATGTGTGATTAGTTTGATGTTGTTTTAAGTGCAATCATCATTGATGTGGAGTTTTCATGTTGAATATTCCACATTCATTGAAAAATCGATGGTTAAAATCTTGAATGGGTGGCAATATGGACATATGATTTCATATCTGTAAATCTCTAATTAATGGGTGGCTGGAAGTGTTTTTTTAATAATATTTCCGTTTTTGTGTAAAAAAAAATTAATTTAAATGACACTTTGATGCTACCTCAATAGTACCGTTGTTAAGAGCCAGATCAAACAAACCATTATAAGGATGGAAGAGAATATTTGCATATCTATATTATGGTGAAATCTGAACGTCATTTCTATGAAATCCCTCGACTTCTGCGGCCCATGAATCCTCATCTTTTGATTTATGACAAAATTAAAGCTATTGTATGAAATAAAAAATGGACCCACATTACATAATTTAGAGGGGAAAATATAATCGATTGATATTGAATAACCAAAGTTCTTTTATGCATGTATAAACTTATATTGATCAATATTTATTAGTTAAAAAAGGACGTCATCGAGAGAATATAATTGTATTATTTCTGAATATGAATATGGGAATTTCAAAATCACCCTAAGGATAATAAAAGTGGATCCAAGAGCTATATTTTGAGATAATGAGTCTCGCACAAAAATATATGGAATACACTATCCTAAATAATTTTGAGATCTTGATACTACAGTCATGATAATACCCGAAGCGTAGCCATTGAAATTCCCGTCTTAACATAAACGAAGAAGATAATGCTTTATATAATTCAAAAAAAATATTGAGTAACATATATCGTCACTTGTTAAAAGCTTCACTATTAGTCCAAGAATTGTGTTAATATTTAATTAGGTTTCATATAATTATTGCCCAGCTAATTTGATTGTTCACGTGGCTTGTACTCACGATTAACGACATAATGTACCACTCATTAAGTTGACAAGAACAATTGATAAAGACACCATCGAGTATTGTATTCATCTTTCTAATATAAAATAAAAAGAGGAATTTATTTTTTGTCGTTTCTAAATGTTACATTTTAATATATTAGGTACACTTCGATGTTATATGATAACTTTTTTTTACCCTTATTTTTTTTTATACGTCTCATATATATTATAATCGTGACACAACTCCTGTTTTTTACAGATAATAAAGAAGACGGAGCAAATCAGTTTTGCCTATAAAACAAAATTTTAATGTTCCTCGATTGATTGTCACAAACTTTTTTGGATAGGCTATGAACCACCATACACCTTTTAGGAGTATATGATTGTAATTAATCATATTTAACTATAATATAGAAGTGTGGCCTTGCGAAATTATACATTATGAACTTACCATAGCCCATCTTTTTTTAGTTTAGTGTATTTTACGTTTTTCAAAGTTTTAGCAAACAAATTTACCCAAACTTTAATCAAAACCTATACCATATTCGTATCATGTACAACAAGCACCTATACCCAAACTTTGATTGTTTCAATCTAGCATTTCTAGGGAAATGGTGGTGGAAGCTGTTAAGAGGGGGAGATAAACTATGGATCAATGTAATCAATTCGAAATGTGGTATCTTAAGTGGGCTAATGGCAAGGGTAGTGGGGTGGGGAAAGGAAAATAAGTGGTCAATTTGGTGGAGGGATTAAAAATGTTTTCAACCATCCAAATAGGTGGTTCTCGGGTGGAATTAGCTGTAGAGTGGGAAATGGTACTAAAACAAAATTTTGGATGCATAATTGGATTGGTAATAGTAAACTCTGCATTTCTTTTGAAAGATTGTTTAACATTGCTCTTGATAAAAACATCTATGTTGCATCCAAAAGAACTAGATTAGAGAATGGGGTAGATTAGAAGTGGTCATGGAGACGCCCTATGTTTCTCTGGGAGGAAGGGTCTTTTAAATTGCTACTAACGTTGCTTAACATGATTGAACAGAAGCCGGAGGTGGAGGACGTTTGGATTTGGAACCACTCCACTGATTGAATTTATTCCACAAAGACAGCTTACAACTCTCACTTACTTATTTCATCCCAGGAAGATGCTGACAATGGTGCCTTACTAGAACAGGCGTGGAATAAATTCTCTCCAACCAAGATGTCATTTCTAGCTTGGAAGATCCTTCAGAACAAGTTGGCAACCAAAGTCAACTTGAATAGAAGAGGAGCACTTGCTGCAAGACTCTCATTGGAATGCCCACTGTATGGAGATCACGAGGAAGACGTGTCTCACTTGTTTCTTACCTGCAAGCTTTCGCATGGAATTTGGATGGAATGCTACAAATGTCTGGGAGTTTTTACGGTAATTCATTCAGACCCAAAAATTCACTTCTCTCAATACTCAAAATTCTGCATGGGAATTTCGAAACTGAGTTTGGATTGCAATGGGGAATTGTGCTCTGGAGCATTTGAAACCTGCGTAATGCGGTAATATTCAAGGAAACAAGTCCGGAATCATACAATATACTTGACAAAATAAAAACTAGACTTTAGAATTAGTTGGTAGCTAAAAAATCTGGTCTTGGATTGTATAGTGTCAAATGGTGCCGATACCCTTTAATTTGTCTGGATTTAGTTAGGCCGCCATGCTTGGGCTAATTGTTCTCAAACTATTGTAAAATTTCTAAGAGCATCCCTAATGCTGTATTTAATAAATTTTGGCTTATCTAAAAAAAGCACATATGCCCAAGATTTGAATGAGGAAGATGATGAGGTTATTTAATATACTTGAAAGCAGAAAATTAAATATAGATTTTTAAATTTAATTCATGTGAGGGGTAGGGGAAATCAGCCTAGTGAAAGTAATAAAAAATTGATCGATAACAACCTATATTGCACCGATACTCCAAAAAATTTTGCGGTCAAGTATCGGATACTTCTGGGATACGGATACGCGAGGATACGGCATCGATACGTATCAGATACGCCACGTGGCGTATCCGATGATAAAAAATAATTTTTTATTTCGGATACGTTTCGGATACGGTCAAGATACGCCGTTGACCGTATCTGATACGGGTAGGATACGGGAATTTTCGAAATTTTTAAAAAAAATAGGGTTGAAACTGTAATTAAAATTAAATTATTTAACTAAATCCCTACTTTCTAACCACTTTAATGTGTTTATGTCGATTATATGCTTGAAATTTTTAGATATCCTGGATTAATATTTTACCATTTGTCGTGAAGTTGGTGAGTTTACAATTTTATTCTGATTTCTAATGTGTTTAATGTTGATTATATGCTTGAAACTTGATTTATTACAAATATTATTAATTATATATTTATATATATATATAAATAAATTAATAAAATTTGCCGTATCTGGACGTATCGTATCTTATAAATTTTGAAAATCCCGTGCAGTCGTACCCATATCTGCGTGTCCACGTATCCGCGTATCCGTATCCGTACAACATAGATAACAACCCTCAAGGGCTCAAGACAAAATGGGACAAATTTAGCACGAAACTCTCACTATGTGTGGTCCAGGAAGGGATCAGACCACTTTTGGTCAAGTCCGTGAAATCATTTTGGAGTTTCCAATTACAAAGTGTACTACTCATTGAGAAGGAAACACAATTGCCGATGCTTTAGCTAATGCGACTCTTTTTAGGAGATGATATCATCTATTATCGAAATATTGGATAATTGGTGTCCATCCTCATGTTCCGTTTCTAGAGTTGTATAATATATGCCTTTGTAGTTCTATATAGTTCCATCATATTCTCACTATAGTTGATATCTTGAGAGGTTTTAGCCTACTCCCTATATCATGAGATAATTTATCATTTTAGTAACAACATACTTGCAAGTTTTTTTTTGCAAAAAGATGAACTAATCTTTCATGCTGAACTCTGATGGGAAACCAAGTGGTTCGAATCTACTGCTCTAATACCACTTGTCATGATCGGTTATGGGAATTGGACAGTCCACCCAACTGAGTCCAGTCAAATAAGGCACAATACCTTTGTTTCTTGAAGTGATTAGACCGAGAAATCAGATCGAGTATGGTTAACGAAACCAAGCGGAAGACACTCAAAATAACATGCACTATAACTCATTAAACAAAGTAAACCATAGTAAAAACAACATGAGAAAAAGAGATGCAGGCATATTTGTTTCTGGAAACTCAAATGTAGTGTAATTCTTCTATGTCTCACATTCTTCCATCGATTGAAAGGATTCCACTAGAAAACATTGACCTATACAACTCTCTTTGTACATACCCATTGCTGTTGGATATTCTTCATCCAACTAGAACTCCTAGCATCTAAACTAACATTTTAATGTCTATATGCGAAAACCCTGTGTAGACAACATGTCTCACAATTATGACAAACAATCCTTTACAATTACGCTCACTGATACAATGAACATAGTGTATTGTGAGGACACAATTGATCTCTTAACAGATTTGATATAACAAGGTAAGCCGTCTGTCTTGGGGTGTGCTCTCAATAAGATGATATTTTGATAAGCCCATGGATCCATCTCTCTTATTATAATTCTGACGAATGTCGTAGATCATCCCTATCTTTGTTTGAATTTTCAAGTGTGTATCTAAAGCATTTGAGAGAAAGTATGTGTACCAACTCTGGTTTGTCGTGTACTTTCTCGGACTTCTCAATGACGTATTGACTTTGTAGACTATCTACAACTCTGTTGTTCTTTGTCATTACTGGTAAGTCTTCTTCTATGAGAGCCTGTTGGTCGTAACTCAACTGGTGCCTTGATGGTCTCTACTTCTTCAGTTCTTGTGGACTGCTCAGCTGGTCTTCATATGTATCAGGTGAGTTAAATACTCCTATTGATTTATCTGTTTAGCGAGATTGGTTGGATCCAAATCCACTGATAAGTCAACTAGTTGTTAAGCTCTGATGGCACTCTACTGACATGACGTAGATTAGTTCTGCTAATTCGACATGACGTAGATTAGTTCTGCTAATTCTCATCTTGGATCGAATAACTGGCCTGAAAGATTTGATTAGTGTTGCTGATCATTTTGCTAGTTTGATTTAACTGAACCACTTATACATTTAAGCGACTAATGGCTTTACTGCACAATCGATAAATTCATTAGTAATATAATTAACAAGTTTTGTCTACATCAAAATTAGCATACATAGAGTTCGCTGAACCCAACAATTTCACATTTTTTGATGATTTACAAAAGGTGTATAAAGAATTAACACCAGTAAGATAAGATGTTAAGTGCAAGTTAGCTGTATTTGACCTTATCATCTATCAGATATGTCAGGATAGTAAGGTGATGAATGTTACTCCCCTAAGTATATTCTCCCAATGAATTAATTATTATTTATATCTATTTTTGTGGTTATCTTAGTTTGGTTTATTTATCATAATCAGCAAAAAATGAGTTCATGATATATGAACTGAACATAATATAAATTTTATTAGTGAAAAGTTACATAAAAATAAAAACATAAAGAAACAATTCAGTCACGAAGTCTTGCTCAACTACTCTTCTATTAGGCTATCCAGCTGACTTCTTCCCAACATTTGGTCACTCGTCTAAGCTGTGATACTGTCATGATTTATATTCGACAGTTCTGTTAGATTGGTGGGTCTGTTTTTGCTCAAGTCTGGACTACCACTGTTGTCACAACAGAAGACTTCGAGAGTTAGTGGCTCGGGTGTTCTGTCTGCTACCATTGTTTTTCTTCTCTTTATCTTCCTCTGCTGGTTATCTCTTTCCTTTGCTCATCTAGTAATCCAATCCAACCTAGGCTGACTCGAATAAAATTATATCCATATTTCTTCTCTTCATTATCATCCATATATTGATATGTGAAGTGATGAGCAAGTAGTTGTGGGGATGAAACTCTCCTTACGAGACAACATCGGGCGATCGAGGCTTCAATGAAGACATTTGCGCACAAGCCTCCGACGAGGCTTATACTCCCCATTCATTTATTTAAGCGATTGTTGCAGTTTTATTTTGCAAACAAAGGCCAACGTGAATGAAGACATATCTCCTTATGAGATTAGCATGATTGGGTAGTGATGTTATATGACATATTGACTTCATCGGGTAAAATCCCCTCAAGAGCCGAACAAGTCATATACCGAACAGGTATCACCGAGCAGGGTTTTACTGAACAACTGTTATACCCTCCTTGGTTCCCGGGTCAAAGATCAGCGGAAGACCAGGAGATAAACAACAAATCAACCGGCGTGAATAAACGTTCAGTAATGGGACGCGGATTTCTTGGACACGTTTGGCCCCAATTAAGCCTCGATCATAGGAGATCGTATTCTGGATCTTCCTCAAATTAATCACCGGGAACAGTCCTATAAATACCCACAGATAGTCTCATTGAGGGGGGTTGGATTTTTCTATGCAAAAAAGAGTCCGAGGAAAGCATATTTACTTCTGTTCGGCCATTTTCGTCATTTTACTGGGATATTCTTATAGTCATTTGACAATTGCCAGTCGTGTCCCAAAAGTCCTGCCCTAAAAAGAAAAGTGTGATAGTGAAAATTATACTGGACTAGGTCCCGTGGTTTTTCTCTCAATTTGAGGGCTTTCCACGTAAAAATCTTGGTGTCCTCCTTTGTTTTCCGTAAACACTAAACTCTACCATAAAATTGAAAAATACCGGAGTACATCATTGGCGCCGTCTGTGGGAAGTCAGGGCAAAGACGTTGAAGTAGTAAGATTTTAACAAGAATCCAGGGCGAGATAGCTAGAGGTAAAGGTCGGGGGCAAACTTGTAAGGACCCCCGTGCCCTTAACCCGTTATTAGTGTATTAATACATGCTATTAGTGCATACAATCATATTATTATGGGAAGGAAACCACATGCAATCATAGCATCATATACCATCTATAAATTTCTTGCATTAGAACCCCATAATGTTCGACTTCCCCAACCAAAACCACTTTCATAGAATGCACCCTAACAATACACTAACATACTCTCAATTCATTTAGCAATTTTGTATTTAATTGCATGCAAACAAATAAATGAAGAGAGAAAAGCTATTGCTCATTTATACATTCCATATACACGTAATAACGTACTCACATGAGAGCACCCAATGAATAAACGTGTATCTAATGTATAAGATACTCTACCGAATGTGGCTATTGGTACTTCGATCCTGGAAGCACCTCCCATGCACTGCTCGATCTCAACTCTGGAGTTACATGCATAATCAACCAGCTCTGGTAATTCAATCCTGGAAGTACCTCAATCAACACCCGAGCTCAACTCCAAAGCTACCGCTGCACCTGTATCACCTGCCCCAACAGAGACAACCCCCACACGGAGTGAGCATACCAATACCACCAATCCAATAATCATAATATTACAGTTAATAATTTACAAAATGTAAATGCTATGAATTTAAATGATACAACCTGGATGGTATCATCCTCATCCGGGATCCCCTGTATTGTCCATGTTCTCAAAATAACCAACCATTAAATTCTCAAAAGCCAGTTGATCATCTCATTGATCAACTAAAACCAATCCTACTATACCAGTTCCACAATCAAATATGGATAAATCATCAAATATAGTACCACAGATATCACATATATCTAGCCAATGCTTCCATAGTTCCATTTCATAGCTCGCTCTACAATAGCGGCATTTTAACCCCACGCACGCTCAACAATAGCGGCGTCATAAATGATGGTCGCTCAACGACGCCGACATCTCAATTATTGCTCGCTCAAAAGCGGCACCATATGATTCCCAATGTATGTTCATTTATCATAGTTACCATATACCATGTATTTCAATATCCATTTATTGTAGATGCCACATACCATGCATTTCAATACTCGTTAATTGCAAATACCATATATCATGCATTTCACAGTTGCAATATTTTAACATGCTATGCTCGTACGTTATACGTACCTTATAATTTTGTAGTTCGAGTCCAACATTGCTCGAGTCCCACGACCGAACGAGTTATGTGCTAACATGCAAATAACTCTCAGTTAAACATAGGCATGCAATCACGTGCCCAAGCACGTTCACAAATTCCAAACCTATCGTCCATCTATGATGATTACCAAAATAAAAGCCCCCCGGCTAAGCATGCATAATACCCAAAATATTCCATTTTACAAGTTTAAAAGATAGCCAAAAACCCAACCGAGAATTCCATTTTATTAAACTTTGGCTCCAACCAATCCATTTTAAAAGTATAGCATTCCCATTGAAATGTAGACATTGCCCCAGAAACGGGCCCCTCAAACCTCGATTCCAAAATCCCGACATTTTCCAAAATTTTCAAAAAAACAAAAATCTGCAAGCGGCGATCGATCGCCTTCAACCAGTGGCCAAACAACGTCTCTCCACGATCGATCGCCAACCCACACACAATATATCGCCGAGACCACGCGATCGATCGCCCGCACTGTTCATCGTCACCAAAAAATGAGCTGCTCGTCGCGATCGATCGGCCCTCCTCGGCGATCGATCGCGACCTGCGATTTTCCGAAAAATTTGAGCTTCCATGGTGTTTTTGACACCCAAACTCAAAACCAACACCCCATACACCTTCAACACCTCAAATACACCATTTAAAACCAATAAAAACTATAAAAACCAAACATTGGATTTTAACCAAAATCCCCAAATTCCATAACCAATTCAAACCCAACCAAACTCTACAATACTACTACCAAATCGAAGACAATGGTGAAGGGAAGATGTATTCCTAATTATCTTCGAGAAATCCGGCTCCCGAGCCAAGCTACCAATGATTCCGTGCCAAATGACGGAATACCGAGTCCACTTGGTATATATAGTACCAAAACTTGAAAATACCAATCCTTCCACAAATACATCATGACTCATTAAAAATCATATGTTTTCAATAATTACCTCCCAATCTCTATTTTCATTACCAGCCCAGTACAAAGTACTCCGGACCCCAAATCCCACCAAAGACCAAATTTCAAGGTTAACACCACGACGAGAATACAATCTCATCCCTTGGATCCAATGACTCCAAATATCGGATTTAAAATCCTCGGGAGTCCCAATACCGTAATTAACTCATAATTGCCACAATTAAAATCCATAAGGGATCATTACCACACCGTGATTAACACCATTAATCCACGAGCATCACAATTATCCCCCACTAATAAAATTTTGTCCCTGAAATTTGCAAGTTGTACTCCACGTATTGCCGAGATTAAAAAATCCAAACGGATTCACATCGTCAAATCATGAACATATCATGAACGACACACCTACCGTGAGGACATCGACCTCGCACAAAATCCTGGAATGGAGTAAATCTCCCAAACCATCACAAACTCAAAGAAAGACGTCAGCATTTCCCCGATGCTAACCATTTCAAAAGCAGTCAGTCAAACATAACTGCAAATCAAACGAATCATTCATGATTCCAACAATAGATATCGCCTCGATGATATCTTTACGATTTAGCCTACGATGTTAACCATACATCGTTACCAAGGAAACCACCAGTACACTACAGTGTACATATACCAAATCCGGTTCCCGTTCTCCAATTCCACCTCCATCAAAGTAGCAGTTGCACCACCTTGCAACACGGATCGGGCAACTCATCGCTACCGATCAATACCCAAAACACATCTTTAAAGGTGTCTTCGTCCATAAGTTTCAAGAAATCATATCTTGGTCCAACAGCTCAACGAGACTCTACAAGGTCTCACATTCCCGAAAGGGCATGCAAAACAATCAATTGCATTCCCACCACACGTGTCAACCGCGACACCTAACAAATCCAAAACATGGCCATCCATCGCTTACCCTAGGATTCAACGATCCTAAAACAGAGATGTTATCAAATTACTCAGAAATGAAATACCATGTCCTAAGATACGACAATCCCTCCTCAGGGGAAGTCAACCAACCCTCACGATCATTCCTCAGAATGCATCGTGCCATCGAGATTTACCAATCTCAAGATGCCACAATCTCTCACAAGAGATTTGCCAAACCAAGCGTACTAGTCCGATGCTCGACGAGCATTAAGAAGAGTTGGCATTCATATACATACACATGTACACATGCCTAAGCACCAACACAACATGCATACTCAATGCAATAGACTCGGGTATCATCAATCATACCCAAAGTCCCATAACCAACTATCAATCCCCAGCTATTCTCACATCGCGGAGAATAAATGATTGACAGACCAACGAGCAATGGTGTGATTCCAACATCAACGCCACACAACCCGACTCATTGAATCTCCCAAAGATTCCCAATCAGTAGGTATAACAATACCGCCTTCTTCACAAGGAAAATTCATGAACTCATGACCCTCCAGCCTCGAACTGCCGTTCGGAAAAACCCGGATATATTTATACCCAAAACATATCCCAGAACCAATAATTTACACAACTGGTCCAGAATAGTGCATCAAAGCCACTATTATCAAAACGAAATCTGTATACACATCGTATACCCATTTTAACAATGCTCTGTACTAATACCATAGTACTACACAATCTCGAGCATTTCCCCGGAGACGTCTCCTCAACGTCTCACCGAAAGGTAAGAAATACATTACTCGGTCCAACACTAGTAATGATTACCATGGCTGATTTACAATCAACCCACGACCGATACCAGCTGTCTCCATGACAGTACAATCCAAATCTCTCAAAGAGATAGAATCAATATAGTAGTGTTACCCCACTAACTATATCCCACAATTCCGATTGTGACTCCCATTGTATTCTACATGCAAAGATGCTCAACCAGAGCTAACAACGACTTGTCGACACTCACGTTGGTACTCCCAACAGAATTGAGTTGTCCTGGTACAAGTCCCTCGAAACATTTGACGTATAAACGTCTCCGTGAGGTATTCACTGCCTCAATTATCATACCACAAGGAGACTACAAGAGTCTACCATAACCCTCATCGTATCACCATACGATTCACCAAACTCGAATCCAACGAGCAGTATAATGGCTATCACAAGCACACTAAAGCACTGCAACAAGACCTGGCTAGCGATTCGCTGGCCCCATAGGCTTATACCAACCTATCAACGTGACACACGTCCCATCCCGGTATACCATACCGTACAAACCATTAGAGTTGTGGGTCATCACCCAATATATCTCTACAACACCAAACACAATGGACATCCCGGTGTCCTTGCTCAACTCCCAAGCAATCCTAACCATTAGGATTCATTCCACACCCTCAAGGTGGGTGTGACCCTGTCTATCACACATCACAACGACAAGCGAGTAGTTTCCTCAATGACTACTCTTACCACCAATCACCTGACCTTAGCCATCCCAGCGAGTATACCCAAAGGTATCACTACTCGTAGAACATTTACCTCTAATGCATGATGCGGTACACTCACCGGTACAATGCATCCTAAAATTCATCGAGCAACCTGCCCGGCGTAACGGTCTCATCAATCGGTGACGTAGACACCACCTTGTGCTCATCAATGGCACTCCAACCATATGACTAAATACATACAACCAGACGTATTATTCATCAAAACGATGCTACATGTCTACATAGAACATCCACTATGTCATCGTCATCCCGTGACGGTTATGTCGACATATGACATCCAAATAACATCGTCAAACACATGACGGTATATAACAACACATGGTATTCACAATAATGCTAACAAAATAGTAATATACCATACCTCATCGCTATCAAGATAGCGGCATAAATGTATCCATCATCCTCCTGCGGTACACAAGCATCACCCATCGCTCGTAGGCGGCATAATCCAGTGCTACGCACATAGCGGTATAACCCATCGCTATAGAATCAGCGGCATGATCCCTTGCCATAAAGTCAGCGGCATGAAACATCGCTAGAAATGTCCGGTGGTATGAACCATCGCCAATAAATGTAGCGGAATGACCCGTCGCTATATAATACCCGGCGACATGAACCATCGCCAATAGAATGGCGGCATAAACCATCGCTATGAATACCCGGCGGCATAAACCATCGCCAATAGAATAACGGAATAAACCATCGCTATATAGATACCCGACGACATAAACCATCACCAATAAACTAACAGAATGAACCATCGCTATATAAATACCCGGCGGCATGAACCATCACCAATAAACTAGCGAAATGAACCATCGCTATACAAATACCTGGCGGCATGAACCATCACCAATAAACTAGCGGAGTGAACCATCGCTATATAAATACCCGGCGGCATGAACCATCGCCAATAAACTAGCGGAATGAACCATCTCTATACAAATACCCGGCGGCATGAACCATCGCCAATAAACTAGCGGAATGAACCATAGCTATATAAATACCCGGCGGCATGAACCATCACCAATAAACTAGAGGAATGAACCATCACTATATAAATACCCGGCGGCATGAACCATCGCCAATAAACTAGCGTCATGATGTTCCTCGCTAAGAAGCGGAAAATATCCCTTTTCGCTACTTCGCTTTGACATACCAGCGGCATAATATCCCTCGCTTAAGCGGCAAATATCCTCCATCGCTATCATATGACAACGGAAAGCTCATCGCTACGCCATATTAGCGGTATAATATCTCTCGCTTAAGCGGCAAATATCCTTCATCGCGGTGGTATGACAGCGGCGCCACTACTCCTTGTTTTGTCATGACAGCGGAAATACCCCTCGCTTCGACATATTAGCAGCGTAATATCCCTCGCAATAGTAATATGACAGCGGAATTATCCTTCGCTTCGACATATTTGCGGCAAATATTCTTCATCGGTATAATATGACAGCGACAAGTATTCACATGGCTACGTCATGCATGCAACCGTAATGCATAACCCGTATTCCAATAAACATCGCCATGAGTGTATTTAATGCACCTCGCTTCAAATGTGACATGCGGAATTTTACCATCGCTTCAATATTTAGCGGCAAAGCATTAAAATCATCACTCCGGTATATATGCAACCGTAATGCATAATCCATGTCTCATATGACCCTGTAACTACCATGGTTAGCAACAACATATTCCAATTATGAACACATATCATAAACGCACATAAGCAATATAGTTGTGCCACACAACACTAACTATCATCATGCATAAGTATGTGCTTCTCATTCCCATTAACATGTTCCTAGTCCCTCAACAACCCCAAAGAGCAAACCACTGCTCTGATACCACTAATGTAAGGACCCCCGTGCCCTTAACCCATTATTAGTGTATCTATCCATGCTATTAGTGCATACCATCATATTATTATGGGAAGGAAACCACATGCAATCATAGTATCATATACCATCTATAAAATTTCTTGTATTAGAACCCCATAATGTTCAACTTCCCCAACCAAAACCACTTTCATAGTATGCATCCTAACAATACACTAACATACTCTCAGTTCATTTAGCAATTCCGTATTTTAATTGCATGCAAACAAATAAATGAAGAGAGAAAAGCCATTGCTCATTTATACATTCCATATACATGTAATAACATACTCACATGAGATCACCCAATGAAACGTGTATTTAATGTATAAGATACTCTACCAAATGCGGCTATTGGTACTTCGATCCTGGAAGCACCTCCCATGCACTGCTTGATCTCAACTCTGGAGTTACATGCTTAATCAACCAGCTCTGGTACTTCAATCCTGGAAGTACCTCAATCAACATCCCGAGCTCAACCCCAAAGCTACCGCTGCACCTGTATCACCTGCCCCAACAGAGACAACCCCCACACGGGGTGAGCATACCAATACCACCAATCCAATAATCATAATATTACAGTTCATAATTTACAGAATGTAAATGCTATGAATTTAAATGATACACCCTGGATGGTATAATCCTCATCCGGGATCCCCTGTATTGTTCATGTCCTCAAAATAACCAAACCATTAAATTCTCAAAAGCCAGTTGATCATCTCATTGATCAACTAAAACCAATCCTACTATACCATTTCTACAATCAAATATGGATAAATCATCAAATATAGTACCACAGATATCACATATATCTAGCCAATGATTCCATAGTTCCGTTTCATAGCTCGCTCTACAATAGCGGCATTTTAACCCCACGCACGGTCAACAATAGCGGCGTCATAACCAATGGTCGCTCAACGGCGACGACATCTCAATCATTGCTCGCTCAAAAGCGGCACCATATGATTCCCAATGTATGTTCATTTATCATAGTTACCATATACCATGCATTTCAATATCCATTTATTGTAGATGCCACATACCATGCATTTCAATACTCGTTTATTGCAAATACCATATATCATGCATTTCACAGTTGCAATATTGTAACATGCTATGCTCGTACGTTATACGTACCTTATAATTCCGTAGTTCGAGTCCAACCTTGCTTGAGTCCCACGACCCAATGAGTTAAGTGCTAACTTGCAAATAACTCAGTTAAACATAGGCATGCAATCACGTGCCCAAGCACGTTCACAAATTCCAAACCTATCGTCCATCCATGAGGATTACCAAAATAAAAGCCCCCCGGCTAAGCATGCATAATACCCAAAATATTCCATTTTACAAGTTTAAAAGATAGCCCAAAACCCAACCGAGAAATCCATTTATTAAACTTTGGCTCCAACCAATCCATTTTAAAAGTATAGCATTCCCATTGAATGTAGACATTGCCCCGGAAACGGGCCCGTCAAACCTCGATTCCAAAATCCCGACATTTTCCAAAATTTTCAAAAAAACAAAAAGCTACAAGCGGCGATCGATCGCCCATTTCATCGCGATCGATCGCCTCCTACCAGTGGCCAAACAACGTCTCTCCGCGATCGATCGCCAACCCACACGCGATCGATCGCCGAGACCACGCGATCGATCGCCCGCACTGTTCATCGTCACCAAAAAAATGAGCTGCTCGTCGTGATCGATCGGCCCTCCTCGGCGATCGATCGCGACCTGCGATTTTCCAAAACATTCGAGCTTCCGTGGTGTTTTTGACACCCAAACTCAAAACCAACACCCCATACACCTTCAACACCTCAATACACCATTTAAAACAAATAAGACCTCTAAAAACTCAACATTGGATTTTAACCAAAATCCCCAAATTCCATAACCAATTCAAACCCAACCAAACTCTACAATACTACTACCAAATCGAAGACAATGGTGAAGGGAAGATGAATACCTGATTATCTTTGAGAAATCAGGCTCCCGAGCCAAGCTACCAATGATTCTTCCACCAAGGGAAAAAGAGGGGAAATGGGGGAAGGGTTTTGAGCGTAGAGAGAGAGGAGAGAGGGAAGGGTTCCGTGCCAAATTACGGAATACCGAGTCCACTTGGTATATATAGTACCAAAACTGGAAAATACCAATCCTTCCACAAATACATCATGACTCATTAAAAATCATCTGTTTTCAATAATTACCTCCCAATCTCTATTTCCATTACCAGCCCAGTACAAAGTACCCCAAATCCCACCAATGACCAAATTTCAAGGTTATCACTACGACGAGAATACAATCTCATCCCTTGGATCCAATGACTCCAAATATCGGATTTAAAATACAAACTACTCCGGACCCCAAATCCCACCGAAAGACCAAATTTCAAGGTTATCACCACGACGAGAATGCAATCTCATCCATTGGATCCAATGACTCCAAATATCGGATTTAAAATCCTCGGGAGTCCCAATACCGTAATTAACTCATAATTGCCACAATTAAAATCCATAAGGAATCATTACCACACCGGGATTAACACCATTAATCCCCGAGAATCACAAAACTTCGGGGAGGGATAAACCAAATTCCCCCCCCCCCCCCCCCCACATTCAGGCTCTGAACCAGAAAAAGGAGCAAGAGATGCGGGATCATCTCAGAATGTTTCTCGGGCATTTACTACAGGAGGAATACCCATGGAACATTTAACGGAAGTGATTGCCAAAACTGTAGGGGAAGTCATGAGGCAATTTATGATTTCCCCTCATCGAGAAGAGACCAGGGAGGAGGAAGAAAGCTCAGCCCCCACAAAAGAATCAGAAGAAGAAGTTAGGGAATCAAAAGATCTTCCTAGTCACTTGGGTGTGGACATGGACAAAGTTTTGCATCACCAGATTGGAGGACTTAAGGGGTGAGTTGCATCAAATACGCAACAAGATGGAAGGACGTATTTACTCGGCAAGGAGGAGCACCCCCATTCACTCCTTAAGTTATTGATGATCCCTTGCCCCCCAATTTTAGAACTTTAAATGTGGGAAATTATGATGGCAACACGGATCCAGAGGAATATTTGTCTCGGTTTGAAAACGCTTCACTCCTTCACCAACTGAAAGATGGAGTGAAATGTAGAGTTTTCTTGACTACAGTCGATGCCTGCTGCCCAATCCTGGTTCAATCAATTGCCATCAGGGGTCATATATTCCTTTCCTAGATTCAGTTCGCTGTTCCTTCATCAATTCGCGAGCAGTAGGAATTGCAAGAGAACAGCATTGAGTCTGTTCAGTCTCAGGCAGATGGAGAAAAGAGTCCCTTCAGGATTTTTTGAAAAGATTCAATCAAGCATACCTTGATGTTCCACATGTTACGTCCGAAATATTAGACAGCGCCTTCACTCAAAAGCTAAGGGAAGGGGACCTGTTCAGATCATTGGCAAAGAAACCACCTTCAGATTATGACGAGTTGCTGGGACGAGCCTCTCAATATGTTAATATAGAAGAAGCCCAGAGAATGAAACATAAGAAAGAAGCAAAAAATGGTGGTGAAATCAACAGGAAAGATAGGCCAATGGAATAGCCTAAAAGGAATTTTGATCCATACCTTCCGATGAGATTTCATCGGGAGGTAGCCATCAATCAAATTATGCTGAAGAGAGGTCGGGGAGGACCTTACAGAAGAGGGTTGTTCCTAGGAGGAAACATCCGAGGAGGAAACATTCGAGGAGGGAACATTTAAGGAGGAAGAATGGATATGAGGCAAGGAAGCAATGATGATCTGAGGAACAATGTCCCATTTCCTCGGAATAATGCTAATCATGGAAGAGGGACACCTCATCCAGTTCCTTGGGCAGTTCGGGGGGAATGATTAGAAGAAGGAAATCAAGTCCTCGGAGAAAGGACCTTGAGCAATGTTCATAACCGAGGAACTATACATATGATTTCTGGAGGAATATCATTTGGAGATTCAAACCGAGCAAGGAAACGTTATGCTCGAAGGCTCGAAGTATTATCCATCGACCCAAATCGTACACCCGAAGATCCTTCTATAGCTTTCGGGCCTGCAGACTTACATGGGATTTATCTTCCCCATGAGGATGCATTGGTTATCTCTGCCACAGTAGCCAATTATAATGTATAAAGATTGATGGATAAGATGTTCAAAGATCAGATAGGGCGGAATGTGGAAGTATATGTGGATGATGTCTTGATTAAAAGCAAGAAGGCACAAAATTTGATCGAAGATATGGAGGAAGTCTTCGCCACTTTGAGAAGGTTTGGCATTAAATTAAATCCCACCAAATGCACCTTCGGAATTCATAGTGGGAAATTATTGGGGTACATGGTAACAGAGAGGGGCGTGGAAGCCAACCACGAGAAGACCCGAGCCAATCCAGGAGATGAATCCTCCTAAAACGTCGAACGATGTACAAACGTTAGCAGGGAGAATAGCAGCGCTTAGTAGATTCATATCGCGGTCAGCTGATAGGAGTTTGCCTTTCTTTAAAGCATTAAGACGAGGAGTGCGATTCGAGTGGGATGATCAATGCCAAAAAGCCTTCGATGACTGTAAAAGAATCTAGCTCAATTACCATTGATGAATAAACCTGATCACAATGAAACACTCCTCATTTATTTGTCGGTGACAGAGGAGGTGATCAGTTCGGTGTTAATTCAAGAGAAGTTAGGGCAGCAGCAGCCGGTATACTATGTCAGCCGAGCTTTGCAAGGGGCCGAACAGAGATACCCTGAAATTGAAAAAGTAGCATTGGCTCTAGTCACCACTGCGAGAAGGCTTCGGCCATACTTTTTATCTCATCCTATCACGGTGGTGACGAGTACTCCCTTGGGAAGGCTCCTGTCCAAAGCAGAAATTTCAGGGCGGATGGTGAAATGGGCCACTGAATTGAGTGAATTCGATATTTCTTATCAGCCTCGAACTACCATCAAAGCTCAGGCCTTGTCAGATTTTCTGGTAGAGGTGACTCATACTCCTGAAGAAAAAGATTGGAATTTGTTTGTAGATGGATCATATACACAAATAGGGAGTGGTGCAGGAGTTGTAATCATTAGTCCTGAAGGAGAGGAAATTGCCGTAGAAAAACATTGATCGCTTTTATTTTTAAACAATTATTTCTCAGTGTAGCGATTCAATACCGCAAGTGTACGGTGTCAAGTTTTAGTATAATGATCTAGAAGTAAGGATTGTCGAACCCACAGGGACTTGTAGTAATTACCAAAATTAATTAGCGTTCTATATTAAACCTACGAAAATGGTTGAAAGGTTAACTACTTTACTCAACTCCAATATTCAACCACACCACAAAGAATTAAGATATTAAACAGTAGAGATAAATATCGAGACTTCGGTTCACTTGAGTAATCCCCCACAATTTACCTACTAGTTCTAATTAAAATTAATGCATCTAAGGTGACAAGTTTTTCGGTTATATCCAATATACTCTCTCGAGCTATATTAAACCTAACACTGAATTGCAGTAAGTAACTCTCGTTCACTTATTTAACAATTCAATGTTGCATACGTTCTATGAAAACCCTTAGCTTTCGATTACTAGATATCTATAGCTATCACTCGTGTATTTGACATCATCTCTCGATCTCGGTCTGAAATCCACGGTTTATGTTATTTGTTCCGTCTTACAATATCATCTCTCGATATCAAGCAAACTAACAACATTCAAGGAGTAGCTAATCCTTTAAAAGCATTAAAAGCATAACATAAACTCAAAAATAACAAAAACTCAATCAACAACTAGAATTAAAACTGTGGGTTCATACACAAGATCCCCTTGTCTCGATAACAAACTTAGCCTAGCATATTAACAGAAAAACAATGTTTCATAACATCCAACAACATTATAAACATTGGAATTCGAAAATAAAACTAAACAAAAGTTCAGAAATACTAATAAACACTCGATGTTGAATCGTGCGTCGATCTGTTGTTCCCGTCTCTAGCTGCGTTCCTTTGAATCGTCTTGAATGATGTTTCTCTTCCAATGGTAGGCTGCCTATCCGAGAGCTGAAAGAACCCCCACTTTGACCTAAAAACTTCAATTTATATGTTCCTTTTTGAGCCCAAGAGGTCTGGTACCAAAATAGCCCAAAAACTTAATTAAGGAATTTTTTAAGTTTTGGACTCTGCGTGCGATCGATCTCTTCGATTGTGCGATCGATCGCCTTCAGCTTTTTCTCCTAGCCGATGGTCTCTGAGATAGGCGATCGATTGCCTATATGTTCTGACCCGAGGCGATTGATCAGCTTGGTTTGTTGCGATCGATCGCATATCGCTTCAAAATTCCATCAGCTCTGTGGCTTCAGGCGATCGATCTCTTGTGATCGGCGATCGATCGCCTGTTGCTTTTATCATCTTTTTAGTCTTTTTCATATTTTTTTCCATGGCTTGCCTCGTCTTGTCACAGTTCCACCTTCTAGTCCATAAAATGGGGTTTTTTCCAGTATTTCTTGCACTTCTACTGGATTCCTGGAATTATAACAAAACACAACCAAAAGTATAAAATCTTCCAAGAATCACTATAAAAATCACAAGAAATATATGTAAATATAAGTGTAAAAATGACACTTATCAACTCCCCCAAACTTAACTCTTGATCATCCTCGAGCAAGAATAAAATTAAAAACTAGTGAATTCACAACAGATAAGTGACATGGATCATTTCGTGCTCATATGTTTATCTCAGACCTTTTACTCATACCACAACAAAGAATCCTTCAAATTGTTGGACACAAAGTGTTTTCTCTTTAGTCAAATAACAGTCTCAAATTCGGAACGTGTGTGTGTGCTGTTGTCAATCCCTGGTATCATACAATCATCATAGATCAAAACAGTGTTAATCAATAACAATCAAGAGTTTTCATCGAGAATCTCATATACCTAGTTTTCAAGCACTACTCCACTAATGTAATCAATTTCTAGACTTGGATCAAAAGGACTTTTAAAGCTTATAATGTTAGGCCTTTTGGTGTCGGTTACAAAGAAAAGATAGGATAAGTGCAAGGAAGAGAGTATATCATGTAAAGTTCATTTTTATGCAGCACATATCGGATTTCTCTTCTTTACTTTTAGCCTTGCCCGCTTTGGGTCTTATTTAATCAATTTTTGTTTTTTGTTTTTTTTCAAGGCTTTCTCTATCCTTTTCTTTTTCTCAATAAGCTCATCAAATATATTCATTTATACGCATCTAATGAGATTCATCATACTCCCTTAGGTTGAAGATAAAATCTTTCATTTTTTGGCTAAACAAGGTAGGTATAATGAGTTTATCAACAAAAGTCGAATGGTGGTTAATTTCTATTTTTATTCAATCAAGCTCAAAGTTGGACACTAGGGATAAATGTAGACAAGGTAGGCTTGAAAGACTCAAACGTTCCAAGGATCGCCTAAATCATATCCAAGTCTAGTTCATAATTATAAAAATTTACGCCTCAAAGTGCCATCATCAAATATGTTCTATGATCACTCTAAGATGCTCAAGACATGTCATCAAGTTCACACATATCATCACTACTTTAAATGTAATCAACAAGTTCATGACTCAATGTGCTCAAATTATTCCTCATTTTCAACATGTCAGCTCAACTCAAAATATTCACAACATGTTTACAA
The DNA here is from genome assembly GCA_907163345.1 of Haberlea rhodopensis. NCBI lineage: Eukaryota > Viridiplantae > Streptophyta > Magnoliopsida > Lamiales > Gesneriaceae > Haberlea > Haberlea rhodopensis. The sequence goes on from CAJQUN010000013.1 coordinate 6,674,747, forward strand.
TCATCAAGATTCAAGTCATCAGTAGAGTAAAACCAATATCATCATAGCATGGAGTCACTACTTTAATCCAATTACACTAAAAACAACTTTCCATGCTCTTCATCGGACTCATCGATATTAAGCTAAAATCATAGATTCCACAGCAGTAGACATGTTCAGACGCACAATTAAACATATTAAGACTTAGTATCAACACCATGCACACCTCAAATATACGCAAAAACACAATCCCCATCTCCACAATATCAAATGACAGTTCAACAATTACTCCCCCAAACTTAAGTAATACATTGTCCTCAATGTAGTGAACAAGAATAAGTAATAGGACAACGTAATACCTGTGGTGACAACCGTCAGTGGTCGTCACCCTCATCGGCATCGGCATCGCCATCATCATCATCGTCCTCAGTGGGGGGCGGGTATGGCTGGAGAGTGGGTGGCGTGGGGAAAACCAAGTGGGGGTGAGCTTGAGCCGCGACTGTATGCCAATCATAGGAGAACTGCAGGAACTCTCTCATTTCGGTGCGTAAGTCCTCCTGATTCTGTAAAATCTCCTCTTGGTTGCGTCGAAGTCGTCTATTCTCGCCCTGCATTAATCTTTGTCGAAAATTCATAGCCATCAACTCCTCCTCAAGAGATTGGAACCGTTGAGCATTGGGAGTTGGGTTGGCTATTGTAGAATAGCGACGTGGACCAGGTCAGCTCAATGACTCGGGCTACTCGGTCGCTTGTGATGGGCCTGGTTCGGACTCGGGCTCCGGCGGTGGTCGAGGAAGGCGAAGAGGGATGAATGGCACACTTGTCTCCTCATGAGACTCCCAAGGTACTTGTTCCTAGCGTCACAGCTCAGTGACTAAAGACGAAAATGGTAGACCAATCGTGGTAGAGCCTTCCACCGCTAATTTCATCGAGGAGTATATGATGCTCCCAATATCCACCGAGCGGCGTGTCATGATAGCAAAAACCAACACCGCTCTCTCCTTGGTAACCACGGCAGTGTGAGTAGATGGAAGGACTCGATGAGAAATAAAGGTAAACCATATGTCTGCCTCTGGTGTCAACTGAGTCTTCTTAACAATGTCTGATCTGCCCCTCCGAATTCAGAATCCATTCCTCCCCTTCCCTCGCATACTGGTCTCAATCACTTCATTGTAGTCAAGGTGGTGATGCAAATAAGCAGAGTATTCATCGTCTCCTATATTCGGCATCTCATATATGCAATTGATTTGGTCGCTATCAAAAAGAAACTTCTGTCCGCCGAATAGTCAGATACGGTCCGTTCACTGCGACCTTAAAGTTTGCATAGAGTTCCTTGACTACGGGAATGACTGCATGGCAAGGAGGTGTCACAAATCGCAACCACCCACGGCGTTCCGCCTCTCGGAGGATGGCCGAATATGGTGTGTCCATGTCCATTCCCCTCTCCCTTACCAAGGGCCTAGCATGCCATTTTTCATAGAATTCAGATGCGGCATGGTTAGCAAAACGGGTTGTGTCATATGTCGGTGTGGAGGATGAAGAGGAAGCCCCTCCTCTTGGCTTCTTTCTAGGTGCCATGATATGATATGTATGAAAACGACAAGCACTCCTCAATAAGTTCCAACAATGTCCACTTGACTCACACCACTTTCAAGAATTCACTTAGCACCACCAAGCCTCAACAACATCAATAATAGCAAGCTTCTTATACCAACATCAAAAATTAACTTTCCTCCCAACAAAGAAATTGAATCCTTGCCAACATTCCCCAAATATTTCGCAATTAAGCAATACCCTGAAATCTCAAGCCAATTTACCTCTAAATTTCGAAACTTGGATGATGTGTGGTCCTTGGCTTGGAGTAATCTCCACTTTGTGCTTGAATGTCCAACCGAGCTTGTAATCTGTAGAAGAAATTTGCACAACTTAGCTAATTGTAGTGGAGATGAAAGGAATTTGCTCTTGAATGAAGATTTGAGAGGAGATTTGGAAGGAAATCGAGGATTTGGGAAATTAGGGATGAGGGAATTAGGGATTTGAGAAGATGATGGTGGATTGGTGCAGAGTGAATGAATCTGATCTTTCTAAAAACAAAAAATCGCAACAGGCGATCGATCGCCTCATATGATGCGATCGATCGCCTGTGTCTAGTAGCCAATTTTAAAAATTTCATGTTGAGGCGATCGATCGCCTAATTTTAAGCGATCGATCGCCTACCTCCAGTGGCTTTTGTAAAAAAATATGTTCAAGGCAATCGCCCGCCGCATATGATGCGATCGATCGCCTGACTACAGTAGCGATTGGCGATTTTTGCTTAACGAGGCGATCGATCGCCTCATATGGAGCGATCGATCGCCTGTCCTCCAGTACAATTTTTTTTTTCTTTAAAACTCATTTCCTACAAAGAAGAAATTTTAAAGAGTTCAAAAACCAAATCAACATCATGAAACTATTACTAAATTCAAAAACAAAGGAGGAAGAAGAAAAATTAGTTCTTGATTTATAGTCCCAAGCTGGACTTCTTGTGTCTATCGCTTCATTCAACAAAATGGACAGTGGTGCACTCCGGTATACTGAAATCATGCCCTGTGGTAGTGCTTCAATCATCTGTGCATTCACTGTGAACGTTCCCTTGGTTGGATCATAGAGCTCGATTGCACCCGAGGGAAACATCTTGGAAATACGGAATGGTCCGGACCAACGAGATTTAAGCTTGCCTGGAAACAACCGTAATTTGGAGTTAAATAATAACACCATATCTTCTTCCTTGAAATCACGTTGACTGGATCCTTGCATCATGCCATTTTTTTGTCTTTTCTTTATAGATCTTGAAATTCTCGTATGATTGGTTCCGAAACTCTTCCATTTCATTCACTTGGTGGAGACGGTGATCACCTGCAGCAGTTAAGTCTAAGTTTAGATTCTTTATTGCCCAATATGCTTTATGTTCCAGTTCAACCGGAAGATGACATGATTTTCCAAAAACCAACATGTATGGTGTGGTGCAAATGATTGTTTTATATGCAGTTCTATATGCCCATAAAGCATCATCTAACCGTAAGGACCAGTCTTTTCGAGAAGTATTGCCAGTTTTTTTCTAAAATGCGTTTTACTTCCCTATTCGACACTTCCACTTGCCCACAAGTTTGTGGATGGTAAGGTGTTGCAACTTTGTGGGTGACTCCATATTTGCTTAAGAGTTTGTCAAAAAGTTTGTTGCAAAAATGTGACCCACCGTCACTAATGATTGCCCGAGGGGTGCCAAATCGAGTAAAAATATGTTTTTTTAAAAAACTGCACCACCACTCTAGCATCATTAGTGCGAGAAGCTGCAACCTCAACCCACTTTGACACATAATCGACCGCAACTAGTATATAGTAGTGTGAACATGAAACTGGAAATGGTACCATAAAGTCGATTCCCCAAACATCGAACAATCACATTCAAGAATATTGTTCAAAGGCATTTCCTGTCTCCTAGAAATGTTACCAGTTCGTTGACATCTATCTCAAGCTGAAACATACATGTATGCATCTTTAAATAATGTAGGCCAATAAAATCCAGATTCCAGTACCTTTGCAGCAGTTTTGGTTGGACCCATGTGTCCCCCTACCTCGCGATCATGACAATGGCTCAATATAGATGACATCTCCTCCTCTGGAACACACCTCCTGATCATGTTGTCTGCACAAACTTTGAACAACAATGGTTCCTCCCACATGTAGTGTTTAACATCAGATAAGAATTTGTTCTTTTGATAAAAGGTCATTTGTGGGAGGATACCGCTAACCAAATAGTTTGCAAAATCGGCATACCAAGGTAGGGCAAGAACTTGAAAGAGCTGTTCATCGGGGAATTTTTCGTTGATTTCTTCCACTTCATTATCATGTTTCTCAATCTCAAAATCAATCCTAGATATATGATCCGCCACTACGTATCTCTACACCCCACTTATCCTTAATTTCTAAGTCCAATTCTTGCAATAAAATAATCCATCGGATTAAACGTGGTTTATCGTCTTTTTTAGCAAGAAGATATTTAAGTGCCGAGTGATCAGTGTACACAATTACTTTTGATAGACAAAGATAAGAGTGAAACTTATCGAAAGCAAATACCACTGTTAGAAGTTTTTCTCAGTGGTGGCATAGTTTTGTTGTGCCTCATTTAACGTTCTACTAGCATAGTAAATAGTATGAAATACATTATTCCTTCTTTGTCCCAATACTACTCCGACAGCTGTGTCACTAGCATCACACATCAACTCAAATGGTATATCCCAGTCAGGTGCTATCAAAATAGGTGTTGTTACCAATCTCTCCTTGAGTGTCTTAAATGCCTACAAGCAATCAACATTAAAATCAAATGGTGCTTCTTTAGTCAACAAATGAGATAAAGGTTTTGAAATTTTTAGAAAAATCCTTTATAAATCGTCTATAGAACCCAGCATGGCCTAAGAAACTGCGAATGCCCTTCCACTGATACTGGTGGAGGTAGTTCCTGTATCACTTGTACCTTTGCTCGATCCACTTCAATACCCTTTTGGGATATTTTATGGCCCAAGACTATACCTTCTTGTACTATGAAGTGACACTTCTCCTAGTTTAGTACTAAGCTGTTCTCCTCACACCTTGTCAATATGAGATCAAGATTATGCAGACATGCATCAAATGAATTTCCAAACACAGAAAAATCATCCATGAATACTTCTAAAAACATTCCTACCATGTCATGAATATCGACATCATGTATCTTTGAAACGTAGCAGGTGCATTACATAACCCAAATGGCATTCTCCTAAGTGCAAACTGTACCATAACAAGTGAAGGTGGTCTTCTCTTGGTCCTCAGGTGCAATTGCTATCTGATTATATCCCGAATAACCATCTAGGAAGCAATAATAATCATACCCATCTAGTCTCTCTATCATTTTGATCAATGAAGGGAAGGGGAAAGTGATCCTTACGTGTAGCTTCATTAAGTTTTATATAGTCAATACAAACTCTCCAACTAGTGACTGTTCTAGTAGGTATTAATTCATTATTTTCATTGGTAATAACAGTCATACCCCCTTTCTTTGGTACACATTGCACCGGACTCACCCATGCACTATCTGAGATAGAATAGATAATACTTGCATCGAGTAGCATAATCACTTCGCCTTGACTACTTCTTGCATCTTTGGATTCAAACGGCGTTGTGGTTGCACCAACGGCTTGTAAGTGTCTTCCATCAAAATTTTATGCATGCACATCGATGGGCTTATTCCTTTTATGTCAGCCACTTTCCATGCAAAGGCTTGCTTGTGCTCCCTCAAAATCCTAAGGAGCTTCTCCTCGTCAATACCTGTCAGAGATGAAGACACAATTACTGGTAGCGAATTATTATTACCCAAATAAACATACTGGAGGTGAGTTGGTAGGGTCTTGAGTTCAAGATTGGGTGGTTCTTCAATTGAAGATTTCTGTGGCTTGATGTCCCTTTCTCCCAGCTCTCCTAACTTATTGCTTTGACGTCTAATGTAAGGAGGGTTAGCTCGCATCTGAGAAACAATATCTTGTTCTTCTTCATCCTCAAGCATGTCCTCATCATTAGTGAGATAAGCTTCCACTGCATCTTTGCATTCTGTTCGAAATACCATGTCAGATAACACATCAACATGGTCAATACTAAACTACATATGCTCGTCATGCTGGGTGTTTCATAGCCTTAAAAACATTAAAAGTAACTTGATCCTCCCCTACACGGAGGATCAACTTCCCTTGATGCACATTTATGAGTGCTTTGCCAGTGGCTAAGAATGGTCTTGCCAAGATCAAGGGCATTTCAGCATCTTCTTCCATATCTAACACTGAGAAAATCCACCGGGAAAATGAATTTATCCACTTTGACAAGTACATCCTTGATGAGTCCTCGAGGGTAGGTGATAGATCTATCCGCCAGTTGAAGTGACACTGTAGTGGGTTTAGGCTCGCCTAATCCCAACTTCCTGAAAATTGACAGTGGCAGTAAATTAATACTCGCACCCAAATCACACAAAGATTTAGTAAATGAAATAGAGCCAATGGTGCAGGGTATAGAGAAACTCCCTGGATCTTTTAACTTAGGAGGCAATTTGTTTTGCACAATCGCTGAACACTCCTCTGTTAAACTTACCGTCTCATGCTCTCCTAATTTCCTGCTTATTTGATAAAATTTCCTTCAAAAACTTAGCATAACTAGGTATTTGAAGTAAACCATCATCAAATGGTATATTGATATGTCATTTCTTAAAAATTTCAAGAAATTTTGCAAAACTTGCATCTACCTTAGCTCTTTTTAATGCAGCGGGAAAAGGAGGTGGGATTTGTACCTGCATTGGTGGTGTGATGGGTGTATTGATAGAAGACTTACCTTTCTCTTCAACGTCTGCTTCAGTATGTTCACTTTCCTCTATTTGTACTTCCTCAGCTTCCTCTTTCTCCTCAATAGGTGATCCGGTTTGCTTACCACTTCTCAATGATATAGCCTTTACTTGCTCCTTCGGATTTTCTCGGTATCACTAGGCAAGGTTCCTTGCATTCTTCCTGACAAAATATTCGCCAACTGTCCCACTTGAGTCTCCAAGTTCTTTATTGATGCATCCTGGTTCTGCATTCTGTTCTCCATTGATGTAATAAACTTGGTAAGCAACTCTTCCATACTCGGCTTTGATGGATAACCCGATGGAGGTTTTGGATTCAAAACATTCTTTTGTTTAGACCAAGAGAAGTTTGGATGATTCCTCCACGGTTGGTTATAGATGTTGGAGTAAGAGTTACATTGTTGTGGCCTGTTTCCTACAAAGTTAGCATTTTCAGTAGATTGCACAAAAGGATTACCTGCTTGGCATTCCGTGCTCTGATGGTTGCCTCCACATAAATCACATATGACCACTTGAGCTTGCATCACTTGCATGCTCAAGCTATCCATTTTCTTATTTAACGCCTCCAACTGAGCTTGTATCGATGTTACCTCATCAACTTGATGCACCCAATCGGTCTTTTGGGCACATTCCTTTCGGACTGCCACTGGTAACTGTTGGATGGCATTTCTTCCAAGAGTGTGTAAGCTTCCTCAGGTGCCTTTCTCATAATGGTACCTCCTGCTGCTGCATCAATCATGGATCTATTAGCAGAAAATAAACCATTGAAAATGTTTGTACCTGAAGCCAAATCGGTAAGGCCATGATGTGGGCATCTTCGAAGTAGATCCTTGAAGCGCTCCCAAGCTTCATACAGTGTCTCCGGATCATGTTGCATGAATGTGGTGATATCATTGCGCATCTTAGCTGTCTTGGAAGGGGGGAAGTATTTTGATAGGAAGGCTTGAGCCATCCTCTCCCAAGTAGTGATCGACCCTGCAGACAATGAATTCAACCAGCTCTTAGCTTTATCATTTAAAGAAAAGGGAAAGAGTCGTAACCTGATGGCGTCGTCAGTGATGTCATTGTGCTTGAATGTGTCGCATATCTCCAAAAAGTTGGAGATATGAGCATTAGGATCATCAGTAGTCGATCCTCCAAATTGCACAGAATGTTGAATCATTTGAATTATGGCAGGCTTGATTTCAAAGTTATTAGCCTGAACCCTTGGTCTAGTGATGCTAGACATGGTGCCTTGAAAAGTTTGTTGTGCATAGTCCATCATAGATCTTATAATTAGCACTTCATCGTTGTGTTGTCCACCATTCCCTCGATTATTCTCGGCCATCTCTCTAGTTTCTTTACGAAGTCTTCTGCAAGTTCTTTCAATCTCTAAGTCAAGTGGCTCTAATATAGGTCTGTCACTTCGTAGCATGCACTACAAAGACAACTCCCTGCAAAATTCAACACACGAAGGAAGAACAGTATTGAAATCGTATAAATCGTATAAAAATAATTATAAAAGAAAAATGGCTAAATTATAGTCAACTAATCTATTATGATATTACTTAAACTAGTCCCGGCAACGACGCCAAAAACTTGATCGCTTTTATTTGCAACAATTATTTCTCAGTGTAGCGATTCAATACCATAAGTGTACGGTGTCAAGTTTTAGTATAATGATCTAGAAGTAAGGATTGTCTAACCCACAGGGACTAGTAGTAATTACAAAAATTAATTAGCGTTCTATATTTAACCTACGAAAATGGTTGAAAGGTCAACTACTTTACTCAACTCCAATATTCAACCACACCACAAAGAATTAAGATATTAAACAGTAGAGATAAATATCGAGACTTCGCTTCACTTGAGTAATCCCCCACAATTTACCTACTAGTTCTAATTAAAATTAATGCATCTAAGGTGACAAGTTTTTCGGTTATATCCAATATACTCTCTCGTGCTATATTAAACCTAACACTGAATTGCAGTAAGTAACTCTCGTTCACTTATTTAACAATTCAATGTTGCATACGTTCTATGAAAATCCTTAGCTTTCGATTACTAGATATCTATAGCTATCACTCGTGTATTTGACGTCATCTCTCGATCTCGGTCTGAAATCCACGGTTTATGTTATTTGTTCCGTCTTACAATATCATCTCTCGATCTCAATTGCAAACTAACAACATTTAAAGAGTAGCTAATCCTTTAAAAGCATTAAAATCATAACATAAACTCAAAAATAACATAAACTCAATCAACAACTAGAATAAAAACTGTGGGTTCATACACAAGATCCCCTTGTCTCGATAACAAACTTAGCCTAGCATATAACGGAAAAACAATGTTTTATAACATCCAACAACATTATAAACATTGGAATTCGAAAATAAAACTAAACAAAAGTTCAAAAATACTAATAAACACTAGATGTTGAATCGTGCGTCGATCCGTTGTTCCCGTCTCTAGCTGCGTTCCTTTGAATCATCTTGAATGATGTTTCTCTTCCAATGGTAGGCTGCCTATCCAGAGCTGAAAGAACCCCCACTTTGACCTAAAAACTTCAATTTATATGTTCCTTTTCGAGCCCAAGAGGTCTGGTACCAAAATAGACCAAAAACTTAATTAAGGAATTTTTTAAGTTTTGGACTCTGCGTGCGATCGATCTCTTCGATTGTGGCGATCGATCGCCTTCAGCTTTTTCTCCTCGGCGATGGTCTCTTGAGATAGGCGATCGATCGCCTATATGTTCTGCCCCGAGGCGATTGAGCGCTTGGTTTGTTGCGATCGATCGCATATCGCTTCCAAATTCCATCAGCTCTCTGGCTTCAGGCGATCGATCTCTTGTGATCGGCGATCGATCGCCTGTTGCTTTTATCATCTTTTTAGTCTTTTTCATATTTTTTTCCCTGGCTTGCCTCGTCTTGTCACAGTTCCACCTTCTAGTCCATAAAATGGGGTTTTTTCCAGTATTTCTTGCACTTCTACTGGATTCTTGGAATTATAACAAAACACAACCAAAAGTATAAAATCTTCCAAGAATCACTATAAAAATCGCAAGAAAGATATGCAAATATAAGTGTAAAAATGACACTTATCAGCTATCCAGTTCGGTTTTCATTCCTCAAACAATGAAGCTGAATTCGAAGCTCTCCTCTCAGGTTTACGGGTTGCATTAGATGCCGGAGCTCGGAAAATAAAGGTGTTCATGGATTCAATGCTGGTCGTTCAGCAAGTAAATGGGATATACAAGGTAAAAGAAGAAAAGTTGAAAAAATATGTGGAGAATGCACGAACATTAATGACTCAGTTCCAAGATGCGGAATTGAAGCAGATACCGAGAGAAGACAATAACTGAGCCGACGCACTCACGAAGTTGGCTAGTTCCATTCATGAGTGGAAGAGCAGGAAAATACTAGTACAAGACCTTTTAATCTCGCACATAGATATCGACAGTATAATGAATCTTGAGCCATGTATTATATCCGATTGGCGAGAGCGTATCATTAAATTCTTGAAAACCAAGGTGTTGCCATCTGATCCGAAGGAGGCTGCTCGGGTGAAGAGAATTGAGAGTTGTTTTATATTAGCAGAAGGCAAACTGTTCAAAAGAGGATTTTCAACTCTGTTTTTGCAATGCACATCAATACAAGAAGGAGAGCATTTGCTAAAGGAGATTCATGAAGGATGTTGTGGAAATCATTTGGGAAGCAACATGTTATATTAGAAGGCTCTTCGAGCTGGATACTATTGGCCCACCATGAAAGAGAATGCTGAAGAGATTGTGAGAAAATGCAACAATTGCCAGAGACATGCAAATTTATCTCACGTGCCCGCAGAGGTCCTAAATAACAGTGTTATTCCCTGTCCCTTCAATCAATGGGGGATGGACTTTGTCGGACCTTTCCCTCTTGCCACTGGACAAAGGAAATTCCTTCTGGTAGCAGTTGAATATTTCACAAAATGGGTAGAACCTGAGCCTTTAGCAAAGATAACCGAAGAAGAAATCATTAGATTCCTATGGAAAAGCATAGTGTGTCGATTCGGGATACCAAGGAGAAAAAATTCCGATAATGGAAGGCAGTTTCAGGGGAAGAAAGTGCAGGAATGGTGCAAAGATATGAAAGTCAAACAAGTATTCACGTCAGTAGCCTACGCGCAAGCAAATGGACAGTCGAAGTTATTAATCGTATTCTATTGCATGGGATTAAGACGAAGCTGGAAGGCGCCCGAGGGGAATGGGTAAACGAACTACCTGGTGTCTTGTGGGTATACCGAACAACTCCTCGGGTATCTACAGGGGAAACTCCATATAGCCTAGTATATGGTTCGGAGGCCCTCATCCCAGCAGAAATTGGAATTGAGTCTCTCAGAGTACAATGCTATGATCCAGAACAGAATAAGGATATAAGGAAGCAGGAAGTAGATGAGATCGATCAGTTGAGAGAACGAGCTGTAGCAAGAACAGAGATATACAAAGTAAGGATCACCAATGCCTATAACCGAAGGGTTCGCCCGAGAACATTTCAAGTCGGAGATTTGGTATTACTAAGAACAAATCATGCTGGCGAGGTGAAGAAACTAGCACCCAAGTGGGAAGGTCCTTACAGAATTAAGGAAGTGATCGGAAGAGGATCGTACAGACTAGAAGATCATGAAGGTCGGGAGTTGGTAAGACCTTGGAACATTCATAATTTGAAGAAGTATTTTGTGTAATCTTTCCTTATTATTCTTGATTATGGATTTGTTAGCAATAAAATGAAATTATTTGATTCATTTAGCTTGTTCGGAATTTTAATGGTTTACTCGTGAGATCGGGATGTTTGGTCCACGTTTAAACTTAAAATTGCCCAAGTGGTTGTGCTCGGGGTAGCGAGCTTGTTCGGAATTTTAATGGTTTACTCATGTGATCGGGATGTTAGTCAACGTTTAAACTTAAAATTGTCCAAGTGGTTGTGCTCGGGGTAGCGAGCTTGTTCGGAATTTTAATGGTTTACTCGTGGGATCGGGATGTTTGGTCGAAGTTTAAACTTAAAATTGCATAAGTGGTTGTGCTCGGGGTAGCGAGCTTGTTCGGAATTTTAATGGTTTAATCGTGGGATCGGGATGTTTGGTCCATGTTTAAACTTAAAATTGCCCAAGTGGTTGTGCTCGGGGTAGCGAGCTTATTCGGAATTTTAATGGTGTACTCGTGGGATCGGGATGTTTGGTCCACGTTTAAACTTAAAATTGTCCAAGTGGTTGTGCTCGGGGTAGCGAGCTTGTTCGGGATTTTAATGGTTTACTCGTGGGATCGGGATGTTTGGTCCACGTTTAAACTTAAAATTGCCTAAGTGATTGTGCTCGGGGTAGCGAGCTTGTTCGGAATTTTAATGGTTTACTCGTGGGATCGGGATGTTTGGTCCATGTTTAAACTTAAAATTGCCCAAGTGGTTGTGCTCGGGGTAGCGAGCTTGTTCGGAATTTAATGGTTTACTCATGGTATCGAGATGTTTGGTCGACATTTAAACTTAAAATTGCCTAAGTGGTTATGCTCGGGGTAGCGAGCTTGTTCGGAATTTTAATGGTTTACTCATGGGATCGGGATGTTTGGTCCACGTTTAAACTTAAAATTGCCTAAGTGGTTGTGCTCGGGGTAGCGAGCTTGTTCGAAATTTTAATGGTTTACTCGGGGGATCGGGATGTTTGTTCAACGTTTAAACTTAAAATTGCCTAAGTGGTTGTGCTCGGGGTAGCGAGCTTGTTCAGAATTTTAATGGTTTACTCGTGGGATCGGGATGTTTGGTCTACGTTTAAACTTAAAATTGCCTAAGTGCTTGTGCTCGGGGTAGCGAGCTTGTTCGGACATTTATTTAAAACATCATTGTTGTTTTGTGTGAAGGAAAGTAGCCAAGTGAATAAGTAAGTTTATTCATATCGAAAAGTAATACAAGAGAAAGTAAAATCCCTATTCTACGGATGAAACATCTCTTCAGGGAGACTTTCTAAGGCAGCCCCCACATCGAGGAAATCTTTCGAAGCTCTTCGGGAGGGTAGCCTTGAGCTTTAAATTGGCTGGCACATGCTTCAAATCCATGATCAAAAAATTAGAAGCACGGTCCGCCACCATGTTACCGTACTCCGGAGACTTAAAAAATTCAGCCTTCTTGGTGAGCCAGAATTCTTCCATTCGAGCAGCAGCTGAAGATTTCTCTTGAGCAAGTTGCTCAGAGACGGATCGATACTGCTCAGCCATAGATTTGTACTGCTCCAATAAAGTAGAGTTAGCAACTTCCAGATCGGCTAATTTTGTCCGCTCTTCTGCAAGGGCTTTCTCCCCTTTATCTCGAGCTGACACCATGGCCAAGTGCCGCTCTTCCAGAAGACTCACAGACTTCTTCAGGTACTCACCCATATTTTCTAGTTTCTTGATGCGCTTCTGGTTATGGCTATCGGCTGATTGTACTGAGTGAAAACGGGTGAGAAGTTCACCCGCCATCATATGGGCCTGCATCAGAGCATAAAAAAAATGAATGTACCGAAAGGGACAGGCTGGGAAGATTAATTAGTAAGAATATCTACCTGAGTAAAGGAAGTGGAGAATTCGTTCACCAAGTTGCTGAAGGCCAACTCCAAGAGATATTTGCGGTCGGCGGAGTTGGGAGAATGGCATAAGATGGATTGGGAGGCTTTGGGGTCTGATTTCTTCAGTAGGGGGATGTAACCTTCGAGCTAAGCTGGAACAAGTATAACAGTCTGTCGTCAATCAGCTCCACAAGGTTGAAACACTGATCGCCAAGTTTACGACGAACCGACATATACGGTTCCTCCTCAAGGTAACCCTTGATTGATTTGCCCCTCGGGAGATTTTCCCTCCACTCCATGGGGCAATTCCAAGGCTGGAGCAGGACGAGGAAAAAAGTATGAGTTTTTCCAGTTTTTTTATAGACGATGGGTATTTTTTTGAGAAAACCAACCCCTGTCCGAGAAGAAAAATAGAAGAGCCCAATTTCTTTTTTATTTAATTGAAAAAAGCAGTGAAAAAGTTCAGGATTGGGGCCGAAACCCAAAAAAAAAGAACTATGAAGAAGCCCACTAGTAGCTATAACTATTAGGGAACAATTGGCTAAGGGAAATAGAAAAATAGGAGGCCACTTCGATAAAGAAGGGGGGAATAGGAAAGCGAAGCCCTCCTCGGGGCTGGTCTACGTAAAAAGGAAAAAACCCCTTCGGGGGAAGTGGGGACGAGATCCGTAAGGGGGAGCAATAATAGAAGTCCCCTCAGAAATCCCCCATTTGGCTCGAATATTACTTAAGTGCTGATGCGACTTGACTTTAGACTCAAAAATCTCAAACCAAAGAACGCGGGCTTTCACTAAATCCCGCTCTGTAGCAAGTCTCTGCTCATTTATACGAGTAGCTGAAGCAGCAGAAGAGCTTAAAGTCTCTTCACTATAAGAAAAAGAAGAGGGTTGAGGAGAGAGGCTAATAGCGTCCTCCTCATTGAACATCTCTATCGCCTGTAGTGAAGAATCGGCCGAAGAAGAAACCATACTTAGTGATTAAGAGTTGAAATTACTGAGGCAAGTTGTTCGATCGTCTGATGCTAGCTCGGAAGCAAAATACAGCAAGGTAAGATAAATGAAGAGAATGGATGGATGATCGCTAATATTTTAAACAATTATTTCTCAGTGTAGCTATTCAACCGAAAGTGTACGGTGTCAAGTTTTAGTATAGTGATAATATAAGTAAGGATGTCGAACCCACAGTGACTAACATATAAGTACCAAATAAAATTAGCGAAATTATAATTAGCCTACGAAAAAGATAATTAATTAACTAATAAAACTAAAGAATTAAAAACTCAAAATTAAAACAACTCCTCTGAAGATGCGAAGGAATTCGGCTCAAGAAATCTATCAAGATGTTCGTTCAATTGTGTATCGTCAATGATTTGTTTGTTGAAACAATTACTTATCAATCAATTCTTAAGGTGACGGATTTCCGAATATAATCAATACACTCTCTCGAGCTGTATGAAAACTAGTAATAAATTGACGCAAGTAACTCTCGTTCACTTAAACCAATTTAATACTGAATAAATCTCTATGAAAACCGTTGATCTTTAAATCTTTCAATTTAAAGTGACCACGTATGTGATTTAATCTCTCGATCTAAATCTTAAACATACAACATGAATTATTTTAGCGTATTATAATTTCATCTCTCGATCTCAATTATAATTCACAATATCAATCAAAGGTAGCTAGACTTTGATAGCATGAAGCATATAATTCATGAACAATAGATATTAATTCACTCAAACACAACCAAATCAAAGATTCAAACACAAAATTCCTTAAACTTGATAGAATAAACCCAATTAAATTAAATTAAAATCAAATCAATAAGATGCTTAATCGTCTCTCGACCTCAAAAACATCAAATAAATATGAAAATCAAATTAATCTAGAGTTTAGAAATACGATAAACGTAGGAGCGACTCCGTGCGTTGAACGATCTTTCTTCTCTTGCTTCGTACCTTGCACTTCAAAGGATTCTTCAACCTTCTCTTGTTCCGGGAGGATGAAAGGCGGCTCAAGAATATTTATTTAGATCTGGTTCTATTCAGAATATGAGATCCAATTTTCGTGCCTCTTTTCCTTATTTATAAAGGAGGGGAGATATGGAAGTGTTTCCAAAAATCAAACCAAATCAAGACTTTTATTTTCAGAAATTCTCCGTCTCGATCGATCGGTTGATATGTCTTGATCGATCGAGCGCTTCAGCTTTCGAGTATGAGTTTCTCTACCTCGCTCGATCGATCGAGCTGGAGCTTCCGATCGATCGAGCTTTCTTCACATTTTCTTGCCAACTCTCTGCCTCTCTCGATCGATCGAGCTAGTGATTCCGATCGATCGAGCTCTGAAATAAAATGTTAGCCAAAACTTCTGCCTTACTCGATCGATCGACCTCCTGTTCCGATTGATCGAGAATGTCAGAACTCAAATTCGTCATTTATTGGCTTGATTTGATCCGTTTTCTTCTTTGTAGTTCAATTCTTCCAAATTCCACCTAGATTCCTGAAACAATCAAATAAATACCAAAAAGCATAACATCTTCACAGAATCTACACGAAAATATTTATAAATCAAAGCCCAAATACTCGTAATAATCAACCCTACCAACTCCCCCAAACTTAGATTTGATCGTCCTCGAGCAAACATTAAGATCAAAATGCAAAGTTCATCATCACATACTTTGAATGAATTAACTTAGCAACTCAATTGTAAAAGCTCAGAAATCCCATTAACACCTCAACCATAAGTCTATCCAAAAATTAACAAGAAGTGTTTTCTCCTAAGCCAAGCAATAAATCGCAAAAGCGGAACGTGCGTGTGTGTTCATGTCAATCATGAGTTTCATATATACTTTTAGGATAAAAAATGCTATTAAACTCAAAATCAAGATTTACTTTTAAACACTTCATAAGCCTACTTTTCAAGCACTTCTCTACTAATGTAGTTATTCCCTAGACTTGGATTAATAGGTCTTTTAAAGCTTGTAATGTTTGGCCTAGGCGTTTGGCTTCAAAGAAAAGATAGGGAAATACAAAGAAGAGAGTATAATCATAGAAAATTTAAACTTTTTAGCACACTTTGAGCTTCTCTTCTTTTTTCTAGCCTTGGCCACTTTGGGTCTTATTTATTCACTTTTTTCTCAAGGCTTTTTCTATCTTTTCCTTTTCTCATTCATCAAATTTTTACAATACGCTCATCAAAGTTTAGCAATTCAAGTGCATCTCATGAGAATCATTATACTCCCCTTAGGGTTAGGATAAAAATCTTCCATTTAAGCTCCATTCTTTTATCATTTAGGCTCAAAGTAGGGAACTAGAGATTAATATAAACATGGTAAGCTTGAAAAGCTCAAACGGTCCAAATATCGCCTAAATCATTTCCAAGTCTAGTTCCTAACTATAAAATTTCGCCTCAAAGTGCTCTCAAATAGGTTCTAAAGTGTTTTAAGGTCCTCAAGACAAATCATAGTTAACACAATTGTTCCAATATACAATTCGCTCAATCATGAGCCAAAAGTGCTCAAAATATTCCTCAATTTTTGAAATATTAACTTAACCTAAGATATTCACAAACAAGTCAAAATCTTCAAGACTTAAGTTGAGATGGGGATTAATATCATCATGTAATACCATTGCAATTCTAATTCATTATTTCTAAATGATGAACTCATTTTCATGAATTTATTTATTTTTATATGCCCAAGAACGATCTAATCTTATAATAAACTCATCATGCAAGGAAGTACCACAAATCAACAGCAGAAACCAATAAACACCCCCCCAAACTTAGTACATGCATTGCCCTCAATGTATGGTAAACAATAAATGTGAAGGCAAAGCACATACCTCGACGACGATCGTCAGTGATCGTCGTCCTCATCATGCTCCGGAAGTGGTACTGGGTAATATGGCTCCTCAAGCTGGTATGGTGGGTGTGGCGGATAATCCGGTGGTGGTGGTTGATGGTATGGAGGGAATGGTCGAAATTGCGGCTCAGGCGGGAACTGAATATATGGGAAACCTTGGGCCAAGGCATTATTCCACGCACATTGGTATTGCAGGTGCTCACTTATCTGTGCTTGGCCCCACTATAGTTCTCGTTGCAGATTTTGGATGCTTTGCTTCTCCAGGTGGAGGTCTTGGAGATCCCTGTGAAGGGAAACCAAGGTAATCGCTGAATGCTCTGCAACGTGTGTGTGTGTTATAGTCAATCTCAAGTTTCATGCACATATTCAAGATCAAATCATGCTAATCAACTCAAAGTCGAGATTATCATGAAGCATTACATAGGCCTATTTTCAAACAACTTCTCCACTAATGATAGTTACTCCCTAGACTTGGATCAAAAGGACTTTTTAAGCTTGTAATGTAAGGCCTTTGGTGTTGGCTTCAAAGAAAAGATAGGATAAGCGCAAAAAGAGAGTATAATCATTTACAGTTCAAATTTTTCGCACACATCGAGCTCCTCTTCTTTTTCTTTTATAGCCTTGTCCACTTTGGGTCTCATATGTTTATTTTTTTTCTTTTCAAGGCTCTTTGTCTATCTTTTTCTTTTCTCATTCATCAATAATTTTCAATAAGCTCATCAGGATATAACAATTTACGTGCATCGAATGGAATTCATTATACTCTCTTAGGGTAAGGATAACTTTTTTCATTTAGGCTCAAATAAAGGTAAGTATAATGAGTTTGCCAAGAATGTCGAATGGGGTCTAATTATATGCAATGCATATACCATTTTTTTCAATAAAGCTCAAATGGGATACTAGGGATTGATATGAATCGTGGTAAGCTTGAAAGGCTCAAACGTTTCAAAGATCGCCTAGATCATTTCCAAGTCGAGTTTGTAACTATAAAATTTCACCTCAAAGTGTTATCATCAAATAAGTTCTAGGATAACTCTAAGATGCTCAAGACAAATCATCAAGTTCACAACGATTATCACTATTCAACATGCAATCCACAAGATCATGACTCATTGTGCTCAAAGTATTCCTCATTCTTGACATGCTAACTCAAATTAGGATATTCATGTACAAGTCCAATCACAAATCAAGTTCATATGCATAGTGAGATCAAAATCCTCATTGAATAGTCACTACTATAATTCATTCTTTTCTCAAGTTTGAACTCATAAAAAAAAAATTTAGCTCATAATAATCGGACGATTCAAGTGTCATTTAAGCACACAACATGTGGTTAAAACAAGTAAAGCATGCAAACTACTACTCCCCCAAACTTAAATCAAACATTGCCCTCAATGTTTAAAAGAATCAAAAGGGAAACAGTAAACTCCCCTGATCAAGACGCTTGCATGAGGGTTGAGGAAGATTTGCTTTTGAAATCTCCACTGTTGTAGGGGTTCATCGCTCCAACCAAGTACCTAGGAAGAGAAGAATGCATATGGTAAAATATTCAACTTGAGAGATAAACAAAACTAAAATGAAAACTGAAAAATAAAACAAAAATAACAAAAGGATACGCTTGGGTTGCCTCCCAAGAAGCGCTGATTTCTAGTCTTCGGCTTGACCATCAGAAGCAACCATCAAAGAGCGGCTGCCGCCCATAGTAAGTATCGTATGATACCACTAATGGGTCTTCATTCAGTATGCCCTCAAGATTGGCAAGATTGTAACAGTGTAAGCTCGTCTCTCCAACAACATTCTTGAATTGGTAGGCATGGGAGAATTATTCTCGACTTGGCTTCATATGGAGGATGTAGTGCGGTGCAGTTGGCATCGACGGAAAATATGGATCCACATATGGCATAGAACATGTCTCCATCGATGGGCTCAAATCGGAATCTTCGAAAGTTTCTTCCTTCTCCAACATCACATTCGACTCATCTTCACATGGGAACTCCTCGGATAACATTTCTGAAGTAAGCTCAATCTCTTGAAGAGGCTCAAGTTCCCTTGACTTTTCCACATGAGTCGGATCACTCCCCCAAACTTGGTTGGTTGAGTAATCATTATCATCATCATATAACCAAACTCGATTCGTCGCCTCTTGATTTGTAGCTCTCGTCTCTTCCTCCTGGCAGCTAGTTGAAATTGTTTCAATAAGGACCGCCATTTGCTGCTCCAGGTGGCGCATAGAGTTGGTTTGGCACTCCAAACTGTTCTCAGTTGATGCCATGAATCTCACTAAGGTATCCTCTAACTGAGTTGTGACATCTACAGAACTATCTCTCCTCTCTTCGCGATGTTCAAATGGTTGTGGTGTATCAATAGGGGAGCGAGGCTCAAGTGGGTAATTGTGACTCCAACCTTGTAGTGAAGGATCACAATGCCAGTGATGATCGAAGTCCGCCATATCATTGAACAGGTGCACCACACTGTCCTCATCTCTATCAACCAGGGGACTCCCAGTCATCAGTGCTCCGCTCAATACCCATTCTCGTGTCTGTGCATCCAACCCTTTGAAGAAATATTGCAGAAGAGTGTAGTTCGAAAAGTTATGATACCGGAATGTGTTGGCCAATTCATTGAATCTCTCCCAAACAGCGTAGAACGGCTCGGAACGTTGTTGGGCAAAGCTTGTGCAGGCTTGTTGATGTAGCATCTCCAAGTACCTCACAAGACAAACAAAACAAAAACAAAATAAATATATATAATTTTTTTTTTTGAAATAAATAAACAAAAATGGTTAAATTACAGTCGAAGAACCTAGTATGATATTACTAAAGTTAGTCCCCGGCAACGGCGCCAAAAACTTGATCGCTTTTATTTTAAACAATTAATTCCAATCTAGCGATTTTAGACCGCAAGTGCACGGTGTCAAGTTTTAGTATAGATAGGAAGATACGGATTGTCGAACCCACAGGGACTAACACGTAAGTACCAAATAAGAAACTTTTAACTATATTTAACCTACGAAAATTAATTAAATAATTAAACTACTAATTAATTAAAATTAACTACTAATCCAACCAAGTCAATCAAAATAAACGAGAAAAATCCACTAGATAAGATTATCGAGACTGGCTCACCAATGCAATTCCCTACAATTCTCGATTGAATATTCAAATATTTCTAAGGTGACGAGTTCTCCCAATTTATCTAATACACTCTCTCGAGCTATATTAAACCTAACACCGAATTGTAGTAAGTAACTCTCGTTCACTTATTTAACAATTCAATGTTGCATAAGATCCATGAAAACTCCTAGCTTTCAATTACTAGATATCTATGGCTATCACGCATGTATTTGACATCATCTCTCGATCTCGGTCTGAAATCCATGGTATGAGTTATTAATTCAGTATCATAAAATCATCTCTCGATCTCAATTACGATACTAACATCATTCAAAGGTGATCAAACCTCTAAAAGCATGAAGAACATAAAACATACGCAAAGAACTATAAGAATTCAATCATTAAATCATCAAATCGAAGGTTCATAACAAAGGTTCGCCTAGCCTCGATAAATAAAATTAGTTCCTCATAATAAATCAAAGCAAATCAAAACTAATATTAAAAGACAAGAATAAACTCCCGATGTCGACGTCGTTCGTAGGTCCTTGCTCCTTCTCTTGCTTCCTTCTCGATCGTCTCTTTTTATCGCCTTGTTGGGTTGTTCCAAATCCTAGGATGAATGGGTGAAGATGGATGAAGGATGAATGGTAGAAGGATGGAGTGAGGTGAGATGGTGAAGGAAAGGGGAGAAAAAGGTGGACGTGAGTTGTGATTGGTGAAGAGATGGCTTGCGTGAGGATTGGTGAGGGGAGAAAAGGTGGAGGCATGTGATTGGTTTTGGGTGAAGGTGTAGAAGAGGTTTTGATGGTGAATGGGTGTATGGAGGCTATTCCCTAGGTTAAAAATATGATTTGGGTTGTGATTTTCGTGTCTAAAGATATAGGGGAAGGAATTATGGACTTCCTTTTTGCATACAAACTCTACAAGGAAGTTCTTTTTCTGAAAACTGCTTCGGCCGATCAATCGGGACTGACTGCTCGATTGATTGCCAACATTCTGCCAGCCTCGATCGATCGAGATTTGAATCTCGATCGATCGAGAAGATTTATATTTTTTTCTTCGCCTTTTCACCTTCTGGCGAGTTTCGTATTGTGGCCGTAACTTTCTCATAAAAACTTCGAATTTGATGAATCAGCTGTCCACGCGAAGATAAGAGAAAGTTCTACAACTTTTATATGGACCACATTTCCAAAACTTGGCTCGAACATATAGTAATTTGAGGAGAAAGGAGCAACATGTGTCTTGGATTCTGGTTTTTTTTCCTCTTTTCTTAACTTTATTCAATTTTTCATCATTTTAGCTTGATTTCTTCCCCTTTTATGAATTTCAACTTTGATTCCTGAAATATAGAAATATATACCATAAAACGGAAAATAATTCAAGAAATCAACACGAAAACATATACAAATCATAGCATAAAAACGCGTAATAATCAACCCTATTGTTGGGGTTCAACAATTGCCTCTGCTTTGTGATCGGTCGAACACGTGGCGCTTGTGCCAGTGTATGGTTGAAAAGATTGATGTTGCGCCATTACCCTTAACTATAGTTATTGGTAAAGCGGTAAGCGCTCGATCCTACAATTGGTATCAGAGCCAAGGTCGCGTGTTCGATTCCCATGAGTTGCAGAGAGTGCAATTATTGGGGGAGGGATTGTTGGGGTTCAACAATTGCCTCTGCTTTGTGATCGATCGAACACGTAGCGCTTGTGCCAGTGTATGGTTGAAAAGATTGATGTTGCGCCATTACCCTTAACTATAGTTATTGGTAAAGCGGTAAGCGCTCGATCCTACACCTATCAACTCCCCCAAACTTATCACTTAATCGTCCTCGATTAAGCATTAAAATTACAAGGTAGAGTTCATTCTTGATATTTGAAACAATTATTTCATGACTTATTTTATTCTCAGAAATCTCATGCACATATACAAAAGTTGACGAGACATGTTTTCTCCTAATTCAAGCTATATATCTCAAAATTGGAACGTGTGTGTGTGTTATAGTCAATCTCAAGTTTCATGCACATATTCAAGATCAAATCATGCTAATCAACTCAAAGTCGAGATTATCATGAAGCATTACATAGGCCTATTTTCAAACAACTTCTCCACTAATGATAGTTACTCCTAGACTTGGATCAAAAGGACTTTTTAAGCTTGTAATGTAAGGCCTTTGGTGTTGGCTTCAAAGAAAAGATAGGATAAGCGCAAAAAGAGAGTATAATCATTTACAGTTCAAATTTTTCGCACACATCGAGCTCCTCTTCTTTTTGACCAGTATCTCCCGATGAGCTGTTGGGAAGAGCTTCCAAATATATTAATCTGGAAGAAGCCCAAAGGATGAAGCAAAGAAGAGATGGTAAAATTGGGGAAGAAGTGAACAGAAAGAACAAGCCAGTGGAGCCAATCAAAAGAAGTCTTGACCAGTATCTCCCGATGAGATCTCATCGGGAAGTAGCCATGAACCAAAGTATGCCGAAAAGAGGTCGGGGTGGACCTCATAGAGGGGGACCTTTCCGAGGAGGAACGTTCCGAGGAGGGTCCTTCCGAGGAAGAGGACCTCGAGGAAGAGGTTTTCGAAGTGGAAGATCTAATGAGTCTGATGGAAGGCGGGGACTTAACGAGGAGTTCAAAGACAATAATTTTATTCCTAAAAATAGCATAAATCCCGGAAGAGGAGCGCCTCAGCCAGTTCCTTGGTCAGTTCGGGGAGAAAGAGTAGAAGGAGAAGAAGAAACCTTGAACAATGTCCCTAATCGGGGAACTATACACATGATATCTGGAGGAATGTCGGGTGGAGATTCGAACAGAGCAAGAAAGAGTCATGCTCGGAAGCTTCAAGTATTATCTATTGACCCCAATCATGTACATGATGGTCCGTCCATATCTTTTGGGCCCGCAGATCTACAAGGAATCCATTTTCCTCATGATGATGCGCTGGTTATCTCTGCTACAATGGCTACTATAATGTACAGAGGATTTTGTGGATACGGAAGCTCAGCAGACGTACTTTTTCTTAGTACGTTAAACCAAATGGACTTGGGGAGCTTACCTATACTGAAGGTGAATACATCTTTGCACGGATTTGCAGGGGAGGTCATAAATCCGATAGGGCAGGTGTCTCTACCAGTTACACTTGGTGAAGAATCAAGGATCAAAACGAAGATGATAAAATTCCTCATTGTGGATGCACCATCTTCTTATAATGTAATATTGGGAAGGCCAGCCCTAGCCGCCTTCGAAGCCGTTGCCTCCACCTATCATCTAACCATGAAATTTCCAGTAGGAGAAGAAGTGGGGCAAGTAAGAGGTGATCAAAGCTCGTCGCGGAAATGTTATGTGCAAGAGTTAAGGCAGGAAAGAGAAAAGAATAAAGAAGGAAGAGAACGGGGGGGGGGGGGGGAAGTGAGAAGAGGAAGCGGGACGATGAGGAACGAGTAACCCCCGAAGAAGAGTTCCTCAACATTTGGGTCACCCTACTAGAATTACTAGGGTTGGATCCCAACTTGATCCGGAATTACGGGAAAAGGTGGTTGATTGTTTAAATCATCATGTGGATGTATTTGCATGGAGTACATCCGATTTAGTTGGAGTAAAACCTGAGATTGCTGAACATCGCCTCAATGTGGATCCCAGTGTTCGGGTGATAAAGCAAAAGAGGAGGCATTTTGGGCCAGAGAAGGACGCTGTCATTGCTAAACAGGTAGAGGAGTTGCTAAAGGCAGGCCATATTCGCGAATTCGGTTTCCCTACATGGCTCTCAAATGTAGTTTTGGTGCCTAAAGCTGGAGATAAATGGAGAATGTGTGTGGATTTTAGGGATGTGAATAAAGCATGTCCCAAAGATTGTTATCCACTGCCCAGGATTGATCAGTTAGTAGATTCTACGGCCGGACATGAATTATTATGTCTTATGGATGCTTATCAAGGATATCATCAAATCCCTTTGGCATAGGAAGATCAATCAAAAGTGAGTTTTGTTACAGCAGGGGGAACCTTTTGTTATGTGGTAATGCCTTTCGGATTGAAAAATGCTGGAGGCACTTATCAAAGGTTGATGGACAAAATGTTCAAAGAACAGGTTGGTCGGAATGTGGAAGTGTATGTGGATGATGTCCTGATTAAGAGCCGAAAAGCCGAGGACTTGGTCAAGGATATGGAAGAGGTCTTCAACACCTTAAGAAAATTTGGCGTGAAGTTGAATCCCGCAAAATGCACTTTCGCGATTCGTAGTGGCAAGTTTCTTGGATACATGGTCACGGAAATAAGTGTTGAAGCTAACCTGGAGAAAATCCGGGCCATACGAGAAATGAACCCTCCAAGGACACTAAATGAAGTGCAAAGGTTGGTAGGAAGAATAGCGGCACTGAGCCGATTTATATCCCGATCAGCTGATCGGAGCTTGCCTTTCTTCAAAGCATTAAGGCAGGGAGTCAAGTTCGAATGGAATGACCAATGCCAAAAGGCCTTCGAGGATCTGAAAGATTATTTGGCTCAGTTACCTTTGATGAACAAGCCTGATCCTAAAGAAATGCTTCTCGTCTATTTATCGGTGGCCGAAGAAGTAATCAGTTCCGTGTTAATCAGAGAAAGGTCAGGACAATAGCAGCCCATATATTATGTCAGTCGAGCCCTGCAAGGAGCCGAGCAACAATATCCTGAAATTGAGAAGTTAGCATTAGCTCTAGTCACCACAGCGAGAAGACTTCGGCCATACTTCCTGTCTCATCCTATCATGGTAATAACAAACACTCCTTTGTGTAGACTTTTATCCAAAGCCGAGATATCAGGGAGGATGGTAAAATGGGCCACCGAGCTGAGTGAGTTTGATATTACTTATCAACCCCGAACTACAATCAAAGCTCAAGCACTGTCAGATTTTCTAGTAGAAGTCACTCATACTCCGGAGGAAAAAGAGTGGAGTTTGTTTGTAGATGGATCATCTACCCGATTGGGAAGTGGAGCAGGTGTCATACTCATTAGTCCCAAAGGGGAAGAAATCAGAGTTGCCGTCCAGTTTGGGTTTCTTTCCTCAAACAATGAAGCTGAATTTGAAGCTATCATTTCAGGCTTCCGAATAGCATTGGATGCTGGAGCCAAGAGGGTAAAAGCTTTTATGGATTCAATGCTGGTTGTTCATCAAGTGAATGTGGTATACAAGGTGAAAGAAGAGAAGCTTAGAAAATATGTGGAAAATGTGCGGGCAATGATGGCTCAATTTCAAGAGGTGGAATTAACGCAAATACCAAGGGAAGAGAATACTCGTGCCGATGAATTAGCAAAATTGGCTAGTTCAGTACACGAGTGGAAGAATAGGAGTGTGCTCGTACAAGAGCTTTTGATCTCTCATATATCCATCAATAGCATCATGAATTTGGAGCCATGTATTATATCCGATTGGCGAGAGCATCTTATTAAATTTTTGAAGACAAAGATTATGCATCCTGACCCAAAGGAAGCTGCTAAAGTCACAAGAATGGGGAACCGATTTGTGTTGATAGAAGGCAAGATGTTCAAGAAAGGATTCTCAATTCCTTTTTTACAATGTGCCTCGAAGCAAGCAGGAGAGCATTTATTAAAGGAGATTCATGAAGGATGTTGCGGAAATCATGTGGGGACTAACATGTTGTATCAGAAATCCCTTCGAGCTGGGTACTATTGGCCGACGATGAAGGAAGACGCTGAGGAAGTTGTGAAAAAATGCATTAATTTCCAAAGACATGCAAATTTATCCCATGTACCTGCGGAAGTCCTTAACAGTAGCATCATTTCCTGTCCCTTTGACCAATGGGGAATGGATATTGTTGGACCATTTCCTCCCGCTACAGGGCAGAGAAAATTTCTCCTAGTAGCTGTTGAATACTTCACTAAATGGGTGGAAGCAGAACCATTGGCTAAAATAACTGAGGAAGAAGTCATCATATTTTTATGGAGAAACATAGTATGCCAGTTCGGAATACCTCGAAGGGTAATTTCCGACAATTGAAGCCAGTTTCAGGGAGGAAGAATACAAGAGTGGTGCAAAGATATGAAAATTAAACAAGTCTTTACTTCAGTAGCCTATCCTCAAGCAAATGGGCAAGCGGAAGTGATTAATCGGATTTTATTGCACGGGATCAAGACAAGACTAGAAGGGGCTCGAGGGGAGTGGGTAAATGAATTACCCGGTGTCTTATAGG
Source organism: Haberlea rhodopensis (assembly GCA_907163345.1). Taxonomy (NCBI): domain Eukaryota; kingdom Viridiplantae; phylum Streptophyta; class Magnoliopsida; order Lamiales; family Gesneriaceae; genus Haberlea; species Haberlea rhodopensis. The sequence continues at coordinate 6,700,824 of CAJQUN010000013.1, forward strand.
CTTATAGAACGACTCCTCGGTTATCTACAGGAGAGACTCCTTATAGCTTAGTATATGGATCTGAGGCCCTCATCCCAGTGGAAATTGGAGTGGAATCTCTTCGGGTACAAAGCTATAATCCCGATCAGAATGAAGAATAAAGGAAATTGGAGTTAGATGGGATTACGGAGTTGAGAGAAAAAGCCTTGGCTAAAGTGGAATTATATAAAGTAAGGGTGACCAATGCTTACAATCGAAGGGTTCGCCCGAGGGCTTTTCAGGTGGGAGATCTAGTGCTGCGAAGAATCAATCCTGCAGGGGAAGTAAAGAAGTTAGCACCCAAGTGGGAAGGCCCCTATAAAATAAAAGGAGTGATCGGAAGAGGAGCCTATAGGCTGGAAGATCATGAAGGTCGGGAACTGGTGAGACCTTGGAACATTCATAATTTAAGAAAGTATTTTGTGTAATATTTCAGCTTCATTGCTGTTCTCATATGTATTTCCTAATTAAATAAATTTCCTTTTATTAAGCAATGTTCGGTTTACTCGTTGGATCGGGATGTTTGGTCAACGTTTGAACTTAAAAATACCATCGTTTACTCGTGGGATCGGGATGTTTGGTCCACGTTTGAACTTAAAAATACCATCATTTACTCGTGGGATCGGGATGTTTGGTCCACGTTTAAACTTAAAAATACCATGTTATTGTGCTCGGGGTAGTGAGCTTATTTCATTATCGTCCATTGTTGGCGGGTTAAATACAGGATCGGGATGTTTGGTCTGTATTTGAACCTAAATGGACTAAGTGATCATGCTCGGGGTAGCGAGCTTATTTTTTTTATCGTCCATTTGTTGGCGGGTTAAATATAGGATCGGATGTTTGGTCTGTATTTGAACCTAAATGGGACTAAGTGATTATGCTCGGGGTAGCGAGCAATGTTCGGTTTACTCGTTGGATCGGGATGTTTGGTCAACTTTTGAACTTAAAAATATCATCGTTTACTCGTGGGATCGGGATGTTTGGTCCACGTTTAAGTTTAATGATATCATGTTATTATGCTTGGGATATTTTCCCTCAAGCCCGACCATATTTTATCTGCTCGGGATGTCTTTTCCCTTAGCTCGGTTATATTCATTATTTCGGGATATTTTCCAACCGAGCTTTATTTGCTCGTGATAACTATTAGCTTCGAAGATAGATTGAGCTTTATTTGCTTAAGTTTTTCTTGGTGGAGAGATTAATTTGTACAAGATTGAAAAAGACAAGGAAAATCAGAATATTATTCCCAAAAGAATACAATAATTTAAAAAGTTAAAACAAGAGGGGTACGTCCCTAAATCTACTGCTGGAAGAACTCATCGGGAACGGTATTCAGGGCATCATCGACATTTACAAAGTCCGTTGAAGTCCTTCAGGAGGATAGCCAGCGGCTTTAAATTGACGAACAGACGCTTCAAAGCCATAGTTAAGGAACTTGGCAGCGCGTTCGCCCAAAATATCGCCATCCTCTTCAGACTTCATAAACTCTTCTTTCTTGATGAGCCAGGATTCTTCGATCTGAGCAGCCCGAGATAGTTTCTCCTGGTCAAGCTGTTCAGAAAGGGATTTGTTCTCTTCAGCCCGCAATGACTTCTCCTGTGAAAGTTGCTCTAAGAGGGATTTATTCTCTTCAGTCACGGACCTATACTGCCCGGATAAAGTGGTGTTAGCTTCCTCAAGGTCGGGTAATTTCTTGTGCGCTTCTTTGAGAGCCTCCACTGTCTTATCCCGAGTAGCAACAGCAACAACAACAGAGTATCGTTCCTCCAGTAACTTTATGGATTTCTTCATCTCCTCACCGATACCTTCTAATTGTTTGAGGTGTTTCTGATTCTCCCCATCTGAGGATCTCATAGATTGGAAGCGAGTCATAATCTCGCCGGCCATCAGATTGGTCTGCAAGAGAATAAATGAAATTAATATACCGAAGATAAAGAGTTTATCAGATGGAAGTGGGTGTAAGTTACCTGAGTGAGGGAAGTGGAAAAATCATTTATCAAGTTGCTGAAGGCCAATCCTCCGAGGTATTTACGGTCGGGAGAATTGGCCCAATTGCAAATGATAGAGTGAGAAATTTTGGGGTCCGGTTTTCTCAGAATGGGGACATTGGGGGGATAAATCCAATCGGGTATATGATATCGGGAGGTTGGCCGAGAAGAGCTGGAACCACCGGGAGCAGGTTGAGAAACAGCTCGAGTTTGAGGTGGTGGACTAACTCGGCGGGTAAGGGAGATTCGAGGAGAAGAAGTTTTCTTGGTAGGAGGAAGTTTAGAGGAAGAACCTTGGCCCTCGGGGGCCGCCCTCTTCAATGATCGAGGAATCAAGGCTTCCGTCTCAGGTATTTCAATCACCTCTTCGGGAGGAGCAGGGGTAACAGATGGGGGAGGAATTGTTCCAGTGGTCGGTTTAGCAGCCTTCTCTGGTACGGTAATTTTCTTCAAGCTAGCAGCAATCTTGGCTTTCAGCATCTTGGTTTCTGCAAGAAAGATACATCATAGCAATTATTCAAGCATGTTAAAACGAAGTAAGCAAACAAAGCAAGATGCTCGGTAACTACTCACCGAGGGGCATTTTTAGGGAAACACCCTTAGGACTAAGCTGGAACAAATACAACAGTCCGTCGTCAATCAACTCCCCAAGGTTAAACACTGATCGTCAAGCTTACGACGAACCGATAGATATGTTTCTCCCTCAAGTAGCCCCTTGATCGACTTGCCCTTCGATAAGTTTTCTTTCCACTCCATGGGACAATCCCAGGGTTGGAGTGGGCGAGCAAAGAAGAAGAATCTTTTCCAATTTTTTATGGAAGATGGGTAATTTTTCAGAAAACCCATCCCTGTCCGAGAAGAAAAGTAAAAAAGCCCGATCTCCTTTCGATTTAATTGAAAGAAACAATGAAAGAGTTCGGGAGTCGGAGAAAAAACCAAAAAAGGATAAGACTATGTAGAAACCCGCCAACAATCGATAACTGTTGGGGAATAACTGACTTAGAGAGATGGCAAAATAGGAGGCAACATCTACAAAAAAAGGAGGAATAGGAAAACGAAGTCCCCCTCGGAGTTGGTCTATGTAGAAGGGAAAATAACCCTCGGGAGGCAGGTGGGGGCGAGATCCGGGAGGGGGAACAATAATAGATGTCCCCTCAGAAATCCCCCATTTAGTTTGGATACTGGATAGATGCCGTTGTGATTTAATCCCTGATTCAAATATCTCAAACCAAGGAACGCGGGCTTTTATCAGGTCCTGCTCTATCGCAGCCTGAAGCTCTTCTCTATGTCGTGGGCTGACGACGAGCTGGAAGTCTCCTCACTATCAGAGGAAGAAGAATGTCGAGGAGAGGGACTCAGAGTACCCTCCTCCTCGAACATGTCTATAGTTTTTGAATAATCGTCAGAAGAAGACATACTCAATGAATGGAAAGAAAATAAGTATGAAAGAAAAGTTGGTCTGTGATGCTAGCTCGAAAGCAAATTGCAGTAAGGTAAGTTAATCGACGAAATGAACGAGTATTTATAGGGGGGCACTTGAACAGTCGCTGAATCGACACCGTTCAAAATAAATCCAGCGAACGGTTATAGATGTGCCTCGGGAAACGAAACGTCGCAAGACAATAAACCAAGATTTCACTACTTTCATCTTGCTTTACTTTAGGGGGGTGAGGTGATGTCATATGACCTATTAACTTTCTCGGGTAAAATCCATTTATGAAGATACAAACTCTAAAATCGCCGAATAGAAGTTAGACCGAAGAGATGGTTACCGACACAGAGTACTGATCAGCATATTATCGAGCATCCCTTACCCTCTTCGGGATTCTGGTCAAAGTGTAGCGGAAGACCCGGTCATAATTAAAATTAACTAACCGGCTGGGATTGAACGTGCATTAATCGGGCGGATTTCTCGGACACGTTTGGCTCAAGTCGAGCCATGATCATAGGACATCATGTTGCTAATTTACCGCGAGTTTACTGAGGACAGCCCTATAAATACCCTTGGATAGCCTCAGTGCAGGGGTCGGATTTTTCTAGGAAAAAAGACTCCGAAGAGAGCAAATTTATATCTGTTCGGTCTTTTTTGTTATTTTTCTAAAATATTCGTATAAGTCATTGAGCGATTGTTATTTGTGTCCAGAGAGTCTTGTAAATTATCAACGTTTATAGTGAAGTTTTATGCTGGACTAGGTCCCGTGGTTTTTCTCTCAATTTGAGGGTTTTCCACATAAAAAATCTTGGTGTGTTTCGTTATTTTGCATTTACATTTCATTCTACCTTATAGTCAAAATCTCGAATCACATCAATGACCAAACCGAGCAAACACGTTGAAGAAATGATGAAATCGCAAATATTGAATTTCAGGAGTCGCGATCGATCGGTAATTCAGGGCGATCGATCGCCGTGGTCTAGAAGATTCTCGCGATCGATCAGCAATTGAGGGCGATCGATTGCTAGTGTGCAGCTTTTGAAAAATAAGAACCGTGTGCTCTGGCGATCGATCGGCAGGATGTCGCGATCGATCACCAAACCCGAAAAAATCAAAATTTTATTTTATTCTTGGTTATTTTGTGTCCAAACTTTGCCCAACTCCTCTACCACTATATATAGATTATTTTGGACGAAATTAGGAGTCTTTGGCTCATACTTTACAACCTAGAAAAATCCTCCATCATATCATCCTCCATATCACCATCATCCACCTCGATCCTTCAACCCATCTTAGGAATTGGTACAAGCCAACAAGATAATCGAGGAGCACGATCGAGAAAGAAGCGAGTGAAGGATCGAGAATCAACGAACGAAGTCAACTTGGGAGTTTGCTTTTACTTTTCTGTTAGGATCGGAGGCGTGTTTAGAAGGGGGGGTTGAATAAACACTGCCCTCAAATTCTGATCTTCGATTAATTACTGAAACTGTTAAGTGATGCAGTAGCTTCTCAATCAATTAAGCAAGTCAGTAGACACTAAGTGAAGTGCGGAAAACGTCTACTGTACTTGTGAGTTAACTAAAGCAAATAATAAAAAACAAGTAAAGAACACAGGGATTGTTTCTGGAAGTTCGAAGCACAACGCTTCTACGTCTCCCATTCTTCCTTTGCAGGAATGATACACTAGAAGACTTTGGTTTACACTTTACAGTATACAACCTCCTTAGGCTTTCACACAGCTATGCCTAAACTCCTAGCAACACAATGTATATGATTTGTTTACAAAGTAAACTATCTAACACTCCTTTGAATGACTTTTACACTTGTAAGCTTTGAGCGTTTTTGAATGATCTTTGAGCAGTACACCAGTTTAACTTGATCTTTTATATATCAGTAGGTGTTCCTTGCTCTGGTTGAATCTACAGATAATTATCACTTGATAAATTTCTCTGTTTGAATGTATAGAATATTCGATTTTCAGTGGATTCAACTTTTTCTTCATTCATTCAGCATCTGTATTTATAGACTTCATTTCCAACGGTAAACTTTCTTGGTATGGAAGGACAGTGTAGAATTTGTTTTCTTCTCTATTTATTTTACTTCCATTTTTATTCAGCAACGGCTCTTTCAATCTGACGGAATTGATGGCGATGATTTTGTAGTGCTTGTCGCTCTGTTGTACCTTTGTAAAATGGAATTGTACTCTCGCTGCTGGATTCACTTCTACTGGTTTTGTAACTTCAGTATCCAATCGTACTTTTTAGCTTAGTAGATGTTGGTTAGACTTGATGAAAGACTTCATGCAGTAGATGTTTTTATCCAGTGAATATCTCAGTCCGGTAGATATCTTCATCCGGTAGGTGTCTTCATCCGGTAGATGTCTTCATCCGGTGGATGTCTTCATCCGGTGGATGTCTTTACCCGGTGGATGTCTTCACCCGGTGGATGTCTTCATCCGGTGGATGTCTTCACCCGGTGGATGTCTTCATCCGGTGGATGTCTTCATTCAGTGGATGTCTTTATCCGGTGGATGTCTTTATCCGGTGGATGTCTTTATCCGGTAGGTGTCTGTAATTACCAAAACTTAGGAATCGTTTCCCAACAATTTCCCCCTTTTTGGTGATGACAAAACTAAGCAATAATCGGTGAATCCTGAAAAGACTTGAAGACATAATGGAAAGGAAATTTTCATTTGTTATAATATAAGCATATTACAAGTTGTAATCAAACTGGACAATTGAGAGATATTCATCTTTATTTAAGATGAATTCTGATAACTGGATAAATTAAGACAAATCTATTTTTACAGATTATAGCTGATACATGATAAATTTTTAAACAAGCAATGTAGACCGGAGAGCTTCGATCCACCTAATTTCAGAGAGGAAGAGCTCGATCCACCTTGTTTCAGAGAGGAAGTCGGGAAGAGTCAAATGTATATTCATCTGGCCTCCATGGTTTATGGATTCACCTAATGAAAATACTCTATCTCTGTTGAGAGTACTCTATCTCTTTCTTCCCCCTTTTTGTCATCAACACCCAGATAACTCCCGATTACAATTCCTGATTGATGATGAGCATCAGAGCAGGATCCAAACGCTAAAGCTTAACGGAGCTGGGTTAGATAAGTAATCAACCCATGAGGGGTTGATTTAGATAAGTAATAAACCCATGAACATAAGCAATTGCGTAGATGAAACCAAGGAATTTTCAAGGCATAGAAGGTGAAAAGAAACATGATGAGTGAATGTGTGTTGTGTAAACAAAAATGAGACTCTATTTATAGAAGAATTGCAATAAGTGTGAACACAAAAAAAACGTTACGATAAACATGGAGAAAATTTAATGAAAACAGTAAAAAGATAAGAGTAATTAATAGGGGAACAGAAAATGATACTATTTGCGCCCGAACCAATGTTTGGAATAGTCGCGCTTTTCGGTAGTCGGTTGGCGCGGACTTCGAGACCTTGGCTGGGAGGCAGATCTGGAGTGATGTCCACCTTCAGGGGCAGCAGGTGCGCGCTGAGCTGGACCTGATTCTCTTCTTGGTGGGGGAGCAGATGCAGTGGACTTGGACTGGTAGTGGATAGGCTTTGGAAAGCCAGCACTTAAATCCTGAAGCTGTGAGGCAAAGGCCTCCTGCATAGTAGCCAGCTGCTCAGATAAATGCTTCTTGGTGTCTTCAATTTTCTCCTCCAAGGCAAGTGTAGAGGCAGCATGGAGAGAGTCATTCTGCTGCTTCAACTGGAGATTAGTTTGGGCTATCCTCGAGAATACATCGGCAAAGGCATCAAGAACGAATTGATGATTTCTGTCAACGGCAGTTTGATGTCTGTCGAGGTCTCGATTTGTATGCCCAAACTGATGATCTGTATGAAGCTGATGACTACCAATAGCATTGCTGGCATTGCGTTCTTCAGACTTGAGTTTATTTATCTCACTGGCCAGCCCGGAGATCAATGTTGTCATATTGCCAAGTTGTACTGTTAGAGCGGAGGGGCCTTCAATGGACAAAGGGTCAGCAAAATCAAAAAAATCAGCAGAAGGTTCATTTCATAATGATTGTTCCAATGCCTCAGGTGGAGTGGCAGCAGGTGCATGATGCGAGCCAGTAAGAGCACGTTGAGGGCTGGTATGAGCATCAGCTGCAGTTGAGGACACGCAGCGTCCAGGGGAGGTAGCAGCAGGATGAATTTGTGAGATTGAAGGATTAAGTTCAAAAGTTGTTGGGTGATCAGGAGGTTCAATTTGTGGGGAGAGTTGGGTTTCAGGGTGAGTCGGAGGTACAAGGGGTTCAACTGGATGTGTGATTCGGCAATCATCAGGGAGTGGAGCATGGGCAGAGGTATCAGGGGAATGGATAGGTGTTTCTGTATGAGTTGAGGAAGGGATAGGTATGGATGGGGTAACCTGGGTAATTACCTTATGAATGACGTTGTCAACGTCTATAGAATCAATGTCCATATCTGGTTGAGGTGAAGCATCATCCAAAGTGGTTTCACCTGCGGGAACCGTTTCCACGATACTTGGAATAGGTGAGATTGTTGGAGCTGAGCTTGAGACAGTCAGATCAAAGTCATCAGCCACTATTGGTTCTTGTGGAACCATCACTGCAGCACTAGGAACATCAGGGATGCTTGAGGCTAAGCTTAAGTCAGTAGGAGCGGAGTCATCATCACCGGGTACAGTTGAGCATGAGTGCAGACCAGTACTGATTCTTAAGTCATGTAGAGCAGTCTCTGCCAGTTCAAGCTTGGGACCAAGAGCATTTAGCACATCTCGGTCATGATTGGCAGTCCCAGCTGTAGCATTGAATTCATTCTGCCGGGATATGATCAGGGTCTGGAGTTCACCCACATAAATCATTAGGCGGAACACATCCCGAACCTGGAGAGCTTTCTTTACGTCTTGAGCTTGGAGGAAGGCCATCACTTGATTCTCATCGTGCCTAGCCTGTTCCAGAATTGGAAGAAAATCATCAAGACGAGTTTTCAAACGTGCTTGCTCCCATCTATCAAATACTTCAAGTTGAGGCTGCATGTTTGCCTCGACTGTGCTCATGACTAATTCAATCTCATATGCCATTGGAGTGGATGAAGGGATCATGGAAGCTTTTCCTCTTTCAGTGGTGGTGGTCTTGGGATGGCAATATGGGCAAAAGGATTTGGGTGTTCCGAAAGAAATTGAGCTTGGTTGTTGAAGGGTACTTGGGTTGGTTGAGTGTTGGCTGCAGAAGAGGTTGGGTTAAATGGGATCATGGCCAGCGGGGCAACGGAGCTCACTGGCTCTACTTCCAACGTTGGGATCACAGCCTCAAACATGGCTGCTGATACTTTAAGCTTGGCTGCAGCTGGTCCTCCTCTTTTTGTTCTTGGCCTTTTCGCTGGTGTAATAGGTGAAGTTTCATCAGATTCTGAGTTTGTATGCTCAGAGTCACTGACTATCAGAGGTTGTCTCCTCTTGACTGCTGCTGGTTTGCTGGTCTTAGTCTCTCCACCGACTCGTTTCTTATTGATCTCTAGATATCTGGCAGTTATGAGTCGCCCTGGGTGGAGAGAAGAAGAGTCTCCGGACTGAATATTTTTGCTCTCAAAGATACGACTAAGAGGGAGAGCAAATCCTGATTGACCTTTTCCGGAGAGCACTAAGTTTGATAGCACTTGAAACAACATTACTGACCAGTTAACTTCAACGTTATTTATGATTGCACTCATCAGTGCAAATTTCTCAGGTGTGATGACGTCGAAAGATCCAACTTTGCATAGCAGCCCTTTGGATATGACATCTGCCAGTTGGCGAAAGTGGCTCTTAATCAATATCTTTTTGAAGGGTGGTTTGGGGAGACGTTCATGTGAGTCAGAAAAACCCTTTCTCATCGCCTCTAGGACTTGCACAGTTACGGAGAGGGCATTTGTAATCCCAGACATTGGAAGACACATCTGAGTGGCAAAGTCTTCCAGAGTAATAGTGATATGTTGTCCAGTGATAGAGGACACAACGGCTTCGCCAACTATCCTGGCATTGGCGAAGAACTCCTGAATAGCCGCCGGATAGTAAGTAGGTGTTTGGCTTAAAATCACCAGTAATCCAGAGGTGTCCAGCTTTAGGAACACTGCTTTCATGGCTTCATCGTCTGACGAATAAATAGAGTGAAAAATCTACATGAATAGCGTTGGTGAGAAAACTCGGCTGCGTTGTCTTTGACATGTTGAAGATTTGAAAATCCTGTGAAAAAAAATTCTATTAGGGTTTTGAGATTTTCAGAAGTGTTTAAGGAAGTAAACTGATTCTACGGAGGATAAGGCGGTTAAAAGATAATGGGTAGATGTAACGTCGTACTGTAGATGAACAGACACATGTGTACGTGGCGTTCATCTAAACCATTTTAAAAAATAAATATTCAGAAGCAGTGGGTCTGAAAAGGGCGGGATTTGAATAAGTTAAAAGTAAGAAAATAAATAATTTGAATTCCGACGTCCCAGCTGGTTGCTAAAAAGGGAAGCTATAAGTCAGCAAGGCTTAAATAGTAACATCCACTGGTATGTAGACATCTACTGATATAGTAGCATCCACTGCAGTGGACCATTGTGTTACCAGCCAGGCATTAGAATAGGAAATTTTATACCAAAATTCCCCCTCAAAATATGTAAAAGCATACAAACAATTCCCCCTGAATTTAATATCAGTAAATAAAAACGAATTAAGAAGAAATATCAATTAATCCAAGGATATTCCGGAAGTAAGAGAATTTTGCATCTGGTAGGGGCTTGGTAAAAATATCTGCTGCTTGCTGCTCAGTAGATATGTACTCCAGTCGAATCTCCTTCTTCATTACATGGTCTCTGTTGAAGTGATGACGTATGTCGATATGCTTTGTTCGAGAGTGAAGTACTGGATTGTAAGTGATGGCTATGGCAGATGTATTGTCACAGAAGATTGGAGCTTCAGTTGACTCAATGCCATAGTCTCTTAATTGTTGTTGAATCCAGAGTAACTGAGCACAGCAACTTCCAGCAGCAAGGTATTCTGCTTCAGCTGTAGAGGTAGCAATGGAAGTTTGCTTCTTGCATCCCCATGAAATAAGTCTATCTCCTAAAAACTGACAGTACCCACTGGTACTCTTCCTGTCAATTTTGCATCCAGCATAGTCTGCGTCTGAGTATCCGATAAGATTGAAAGTGGAGTCCTTTGGATACCATAGACCGACATTCTCAGTCCCTTTTAAGTACTTCAGAATGCGTTTAGTTGCTGTGAAATGAGATTGTTTGGGATTGGCTTGAAATCTGGCACAGATGCAAACTGCAAACATGATGTCAGGTCTACTGGCTGTTAAGTAGAGTAATGAGCCAATGATACCATGATACGTTTTCTCATCTACTGGTATTCCAGATTCTTCCAAATCAAGCTTTGCAGATGAGCTCATAGGGGTAGCAGCAGCTGAGCTGGTATTCATCCCATACTTCTTCAGAAGCTCTTTGGTATACTTGGATTGATTTATCAGAATTCCCTCACTGGATTGTTTGACTTGCAATCCTAGGATAAATGATAATTCTCCCATCATGCTCATCTCAAATTGATCCTGCATAATTTTAGAAAATCTTTCGCACAATTTTGAGTTAGTACTGCCAAAAATGATGTCATCAACATATATCTGAACTAGCAGAGTATGTCACCCTTTGTAAATTTGAATAAAGTTTTATCCACAGTGCCAATGGTGAAGTTGTGTTCAATCAAGTATTTTGACAACGTTTCATACCATGCACGGGGGGCTTGCTTCAGACCATACAAAACTTTGTTCAGATGATAAACATAGGAGGGTTGCAGATGGCTTTCAAATCCAGGGGGTTGTTCAACATAGGCTTCTTCCTGGAGATTACCGTTAAGAAAGGCACTCTTAACATCCATTTTAGACTTTGAAGTCTTTAAATGCAGCAAATGCAAGAAATATGTGAATGGCTTCTAATCGGGCTACAGGGGCAAAGGTTTCATCGAAATCAATGCCTTCTTCCTGCCTGTATCCCTGTGCAACTAATCTTGCTTTATTCCTGATTACAACACCATTCTCATCTAACTTGTTTCTGAAAACCCATTTAGTGCCAATTACTGTGTGATGCGATGGACGTGGAACTAAATGCCAAACATTATTCCTTTGAAATTGATTCAGTTCTTCTTGCATTGCTTCTACCCAGCTAGGATCTAGGATAGCTTCACCAATATTCTTAGGTTCTATGTGAGAAATGAAAGCTGTATGAAGGAATTCATTAATCATCTGTCCTCTGGTACGCAGAGGAGCAAGAGGGTTACCGATGACCTGCCCGGGTGGATGATCTTTCTTCCACCGGAGCGGAGGTCCAAGGGGATTGACTTCTTCTGTGATATCCCCGAAATGATTAATTGCAATTGGGCATTAATTGTGTTTATATGATTAATTATGGTGGTAATTAATTATGTGCTGGAATTATTTATCTTATTGAAATACTTAGTCACATGATAGAGTGACCCGGGAGGGCATTTCAGGGTGCATGTTGTGCATGTTTGGAAAATGGTTATTAGCATGATTTATTTGCCATGGGTAGCAATTAATTGGAAATCATGAGTTTAATTGATATTTGGTGCATTTTGGATTAATGCTTTTAAAAATATCATGTTGGGGTGTTTTATACACCATGAGATTGTGGAATACATTTTAATTAACCCAACCCCTCTTATACCCCAAACCCCCACCATACATTCACTCTCACTTTTTAACTTTCCCAAATAACACATCCCAAACCCTTCCTTTTTCAATTTTCGTTTTTGTGCTTAAGGGTGGAGAGAAACCCTTCCAAAAATCTTGTTTTGTGGAGTTTATTGGGAGATTTGAAGTCCCCAAGAGAACCATCCCAGGTGGCGACACAGCCAAGGAATTGAAGTCCTACCATATCCTACTTTTTGGAAAGGTACGTAGAAGACGTACGGGCACCCCAACGGTACATGTATCTAATATACTCATTGTTTATGCATTGTGGATGCGAGTATATATGTGATTATGCATTGTGGATGCAAATACATGTTGAATTATGCATGATGATTGTAGATGCATATGGTTATTGGTGCACATCCCATGAGTCGTGGTCATCCCTTGATGATTTTAATGCTTGCCGCTATTTGTTTTGGTTCCGCTAAATGTGAAGCGAGGGGTGGGAGCGCCGCATGTCACATTTGAGCGTGGTTATCATATAGGGCGATGAAAGGATATTTGCCGCTCAATGTGAGGCGAGGGGTGGGAGTACCGCATGTCCATTGAAGCGAGGTTATTCTATGCCGCCTATATGTAAATAAGCGAGGGGCATTAAAATACATTGTGATGGACAGACTAGGGATTGGTGATTGGTATTGGTATTTATGAGCTGGTATTATGTCATGACATGTCTAGACCATTAAATAATCTATTGATTATACTCATGAATTATGGTACAGGGACAACCAAACTGGAAGCGTTTTGAAATGCATGGGAAACAGGAAGTGTTTTATTGTGATTTATGCATTTACGCTTTATATTCATATTGTGTTGAATATGAATGATATTATTGCTCATGTTTGGGGGTTGTCCTTGTAGGTACACTTTTGGCATGATATGAAGGGGGCTAATACGGGTTGAGACAGTGAGCTTGAAGAGCACTTTTGGTAGATGAAGGACAGGATTATTTTGTATAATGTCTACTCTAGGAGTAGTGTAAAACTATAGTTGATAACATTCTTTTGATGGGGAATGTAATTAATCCATTGATAGTCCTCATTTTGGCATGTAATTATTAAAGCTCATAGACTCAACACGATTAATTTACTCTGATCATTTATATTAGCTCTAATTATGCCTTTAATCCGCACCTAAGGATTAGGGTCCTTACATTAGTGGTATCAGAGCAGTGGTTAGAGAACCCTGGGACGAGTGAAGGGTAGCCTTAGCATGATTGGCTAGGTGCTTACATTTGAAGCATGTTTATGCATGAGGTGCATATTGATGTATATTCTGTTATACTAACATGCTTATTATCATTCCTGTTATCTAACGGCATAACATGCATATTTGTTTTGGAATTGTTGTTAACCTTTGTGTTACAGCATGTCTGCTATGAATGCGGGGAACCTTAACGAAGAGGTTGGCGATGTTGGGAGCGTGAACGCTAGCATTGGACAGGCAAACCCTCTACCTCCACCAGCAGTAGGCATGGAGCCAGTGGCTCAGTTATTGCTACCCGGTGAGATTAGCTTGACTCAGTTTCTGTCTTACCACCCGCCCCGGTTTGAGGGAACAGAATCAGGAGAGGAAGCTGAGGAGTGGCTGGAAAGACTTGAGCAGATATTTGTATCGGCTCCTTGTGCTGTTACAGCTTGGCTGAGGCTGGCAGAGTTCCAGTTGGCAAAGAAACCTCTAATGTGGTGGAGGAGCACGGTAATGGAACTGAGAGCACTGGGTGCTGTGATTGATTGGACACTCTTCATGACCCGGTTTCTGAACCGGTACTTCTCCGCAGCGGCGAGACAGACGAAGGAGGATGAGTTTGCAAGTTTGAAATAGGGGAACATGTCAGTGTCAGACTATGCCATGCGGTACTCTTCGTTGCTGAGGTATGTTCCCCACATTGCCACCAATGGGCACGCAAAGATGAGAAATTTTATGAAGGGGTTACGACCGGAGCTCTTTGACCGGGTTATCACCAATAACCCAACTTCCTTTGATGATGCTCTCACAAGAGCGGAGATTGCCGAGATTGGAGTAGGAGCTTATCCTAGTGCTGTGCCACCACAAGTACCACAACAGAGGCAAACTAATGACAGCTTGAGGCCCCGGGGAGAGCCATTTAAACCTCGTGGTGCCTCTTCATCTTCACGGTTCGGTGGGAAGAAATTCTTTGGTCAGAAGCAGGAGAACAAGAAGAGCAATTGGTCCGCCAACCGAGGGTCTACGCAAGGAAATAGGTCTGGAGAGCCGAGGTGCGACAATTGTGGAGGGCCACATTCTTCGAGTAAGTGCCCTGCCTGTTATAGCTGTGGCAAGATGGGCCACATCTCTCGGTATTGCCCCACCCGGGGAGGACAGTCAGAGTTTCAGGGCAACATGCCGAGATTTGATGACAGGACAGTACACCAGAGGCAGCAGTTTGGGCCTCGACCATCGGGAGGTCAGACAGTGGGACCGTCCCAGGGACAGGTGTATGCGCTGACTAGAGAGCAGGCCCAGGCAGCCCCAGAGGAGGTGATCACCGGTACGTGTCATTTATTTACGTACCCTGCTTTTATTTTGATAGATACAGGTGCCTCCCACTCTTTTGTATCTGTGGGCTTTGTGGAAAGACACCATATGCGCGCGTCTTCTTTACCCACGCCTCTCTTGGTCTCGACACCCACTGGAAGAAATGTCGTTGCTGATCAGTTTATGGCAGATTGCCTCATTTATTTTGAGGGCAACGAGTTGAAGACAGACTTGATTGTGTTGGGTATGTCGGACTTCGACTGCATCTTGGGCATTGATATTCTGAACAGATATCAGGCAGTGGTAGATTGCCGGCAGAAAACAGTGAAGTTCAGACCTGATTTGGGTAGTCAGTGGACTTTCTATGGCAATGGTTCTCGTGCGAAGATTCCGTTGATTTCAGCGATCAAGATGACTCAGTTGTTGGAACGTGGCCACACGGGCTATCTCATCTATGTCGTGGACACGTCTGGGAAGAATAAAGAATTGAGAGTTGAGGATGTACCAGTGGTAGCAGAGTTTGCTGATGTGTTCCCAGAAGAGATCCCAGGATTTCCACCGGCTAGAGAAGTTGAGTTTGGGATCGAGTTGTTACCGGGGAGATCCGCTATCTCTCGTGCACCTTACAGGATGGCATCAGCGGAGTTGAGAGAATTGAAGGAGTAGTTGCAGGATCTCCTTGACAAGGGATATATACGTCCGAGCGTATCGCCATGGGGCGCACCGGTTCTCTTTGTGAAGAAGAAGGACAGTTCGATGCGGTTGTGCATCGATTACCGGCAACTGAATAAAGCCACAGTAAAGAACAAATATCCTCTCCCAAGGATTGATGATTTATTTGATCAGTTGCAAGGTACCAGACTTTATAGCAAGATTGATTTGAGGTCCGGGTACCATCAGATTCGAGTTAGAGAGGAAGATGTACAGAAGACAGCATTTCGGACTCGATATGGACATTATGAGTTCCTAGTGATGCCGTTCGGCGTGACGAATGCTCCAGCGGTCTTTATGAGCTTGATGAACAGAGTGTTTCAGCCGTATCTTGATCAGTTCGTCATCGTGTTCATCGACGACATTCTCATCTATTCTCGGAGCGAGGAAGAGCACGTGAAACACTTGAGGACAGTGCTCCAGATTCTCCGAGATCACCAGTTGTATGCCAAGCTCAGTAAGTGTGAGTTTTGGTTGAGCAGTGTAGTATTTCTGGGCCATGTCATATCGAGCAGCGGAATATCAGTGGATCCCAGGAAGATTGAAGCTGTGATGGAGTGGGCTGCACCCACTTCTGTACCTGAGATACGGAGCTTCCTTGGTTTGGCCGGATATTATCGACGCTTCGTCGAGGGCTTTTCGAAAATTGCCAAGCCGTTGACACAGTTTACCCAGAAAGGAGTACCTTTCTTTTGGTCAGAAGCTTGTGAGGAGAGCTTCTAGGAGTTTTAGCACCGTTTGACGACGGCGCCAGTGTTAGTGATCCCTACGGAGAACTCCAGATTTGTTTTGTATACCGATGCATCACTTCAGGGCCTTGGGTGTGTACTGATGCAAGATAGGCATGTGGTAGCTTATGCATCGAGGCAGTTGAAGCCGCATGAGACGAGATACCCAGTCCATGACTTGGAACTGGCGGCTATCATCTTCGCCCTGAAGATTTGGAGACATTACTTGTATGGTACTTCATTTACCATATACACGGATCACAAGAGCCTCAAGTTTTTATTCACTCAGGCGGAGCTGAACATGAGGCAGAGGAGGTGGATGGACTTACTCAAAGACTATGATTGTGAGATTGAGTACCATCCCGGAAAAAGCTAATTTGACAGCAGATGCTTTGAGCCGGAAAGTGAGGAGTTCTGCTGAGGACGTCATCCAGTTGTCGGCTATGATGACCTCCTATTGCCATCTGGGCTATGACTTCGACATAGATGCATCACCTGTGTATGTATCGACCTTGTTAGCTGAGCCAGATATCTATGAGAACATCAGGAGAGCTCAGAGGTCAGATGATGAGGTTCAGAGGTGGTTATCTTTAGTACATCTTGGTCAGCCAATGAAGTTCAGAGTGGCCGATGACGGATCCCTGAGATTGGGTAACCGTTGGGTGGTTCCGAGTACGCCGGAGTTGCGTAGAGGAATCTTGGAGCGAGCTCATAGTAGCAGACTTAGCATCCACCCAGGCGGGAAGAAGATGTATAAAGATCTACGTGGTCAGTTTTGGTGGAAGAGAATGAAGTATGACGTCGTCGCTTTTGTAAAGAGGTGCTTGATCTGCCAACAGGTTAAGGCAGAGAGGCAGAGACCTGGCGGTGAGTTGAAAAGCTTGGAGATACCGAAGTGGAAGTGGGAACACATTTCCATGAACTTCGTGACTCACCTGCCGAGGAGTGCTTCAGGCTTTGATGCTATTTGGGTGATTGTGGATCGTTTGACTAAGGTAGCTCATTTCATTCCCTATAGCATGACTTTCACCTTTTTGAGGATGGCGCAGTTGTATATTCGAGATGTGGTGAGATTGCATGGGATCCCCATTTCCATAGTGTCGGATCGAGATCCCCGATTTACATCTCATTTTTGGGAGGGTCTTCAGTCAGCCTTGGGAACTAAAGTTAGATTGAGCACTGCATATCATCCTCAGACGGATGGCCAGACCGAGCGTACTATCCAGATGCTCGAGGACATGTTGAGAGCTTGTGTTTTGGAGTTCGATGTTTCTTGGCAAGATTCGGTACCCTTGGTAGAGTTCTCTTATAATAACAGCTACCAGGCGAGTATTCAGATGGCTCCTTTTGAAGCTCTTTATGGCAGACGGTGTAGATCACCCTTGTGTTGGGATGATTTGGACCGCAAATCAGTCGGAGGACGGGAGTTGGTTCGGGAAATGGAAGAGAAGATAAAGATGATAAGGCGGCAAATGAAAGCAGCCCAGGACAGACAGACAGCTTATGCGAATAAACGGCGGAGACCGTTGGGAGATAAGGTCTTTTTGAAGATCTCGCCTTTCAGGGGCGTTGTGCGATTTGGGATGCGCGGGAAACTGTCTCCGAGGTATGTTGGACCGTACGAGATTTTGCAGCGCATTGGCACCTTAGCTTACCGACTGGCTTTGCCGCCTTCTTTATCTGGTATACATGACGTGTTTCATGTGTCGATGCTGCGGAAGTCTGAGCCGGATCCATCTCATGTGTTGCAGCCTTCTGAGGTTCAGTTAGAATCCGATGTGTCTTATGTGGAACGGCCTGTCAGAATTCTGGATCGAGCAGACCGTAGACTTCGGAACAAAGTGATACCTATGATCAAGGTTCAGTGGGATCGCAGGGGTGTCGAGGAGGCTACGTGGGAGACGGAGCGGCATATGGTGCAGCACTACCCGGAACTATTCTCTGGTATGTGATTATGTTTAGTTTCTTTTTGGGGGTAAGTGCATGTGATTTCGAGGACGAAATCTTATAAGTAGGGGAGTATTGTGATATCCCCGAAATGATTAATTGCAATTGGGCATTAATTGTGTTTATATGATTAATTATGGTGGTAATTAATTATGTGCTGGAATTATTTATCTTATTGAAATGCTTAGTCACATGATAGAGTGACCCAGGAGGGCATTTCAGGGTGCATGTTGTGCATGTTTGGAAAATGGTTATTATCATGATTTATTTGCCATGTGTAGCAATTAATTGGAAATCATGAGTTTAATTGATATTTGGTGCATTTTGGATTAATGCTTTTAAAAATATCATGTTGGGGTGTTTTATACACCATGGGATTGTGGAATACATTTTAATTAACCCAACCCCTCTTATACCCCAAACCCCCCACCATACATTCACTCTCACTTTTTAACTTTCCCAAATAACACCTCCCAAACCCTTCCTTTTTCCATTTTCGTTTTTGTGCTTAAGGGTGGAGAGAAACCCTTCCAAAAATCTTGTTTTGTGGAGTTTATTGGGAGATTTGAAGTCCCCAAGAGAACCATCCCAGGTGGCGACACAGCCAAGGAATTGAAGTCCTACCATATCCTACTTTTTGGAAAGGTACGTAGAAGACGTACGGGCACCCAACGGTACATGTATCTAATATACTTATTGTTTATGCATTGTGGATGCGAGTATATATGTGATTATGCATTGTGGATGCAAATACATGTTGAATTATGCATGATGATTGTAGATGCATATGGTTATTGGTGCACATCCCATGAGTCGTGGTCATCCCTTGATGATTTTAATGCTTGCCGCTATTTGTTTTGGTTCCGCTAAATGTGAAGCGAGGGGTGGGAGCGCCGCATGTCACATTTGAGCGTGGTTATCATATAGGGTGAGGAAAGGATATTTGCCGCTCAATGTGAGGCGAGGGGTGGGAGTACCGCATGTCCATTGAATCGAGGTTATTTTATGCCGCCTATATGTAAATAAGCGAGGGGCATTAAAATACATTGTGATGGACAGACTAGGGATTGGTGATTGGTATTTGGTATTGATGAGCTGGTATTATGTCATGACATGTCTAGACCATTAAATAATCTATTGATTATACTCATGAGTTATGGTACAGGGACAACCAAACTGGAAGCGTTTTGAAATGCATGGGAAAACAGGAAGTGTTTTATTGTGATTTATGCATTTACGCTTTATATTCATATTGTGTTGAATATGAATGATATTATTGCTCATGTTTGGGGGTTGTCCTTGTAGGTACACTTTTGGCATGATATGAAGGGGGCTAATACGGGTTGAGACAGTGAGCTTGAAGAGCACTTTTGGTAGATGAAGGACAGGATTATTTTGTATAATGTCTACTCTAGGAGTAGTGTAAAACTATAGTTGATAACATTCTTTTGATGGGGAATGTAATTAATCCATTGATAGTCCTCATTTTGGCATGTAATTCTTAAAGCTCATAGACTCAACACGATTAATTTACTCTGATCATTTATATTAGCTCTAATTATGCCTTTAATCCGCACCTAAGGATTAGGGTCCTTACATCTTCAGTTGTAGTGATTTTGGATAGTTGCTCAGGAGAATCGACTTGTTCATTGTGTGCATTGTCTCCATCCACTGCAGTAGGAGTCAACCTGATTCCAGTGTGAGTAGGTTCCAGTTCCTGTTGATCAGCAGATTCTTCTACCTGTGCTTCTGGAACTTCTGGCTCTAAGCTGCAGTCAATCCTTCTATTTGGCTCTTCTTCTTCATCACTTGGATCATCAATGACTGTGTTTTCCAGTCGATTGCTCAAATTATTGATCCGTAAGTCGTTTTCAGTGATGTCTGCAGACTCATCAAATTTAACATGAATAGATTCTTCTACAGTAAGAGTCCTGTTGTTGAAAACTCTGAAAGCTTTACTCACAGTAGAATAGCCAAGAAATATTCCAGCATCAGATTTAGCATCAAAAGCGGTGAGATGAGTTTTTCCATTGTTGTGAATAAAACATTTGCAACCAAACATATGGAAATAAGAAATATTTGGCTTACTGCGATTCCAGATCTCATATGGAGTTTTGTCTGCTCGTTTATTTATCATTGATCTGTTTTGCGTATAACAAGCTGTGTTGACTGCTTCCGCCCAAAACCTCTGCGATATATTGGATTCTGCTAGCATAGTTCGTGCAGCTTCTTTCAAAGTGCGGTTCCTACGCTCAGCAACTCCGTTTTGCTGTGGTGTTCTTGCAGCAGAGTATTCGTGTTTGATACCTAGGTCATCTAGATAAGATTTGAGTAATTGACTGGTAAATTCTGTACCCTTGTCACTGCGAATTCTATCTATCCCATTTGATTTCTCATTTTGTAGTCTCTTGAGTAGCTTGATCAGCTTTGGAGTAGCCTGATCTTTACCACTCAGAAATAGGACCCACGTAAAACGAGAGTAATCATCTATCAACACTAGAGTGTACTTCATTCCCCCTAGACTTGTTACTGGTATAGGACCAAAAAGATTCATGTGCAGCAACTCTAGGCACCGAGAAGAAGATCTACTCCCTTTGTTCTTAAAGGTGGATCTGATTTGCTTACCCAATTGGCAGGCTGAACAGATCTTATCTTTTGAGAACTCGATTTGGGGCAGTCCAACAACCAGGTCAAGTTTACAAAGACTGGCAATAGTTTTAAAATTTAAGTGACTCAACCGCTTGTGCCAAAGCCAATTTTTGGAGTAATTCAAAGCAGCAAAGCAAGTAGGGGAGGCAGGTTGATTAAAGTTCCAATCAATCAAATAGGTGTTCTCATGCCTTTTTCCTACAATTAGAGTATTACCATCGTCAGTTTTAATTGTGCAGGTGTGTTGGTTGAATTCTACAGAATATCCATTGTCACATAATTGACTGATACTAATCAAATTGTAGCACAAGTTTTCTACCAGCAAAATGTCTTTGATGATAACGTTACCATGGATAATCTTACCCTTACCCACAGTTCTACCTTTCGCGTTGTCCCCAAATGTTATTTTTGGTCCTGAGATTTCAACCAGTTCAGATAGCAGGGTAGCATTCCCTGTCATATGTCTAGAGCATCCACTGTCCATAAACCACTCTGAGCTTCGAACTTGCTGGACTCTAGATATCTGCAATTAAAGCGAAAATACATGATTGGTACCCAATCCTACTTGGGTCCAGGGGGAATTAGTTCTTTCGGAACCCACACTTGTATGACCCTGGGTAGCTTAGGTCGGTGTGTGTTCTGAAATGTGCATGTATTAAACAGTGATGGTGATGGTCTAGAACTTGTAGTGTGATAATATGTGTATGCATGTGCTTTTGGTTTGTAGTTCCTGTTATAGAGCATATATCTCTTCTGGACAGGCTTACAGTTGTAGTACCAGTTGGGTTTAACCTCTCTAGCTGCTCGACCAGTGGGTTTAAGTTCATTTCTGAACTTTTGCCTCGGTTTAGCCTCTTTGAGTGGTTCTACATAACCGATACCCCTGTGCTGTGCCTGTTCCTTGATGAGTGTTGCTTTAACAGGTTCTTTAACCAGTTCATAAGGGTCATATACTGTGCTAGATCTTACAAAGTTCATTGTTTGAACTTTGCTTTTTGTTAGACACAGTTGAGGTTCATTACCAGATGAACTGCCATCATTACTATTATAGCCTATGCCTGTTAAATCACCAGCAAGCCTTATAGACTCAAGCATTTCATCCTTTCTGGTAGTAGACGCATTCCAAGTGCTAACCAGTTTGCTAAGTTTCTGGTAGGCACACTTGGCTTCATCTCTTTCTTTTACTAGGAGACTGACTGTTTCCCTTAAGCAATTCAACTCCCTTGATTGTTCACAATCAAGTTTGTTTTTATGCGTTTCAGTTGGGATTGAGTGCTCAGTCTTATAGTTTTCAAAGGATTCATATAACGTCCGATACTCATTGATCATGTCCTGCAATGCATTGGTAAGTTCACTATGTGTAAATTCAGATAGGTTAGACTCTTGTACCTCAATCTCATCATTTACCATCAAGCAGTGGACTTCTTCATCTTCACTCTCGCTTGATGAGCTCATTGATTCTTCTGATTCTGACTCAGAATCAGCCCATTTGCTCTTGCTTTCTTCAGCCATCAACACTTTTTGATCTCTGTCCCTTCTAGATGATCTTCTTGTTTCCTTTGATTTTCTATAATCTTTGACTCCTCTTTTGTGATCATCCTTCTTGGGTTTAGGACAGTCAGCAATGAAGTGCCCTGGTTTGAGGCAGTTGAAGCACACTTGCTCTTCTTCTTCTGACTTTCCCTTGGAACTCTGCCTTCGAGGATATGATTGATAGGATTTTTGGCTCTTCTTCATGAATTTCCCAAACTTCTTTACGAACATTGCCATAGCGTCATTACACATTTTTTCTGGAGTCATCTCTGTGGAAGTAGGCAAGGACTTCGATGCAGTGAGAGCTTTGGTTGGTTGACTGGTACTGGGTTCATCTTCCACCTGTATACCTAGTTCAAATTCATAGGCTTTTAAGTCAGCGAATAGATCATGTAGATCTATCTTGTTTATGTCCTTCGATTCTCTCATAGCAATTGTCTTGACATCCCATTCTCTTGGGAGACCTCTCATCACCTTGAGAATAACTTCTCTGTTGGGTAACTCCTTACCCAGACTGCTAAGTTCATTAATTATACCAGTCACTTTCTCATCATATTCGTTGAGAGTCTCTCCATTTGTCATTTTGATGTGCTCAAATTTCTGTAATGCCATAGTGAGCTTGTTCTCTTTTGTTTGATCATTTCCTTCGCAAAGTTGAGCAATCTTTTCCCAGATGTCTTTTGCTGTGGGACACATTTTGATCTTGTTGAACATATTTTTGTCCAAAGTTTTGAACAAAATGTCCTTTGCAACATTGTCCAGATTGGCCTTCTTTCTTTCTTCATTTGACCACTGAGATCTTTCCTTCTCTACCATCTGTGGTTCACCAATTGTGATAGAGGCAGCTGTATTGATTTTCATAATCTTCATGGGTCCTTCAGTAATTACATACCACATATCATCATCTTGAGCGCTTAGATGTGCTTGCATACGGATTCTCCAGTCATCATACTCATCCTTCTTGAACATAGGGATCTTGCTAAAAGATGCCATTTGAACTTTAATATATCTCAAGATTGAGAAGAACCTGCTCTGATACCACTTGTTAGGATCGGAGGCGTGTTTAGAAGGGGGGGGTTGAATAAACACTGCCCTCAAATTCTGATCTTCGACTAATTACTGCAAACTGTTAAGTGATGCAGTAGCTTCTCAATCAATTAAGCAAGTCAGTAGACACTAAGTGAAGTGCGGAAAACGTCTGCTGTACTTGTGAGTTAACTAAAACAAATAATAAAAAACAAGTAAAGAACACAGGGATTGTTTCTGGAAGTTCGAAGCACAACGTTTCTACGTCTCCCCTTCTTCCTTTGCAGGAAGGATACACTAGAAGACTTTGGTTTACACTTTACAGTATACAACCTCCTTAGGCTTTCACACAGCTATGCCTAAACTCCTAGCAACACAATGTATATGATTTGTTTACAAAGTAAACTATCTAACACTCCTTTGAATGACTTTTACACTTGTAAGCTTTGAGCGTTTTTGAATGATCTTTGAGCAGTACACCAGTTTAACTTGATCTTTTATATATCAGTAGGTGTTCCTTGCTCTGGTTGAATCTACAGATAATTATCACTTGATAAATTTCTCTGTTTGAATGTATAGAATATTCGATTTTCAGTGGATTCAACTTTTTCTTCATTCATTCAGCATCTGTATTTATAGACTTCATTTCCAACGGTAAACTTTCTTGGTATGGAAGGTTCAGCGTAGAATTTGTTTTCTTCTCTATTTTATTTTCCTTCCATTTTTATTCAGCAACGGCTCTTTCAATCTGACGGAATTGATGGCGATGATTTTGTAGTGCTTGTCGCTCTGTTGTACCTTTGTAAAATGGACTTGTACTATCGCTGCTGGATTCACTTCTACTGGTTTTGTAACTTCAGTATCCAGTCGTCCTTTTTAGCTTAGTAGATGTTGGTTAGACTTGATGAAAGACTTCATGCAGTAGATGTTTTTATCCAGTGAGTATCTCAGTCCGGTAGATGTCTTCATCCGGTAGGTGTCTTCATCCGGTGGATGTCTTTACCCGGTGGATGTCTTCACCCGGTGGATGTCTTCATCCGGTGGATGTCTTCACCCGGTGGATGTCTTCATCCGGTGGATGTCTTCACCCGGTGGATGTCTTCACCCGGTGGATGTCTTTACCCAGTGGATGTGTTTATCCGGTAGGTGTCTGTAATCACCAAAACTTAGGAATCGTTTCCCAACATTTTCTTTTTTAGTTTTGAATGAATATTGGATTTATTGTATTTTTGATGATTGAGAAATATCTTAAAAATAGTTTTTCCTATTGATATTGTGATTGAATTCACTCATTCTCTATGTGTATGTGTTATTGTTCTTCATGCTTTTGAAGGATTGACCACTTTGAATGATAATTTATTATAATTGAGATCGAAAGATAAAATTATAATACGATATAATAATTCATGCCGTGTGTTAAATGTTAGATCAAAAGATAAATCACATATGAGTGATATCTTTAGGTTATTTAATCTAAAGTTAGTGGTGTCATAAAGTTTCATTCAATATCGAATTGTTAATTAAGTGAACGAGAGTTATTTGTTGCAATTTGATGTTAGATTTAATATAGCTCAAGAGAGTATATTGAATAAATTCGGAAAACCCGTCACCTTAGAGATGTATGGAGAAAATAATTGTAAGGATTTGGTTAGGTGAATCATTGTCTTGATAATTCTTTCTTGTGGATTTTTCTCGTGATCATCGATTGTTTTGGTTGGATTAGAGTAATTTAATTTAGTTACTAGTTTAATTATTAATTAATTATCGTAGGTTAAATATAGTTTAAAGAAGTCTTATTTGGTACTTGCTTGTTAATCCAATGTTCGACACTCGTACTTACGAATCACTATATTAAAACTTGACACCGTACGCTCGCGGTCGATTTATGTTGTTGATTTATATCATGCACCACTTAATATTTATTTGCTAAAGAGCGCGATTATGCGAGCGCGATTATGCACTCCTCGGCTTCTTTTATTCGAGCTGCCCCATCCTCATGCGGAGTCCTTTTGACTTCCACCCTCATCTCAGTGTAACATTTCTTAGAAGAGGGCTGATCACCCTTGACTTCCCCAGTCCTATCTCCCACGAGAAACTTTAGTTTTTGGTGATAGTGGAGGCTGTGAAATGGCCGGGTAAAGTTTCATCCACAATCTCTAGAGAGAAAGGTGGCCTTGCCCTCATCAAGGATGGTTTCTTCACCTCTTCCTTGAGTCGATGAAATAGCATCACGTTCCGCCATTTCTTCACTGTTAATTCTAGATTTTGATGCTGCAGTGGTACAACTTTCCTCAGGGCCTGTTCTACCGTCGCAGTGATGAGTTGGGTTAATTTTTTCATGGTCAGGGCTCCCACAGTGGGAGCTGGTGATGATTCCTTTCCAGCTTTGAGGATGTTTTTGGGCAGTGATGATGTCCGGATTATTATCTCAGGAAAATGGCGACGGCACTTCGTTCGGGTCAAAATGGCTCGCCGATGATTTTAATATGGATCCTGTGCTCATGAAAGAAAAGTTAGAATGTCGCCCGTAGATGTTTTCTATAGACACCCTTCGATGTTTTAGTGTGCATTTATAAAGGAGTAGAAAAACACAAAAAATATTTATGCATCAAATTTGCAATTAAAAAATCATTACTGACAGTCTGACACAAGAAAGAAACTGTAATATATAATATCGCCAGATCGACCTTGAACTTTGAGCACTTCTACCCATACCGTAATCGTGACACCTTTGTGTCGTTATCTAATCTTAACTCTGAATACCACTATAGGCTATATTCTTAGAATCTCGTTCACCCATCCTTAGAACATTGTTCACCCATGCTTAGAACGGTTTATTTGATGCTACCTCTAAAGGTAGTGTCCTTAGGGGTATATCTGACCATACATTGGGAATATTCCAAATGGAATATTCCCAATGCATGGTGGATAAGCCCTTAAGGGCAGTGCCCCTGAGGGGTTGCATCAAAAAATCCGCTTAGAGCACTGTTTCGGTCACATCAATCACGATTCACAAGGGCTAAAACTCTGTCAGATGCCCCATACTTATTTCCGACACCATAATCATACTGCTGTTCGGAGATAGATCGGGCAGGCAGAAGAATGCTCACAGGCGAAAGCAATACTCCGTCAGGTTGGACATTGAACTACCCTTTGTTAAGTTAATATTTCGTTACTTCCAGTTTGGCATTCTAAGGCATCCAGGCGCTTCGAAACATACCTTATCCCTTACGCCGTTGGTCGGATGTCCCCATCTAGTGCAGGCCAATCCTTGCTGGGGATAACACTGAGGTTCGAAGTTCTTCAGATGTGGGTAAAATGGACAGAGTACACAGCAGCAACAAATCAACCTGCCTAGACCTTCAAATAGCTCGGTGGAAAACACTTCCAGGTAAATTTGGGATCATACTCGAAGATCTAGGAAAATTTAGCCTCATCATGGAATCTTAGTAAATAAACGAATATCACGGAGTTCTATAGCAAATTTTTAACACCTAATAGGAGATAAAGACCCCTTCTTTTTTTCTTTTTTTCTTTTTTTTTTATTTTCAAGGTATCCAGGCTTTCGCCTGACTAATCCTTGGATGACGGAACCGGCCCCTCAACGCCGCCACCAGGTAAACCGAGGATGTGCCCAAGCTGACAGACATCTGTGAGAGAGAACCTACAGTCCACGACCCCAGAGCACACCCCCACAATATTTCAGCAGGGAATGCGCTCCACACGGGAATCGAACCTGGCGCCGAGGGGATACCCCCTACGTCACCACAGACCTTACCAACTCGGCTATGCCCCTGGGGGCATAAAGACCCCTTCTACATTTATAAACATGTCATACATTGTACGTTCAACTCAGTCATTCACCACCTCTAAAACTACATGCTATGCTATTAGCTTACATACTTTAGTTTCATATCCCTAACTTTAGTGTCTGAGGATTTGCAACAATCCTCATATCCTCTAACATGGTTTATTTCCAGTCCTCGGGCTATTATAAAGAGGATAATAAGAAAGTGCAACTTCAGAAGAGCACAAATTCAGTAGCATGAGATTCTATCCCTATATTAGATAGAAATGATTTTATTTTGTTTTATGAAACAGTGGTTTACACCTCAAAACAATTTGTATGATTGAGAAATTAATGGTACTCGCGTTTTAAGTACAATTTCAGCTTACTGGATTTGGTCACATTTTGAAAGTAGCATGTGAGAATATGCATTCGGATATGAACTTAAGATCCACTTGTAAAGTTTGCCTTAAGATGAAAAGCATTCAAGAATCCTTTTAAGGTCAGTTTCAACGAGTTAAAGGCAAGAGCGAGCTAGGACTCCCGGTTTAGGGGTGCAAAATCTTCCACAATAAAAGGACAAATTCCGGTGCACGAAGCTCCCGCTATACACGAGGTCTGGGAAGGGGTCGGGTCACTTTGGAACTCATGTACGCGGCCTTCCCTTACAATTCAAGAGGTTGTTTTTGCTACCTCCAAGGTCAGGGACATAACCAGGAAAATAAATTAGGGGGACGTAATAACCAATATTATATTTGTACATATATTTTAATAAATTTTTTTAAAAATAATATTAATTTAGTAGAATAATAAAATATAATATAAAATAACTATCTAAAAATAAGAGCAATAAAATATAATATCAAAGTATTCAATACTTCGTCACTCACATATTTTCTAGTAGTCAAATTTTCATAAAAGGATAAAAAATAATATTCTAATCATGATAATCCAATTATTGATATCTAAATTTGAGTAAATAAAGATAAATATAAAATCATTATTTATTAGTATGTTTGTAATATTTAATAGTTTTATAATATGCTTGATATTTTTTCATAATGTTCTATGAATCTATCATAAAATGAAAATATAATCAAATTTAATTTTTTTTTAATTATTTAATTATGTAACTTGTACATTAATAATTATATATGAATGTTAAAGTTTTAAGTAATTTAAATATGTTCTATTACTATTTATTTGAACTCTATTTTTCAAAAATATATTTCAAATGTACAATTTATGAATTGCCAATATTTTTTCAAATCATTTTTTTTTTAAATAGAAGGTGAAAAATGTTTTTTAAAAAAAGAAAAAATTTTAAATAACTCAAGAAACCTGCACACACAACACGTATTAGTTTTTTTGTTAAAGTTTTCATAACATCTTAGGTAAAAAATAAGCTGTATTTGTCATGCTTGGGTTTCGAACCTTGGCACTCAAATAATAACTCAAAATACGTGCAAACCCATTTTCCACAATGATCTTGGTGCCGCCTAGAATACCATATTTATTAAAAGCTCTTTAGCTCCGCCCTGTTCAAGGTTATATAACAGCAACTTTAACCGTTGACCCAATGCCCACTATTTGCAAAATTTTTGAGGATGTTGGAAATATCGTTTTCAAAATAGATATTCATTTTATATAAAAAAAAATATAACTATATCTTTTGAAAAATCAGTCATCTAAAAGTTATTGATACCCCGATATCCGGTGCGGTTCGGGCCCGAACTTTATGGGCTCGACTCGGGTCGGCCTCGAGGAAGACCTCCAGCTTGGCCACCCCAGGTCGGCCTCGAGGAAGACCTCCAGCTCGGCCTCGAGGAAGACCCCCGGCTCGGCCACCTTAGCTCGGCCTCGAGTAAGACCTCCAGCTCAGCCCATTCTCATAAGACACTAGAGACTATCCTACCTTGGCCCGTTTGCCTTGGTCCATTTTCCTTTTACTAGGCCCGTTATCGTACTATTTAATTAGCCCATTAGAGGCCCATTTATCCTGAATATAAATAGTGAAGGAACAGTAGGGTTAGAGAGGTCGCCTCTTTTTCTTCTCTCCCGGCAGCCTTCTCGGCGGTGCTCCTTTCCCCCTCCACCATTTTCGTTTCTTAGCTCATTCTTGTAAAGAAAACATGTAAATCACTCATTTGTTTATAGTGAAAGTTATATTAGACTAGGTCCCGTGGTTTTTCCCCATATTTTGAAGTTTTCCACGTAAAAAATCTGGTCTCATTTATTTTTTGTAAATTGTTTTGTGCTTGGAAGAAATACACGTCTACCATACCAAAATTCTTGGTAACAATTGGCGCCGTCTGTGGGAAACGTGAGCTCAAGACGTTGAGATATGGGGATGAGAAGAATGGTCTGAGGGTTCCATCTCTGTTGCGAGATGGGTTTTCTAAGTTCTGGAGAAGAAAAACCTTTTGTAAGCGGCGACGACGGCGGCGGATTTGATGTAAGGGGGAAATGTTTTGGTTATTGGGGTGTAGCCTTGTATGAAAGTTGCTATGCTTTTGGGTTGCACTCGAAGAAACGCCAGTGTAGTGATTCTCGAGATGCTACATCAGGCCTCAGATCTCTGGGAATACCTCTTCCCCCTAGACAACCACAATTTTTGGAGAATGTAGCAGCTTTATCATTTGGTTTTTGGGGCGTTAGGAGCTGTTGTTGCAGGATTGGAGCTTGAGTAAAAGTGGCAAAGTTAAAATCAGTACCTCACATCGGGCCATATCAACTCGGCCAGCCTCAGCTCATCCACCTCGGCGAAATGAGCTCCAGCTCGGCCTCAGCTCATCCACCTCGGCCAAATGAGCTCCACCTCGGACGTATGAGTCCAGCTCGGCCTCAGCTCATCCACATCGGCCAAATGAGCTCTACTTCGACCCAATGAGTTCCAGCTCGGCATCGTCCATGTGAGCTCGGCCTCATCGACCTCAGCTCATCCACCTCGGCCAAATGAGCTCCAACTCGGCCTCAGATCGGCCAAATGAGCTCCAACTCGGACGTATGAGTCCAGCTCGGCCTCAGATCATCCACCTCGGCCAAATGAGCTCCAGCTCGGCCTCAGCTCATCCACCTCGGCGAAATGAGCTCCAGCTCATCCTCAGCTCATCCACCTCGGCCAAATGAGCTCCAACTCGGCATCAGCTCGGCCAAATGAGCTCCACCTCGGACGTATGAGTCCAGCTCGGCCTCAGCTCATCCACCTCGCCCAAATGAGCTCCAGCTCGGCCTCAGCTCATCCACATCAGCCAAATGAGCTATACTTCGGCCCAATGAGTTCCAGCTTGGCCTCATCCATGTGAGCTCGGCCTCATCGACCTCAGCTCATCCACCTCGGCCAAATGAGCTCCAACTCGGCCTCAGCTCATCTACATCGGCCAAATGAGCTCTACTTCGGCCCAATGAATTCCAGCTCGGCATCGTCCATGTAAGGACCCTAGTTCCTTAAGTGCGGATTAAAGGCATAATTAGAGCTAACATACATAATCAGAGTAAATATGATCGAGTTGAGACTATGAGCCTTAAAATTTACATGCCAAATCAAGGACTTTCAAGTGGATTAATTACAACCCCAAATCAAATGAATGTTTTCACTATAGTTTTATACTACTCCTAGAGTAGACACTATACAAAATAATCCTGTCCTTCATTTATCAAAAGTGTTCTTGACAAGCTCACCGCCTCGACCCGCCTTAGCCCCCTTATCATGCCAAAATGTACCTACAAAGACAACCCCCAAAACATGAGCATAAAATTATTCATATCCAACACAATATGAATATAAGGCGTAAATGCATAAATCATAATAAGACACTTCCTGTTTTTCCCATGCATTTAAACGCTTCCTTTTGGGTTGTCCCTGTACCATAACTCATGAGTATAATCAAATAGATTATTTAATGGTTCAAACATGTCAGGACATAATACCGTTCCATATTCATCAATTACCAATCCCTAGTCTGTTCATCACAATGTATTTTAATGCCCCTCGCTTCACATATAGGCGGCATAGAATAACGTCGCTTTAATGGACATGTGGCGCTCCCACCCCTCGCTTCACATTTTAGCGGCAAATATTCTTTCCTCGCCTCATATGACAACCACGCTTCAATGTGACATGCGGCGCTCCCACCCCTCGCTTCACATTGAGCGGCACCAAACAAATAGCGGCAAGCATTAAAATCATCAAAGGATGACCATGACTCATGGGATATACACCAACAATCATCATATGCATATATAGTCATCATGCATAAATTCAACATGTATTTGCATCCACAATGCACATTTCCACATATACTCGCATCCACAATGCATAATCAATGAGTATAATAGATACATGTACCGTTGGGTGCACGTACGTCCTCTACGTACCTTTCCAAAAAGTGGGATTTGATATGGCTTCACTTCCTTGGTTGCGTCGCCACCTGGGATGGTTCTACACAATCACACAACCCCATATTAGAAGCCAAATAATAGTCAAATACCAAAATTCGTCAAAAAAATCCATTTCCCATTTTTCTGCTGCTGGCGATCGATCGCTACAACGAGGCGATCGATCGCGAGCCTTACCGATCGATCGCTTCAAAGTAGCGATCGATCGCCTGATCTTTCTGCCTTGAGGCGATCGATCGTGCCATACATGGCGATTGATCGCCTGCCCAGCGTTTTTGACACTGCCCTTCGGCGATCGATCGCGCCATTTCAGGCGATTGATCGCCACAGTCTGTACACGCGATTCCTCCATTTTTAAGCCATAAATTCTTCCCCAATCTTACCAACACACCAACAAACCCAAAACATAAAAACACTAAAAACCTTCAATAAACACCATCAAACAACCAAAAATTCCACATCCAACCAAAAACCATACCAATCCCAACAAACCCATTTTAAAACTCCAACATATCAATCCAAAAACCAAGTAAGTTCATACAAAAACATCAAGGAATGATATATGCCCTTCCTAGGCCTCAAATCTACCAAGAATCACACCAATGGAGTTTTTGCAAAGATTTCTCTTGGAGCAAAAATCGAAAATGGGGAAAGGTTAGGGTTGGGAGAGGGTTTGGGGATTTTAAAGAGTGAATGGTAAAGTGGGGTGATAAAGTGGGGTAATAGTTTATATAAGTCAAATAAAATTGTACCCTAACAATTAACATGATGTACAAAATACCCCAACATGGTATTTCAAAAGCATTTTACCAACATGTACCCAAAACCTCAATTAAATCCATGCTTTCCAATTAATTGCCAACCATAACAAATAAATCATGCTAATACTCAATTCTCCCAACATGCACAATATACATCCCGAAATGCATCCCCGGTCACGCCTACCATGTGACTAAGCATTTCAATATGATAATTAAATCCAGCACATAATTCAATTATCACAACAATTAATCATATAAACATAATTAATGCCCAAATTGTAATTAATTATTTCGGGGATATCACAATACTTTCCTACTTATAAGATTTCGTCCTCGAAATCTCATGCACTTACCCCAAAATGAAACTAAACATACATAACATACTAGAAAATAGTTCCGGGTAGTGCTGCACCATATGCCGCTCCGTCTCCCACGTAGCCTCCTCGACACCCCTGCGATCCCACTGAACCTTGATCATAGGTATCACTTTGTTCCGAAGTCTGCGGTCTGCTCGATCCAGAATTCTAACAGGCCGTTCCACATAAGATACATCAGATTCTAACTGAACCTCGGAAGCCTGCAACACATGAGATGGATCCGGCTCATACTTTCGCAACATAGACACATGGAACACATCATGTACACCAGACAAAGAAGGTGGCAAGGCCAGTCGATAAGTCAAAGTGCCAATGCGCTGCAAGATCTCGTACGGCCCAACATACCTCGGAGATAGTTTTCCGCGCATCCCAAATCGCACAACACCTCTAAAAGGCGAGATCTTCAAGAAGACCTTATCTCCCAACTGAAACTCCAACGGTCTCCGCCGTTTATTCGCATAAGCTGCCTGTCTGTCCTGGGCTGCTTTCGTTTTCTGCCTTATCATCTTTATTCTCTTCCATTTCTCGAACCAGTTCCGGCCCTCCGACCGATTTACGATCCAAGTCATCCCAACACAAGGGTGATCTACACCGTCTGCCATAAAGAGCCTCAAAAGGAGCCATCTGAATGCTTGCCTGGTAGCTATTATTATAAGAGAATTCTACTAAGGCCACTGAATCCTGCCAAGAAGCATAAAACTCCAATACACAAGCCCTCAACATGTCCTCAAGTGTTTGGATAGTACGTTCGGTCTGGCCATCCGTCTGAGGATGATAAGCAGTGCTCAACCTAACTTCGGACCCCAAAGCGGACTGAAGACCCTCCCAAAAATGAGATGTGAATCGTGGATCTCGATCAGATACTATGGAAATGGGGATTCCGTGCAATCTTACACATCTCGAATATACAACTGCGCCATCCTCAAATAGGTGAAGGTCATGCTATAAGGAATGAAGTGAGCCACTTTGGTCAATCTATCCACAATCACCCAAATAGCATCAAAACCCGAGGCACTCCTCGGCAAGTGAGTCACGAAATCCATGGAAATGTGTTCCCACTTCCACTTTGGTATCTCCAAGATTTTCAACTCGTCGCCAGGCCTCTGCCTCTCTGCCTTAACTTGCTGGCAGATCAAGCACCTCTTAACAAACGCGACGACATCACACTTCATTCTTTTCCACCAAAACTGATCACGTAGATCCTTATACATCTTCTTTCCGCCTGGGTGGATACTAAGTCTGCTACTATGAGCTCGCTCCAAGATCCCTCTACGCAACTCCGGCGTACTCGGAACCACCCAACGGTTACCCAATCTCAAGGATCCGTCCTCGGCCACTCTGAACTTCGACGGCTGACCAAGATGCAGTAAAGATAACCATCTCTGGATCTCATCATCTGACTTCTGATCTCTCCTGATATTCTCATAGATATCTGGCTCAGCTAATAATGTTGATACATATACAGGTGATGTATCTATGTCGAAATCATAGCCCAGATGGCAATAAGAAGTCATCATGGCTGACAAATGGATGACGTCCTCAGCAGTACTCCTCACTTTCCGGCTCAAAGCGTCTGCTGTCAAGTTAGCTTTTCCGGGATGATACTCAATCTCACAATCATAGTCCTTGAGTAAGTCCATCCATCTTCTCTGCCTCATGTTCAGCTCCGCCTAAGTGAATAAAAACTTGAGGCTCTTGTGATCCGTGTAAATGGTAAACGAAGTACCATACAAATAATGTCTCCAAATCTCCAGGACGAAGATGATAGCCGCCAATTCCAAGTCATAGACTGGGTATCTAGTCTCATGCGGCTTCAACTGCCTCGATGCATAAGCCACCACATGCTTATCTTGCATCAATACACACCCAAGGCCCTGAAGTGATGCGTCAGTATAGATGACAAACCTAGTGTTCTCCGAAGGAATTACCAACACAGGCGCCGTCGTCAACCGGTGCTTCAATTCCTGGAAGCTCTCCTCACAAGCTTCTGACCAAAAGAACGGTACTCCCTTCTGGGTCAACTGTGTCAACGGCTTGGCGATCTTTGAAAATCCCTCAACGAAACGTCGATAATAACCGGTCAAACCAAGGAAGCTCCGTATCTTGGGCACAGAAGTGGGTGCAGCCCACTCCATCACAGCCTCAATCTTCCTGGGATCCACCGATATCCCACTGCTAGATATGACATGCCCCAGAAATACTACACTGCTCAACCAAAACTCACACTTGCTGAGCTTAGCATACAACTGGTGATCTCTGAGAATCTGGAGTACTGTCCTCAAGTGTTTCGCATGTTCTTCCTCACTCCGGGAGTAGATAAGTATGTCGTCAATAAATACAATGACGAACTGATCAAGATATGGCTGAAACACTCTGTTCATCAAACTCATAAAGACCGCTGGGCCATTCGTCACACCGAACGGCATCACTAGGAACTCATAGTGCCCATATCGAGTTCGAAACGCTGTCTTCTGCACATCTTCCTCTCTGACCCGAATCTGGTGGTACCCGGATCTCAAATCAATCTTGGTATATAGTCTGGTACCTTGCAACTGATCAAACAAATCATCAATCCTTGGGAGAGGATACTTATTTTTCACTGTGGCCTTATTCGGTTGCCGGTAATCGATGCACAACCGCATCGAACCATCATTCTTCTTTACAAAGAGAACCGGTGCGCCCCATGGCGATACGCTAGGGCGTATATATCCTTTGTCAAGGAGTTCTTGCAATTGCTCCTTCAATTCCCTTAACTCCGCCGGTGCCATCCTGTAAGGTGCACGAGAGATAGCGGATGTCCCCGGTAATAACTCAATCCCAAACTCGACTTCTCTAGCCGGTGGGAATCCGGGAATCTCCTCCGGGAATACATCAGCAAACTCTGCTACCATTGGTACATCCTCAACTCTCAACTCTTTATTCTTCCCCGACGTGTCCACGACATAGATGAGATAGCCCGTGTGACCACGTTCCAACAACTGAGACATTTTGACTGCCAAAATCAACGGAATCTTCGCACGAGAACCGTTGCCATAAAAAGTCCACTGTATCCCCAAATCAGATCTGAACCTCACTGTTCTCTGTCGACAATTTACCACAGCCTGGTATCTGTTCAGAATGTCAATACCCACAATGCAGTCGAAGTCTGACATGCCCAATACAATCAAATCTGCCTTCAACTCGTTGCCCTCAAAATAAATGAGGCAATCCGCAAGAAACTGATCGGCAATAACATTTCTTCCAGTGGGTGTCGAGACCCGCATATGGTGTCTCTCCACAAAACCAACAGATACAAAAGAGTGGGAGGGACCTGTATCTATCAAAATAAAAGCAGGGTACGTAAATAAATGGCGCGTACCGCCAATCACCTCCTCTGGGGCTGCCTGTGCCTGCTCTCTGGTCAGTGCATACACCTGTCCCTGGGACGGTCCCACTATCTGACCTCCCGATGGTCGAGGCATAGTCTGCTACCTCTGATGCACCGTCATGTCCTCAAATCTCGGCCTGTTCCCTTGAAAACCTGACTGACCTCCCCGTGTGGGGCAATACCGAGAGACGTGGCCCATCTTGCCACAACTATAACAAGCAGGGCAATTACTCGAATAGTGTGGCCCACCACAATTGTCGCACCTTATCTCCGCGATCTATTTCCTTGCATAGGCCCTCGGTTGGTCGACCAATTGCTCTTCCTGTTTTCTTGTTTCCGACCAAAAGATTTCTTTCCACTAAACCGTGAGGATGAAGAAGCACCACGAGGCTTAAATGATTCTCCTCGGGGACTCAAGCCATCAGTAGCTTGCCTCTGTTGTGGCACCTGTGGGGGTACAACACTAGGATAGGACCCAACTCCAATCTCCGCAAGTTCTGCTCTCGTGAGAGCATCATTGAAAGAAGTGGGGTTGTTGGTGATAACCCGGTCAAAAAGCTCCGGCCGTAACCCATTCAGAAAGTGTCTCATCTTTGCATGTCCGCTTGTGGCAATATGCGGAACATAACGCAGTAATGAAGAATAGTGCATAGCATAGTCTGACACTGACATACCTCCTTGCTTTAAGTTTGTGAACTCATCTTCCTTTATCTGCCTCGCAGCCGCAGAGAAATACCGGTTCAGAAACCGGGTTCTAAAAAGAGTCCAATCAATCAATACACCCTGAGCCCTTAGTTCCATCATTGTAGTCTTCCACCACATGAAAGGTTTCTTCGCTAGCTGGAACTCCGCCAATCTCTGCCATGCCGTCCTTGCACAAGGAGCGGAGACAAAAATATGTTCCAGTCTTTCAAGTCATTCCTCAGCCTCTTCCCCTGACTCTGTCCCCTCAAACATAGGCGGGTGGAAGGTCTGAAACTGAGTCAAACTGATCTCACCGGGTAGTAACAACTGAGCCACTGGTTCCATGCCTACAGCTGGTGGAGGTAGAGGGTTCGTCTGACCAATACTCGCATTAACACTGCCAACGTCACCTACCTCTTCATTGAGGTTTCCCAAGTTCATAGCCGACATGCTGTAACACAAGAGTTAACAACAATTCCAAAACAAATATATATGTTATGCCGTTAGATAACAGGAATGATAATAAGCATGTTAGTACAACAGTATACACATCAATATGCAACACATGCATAAACATGCTCCAAACGTAAGCACCTAGCCAATCATGCTAAGGCTACCCTTCACTCGTTCCCGGGTTCTCTAACCACTGCTCTGATACTACTAATGTAAGGACCCTAGTTCCTTAAATGCGGATTAAAGGCATAATTAGAGCTAACATACATAATCAGAGTAAATATGATCGAGTTGAGACTATGAGCCTTAAAATTTACATGCCAAATCAAGGACTTTCAAGTGGATTAATTACATCCCAAAATCAAATGAATGTTTTCACTATAGTTTTACACTACTCCTAGAGTAGACACTATACAAAATAATCCTGTCATTCATCTATCAAAAGTGTTATTGACAAGCTCACCGCCTCGACCCGCCTTAGCCCCCCTTATCATGCCAAAATGTACCTACAAAGACAACCCCCAAAACATGAGCATAAAATTATTCATATCCAACACAATATGAATATAAGGCGTAAATGCATAAATCATAATAAGACACTTCTTGTTTTTCCCATGCATTTAAACTGTTGTCCCTGTACCATAACTCATGAGTATAATCAAATAGATTATTTAATGGTTCACACATGTCATGACATAATACCGTTCCATATTCATCAATTACCAATCCCTAGTCTGTTCATCACAATGTATTTTAATGCCCCCCGCTTCACATATAGGCGGCATAGAATAACCTCGCTTTAATGGACATGCGGCGCTCCCACCCCTCGCTTCACATTTTAGCGGCAAATATTCTTTCCTCGCCTCATATGACAACCACGCTTCAATGTGACATGCGGCGCTCCCACCCCTCAGTTCAAATTGAGCGGCACCAAACAAATAGCGGCAATCATTAAAATCATCAAATGATGACCATGACTCATGGGATATAACCAACAATCATCATATGCATATATAGTCATCATGCATAAATTCAACATGTATTTGCATCCACAATGCACATTTCCACATATACTCGCATCCACAATGCATAATCAATGAGTATAATAGATACATGTACCGTTGGGTGCCCGTACGTCCTCTATGTACCTTTCCAAAAAGTGGGATTTGATATGGCTTCACTTCCTTGGTTGCGTCGCCACCTGGGATGGTTCTACACAATCACACAACCCCATATTAGAAGACAAATAATAGTCAAATACCAAAAATTCGTCAAAAAAATCCATTTCCCATTTTTCTGCTGTTGGCGATCGATCGCTACAACGAGGCGATCGATCGCGAGCCTTACCGATCGATCGCTTCGAAGTAGCGATCGATCGCCTGATCTTTCTGCCTTGAGGCGATCGATCGCGCCATACATGGCGATCGATCGCCTGCCCTGCATTTTTGACACTGTCCTTCGGCGATCGATCGCTACGTCCTCTACGTACCTTTCCAAAAAGTGGGATTTGATATGGCTTCACTTCCTTGGTTGCGTCACCACCTGGGATGGTTCTACACAATCACACAACCCCATATTAGAAGCCAAATAATAGTCAAATACCAAAAATTCGTCAAAAAAATCCATTTCCCATTTTTCTGCTGCTGGCGATCGATCGCTACAACGAGGCGATCGATCGCTACAACGAGGCGATCGATCGCCAGCCTTACCGATCGATCGCTTCGAAGTAGCGATCGATCGCCTGATCTTTCTGCCTTGAGGCGATAGATCGCTTCATACATGGCGATCGATTGCCTGCCCTGCGTTTTTGACACTGCCCTTCGGCGATCAATCGCGCCATTTCAGGCGATCGATTGCCATAGTCTGTACACGCGATTCCTCCATTTTTAAGCCATAAATTCTTCCCCAATCTTACCAACACTTACACCAACAAACCCAAAACATAAAAACACTAAAAACCTTCATTAAACACCATCAAACAACCAAAAATTCCACATCCAACCAAAAACCATACCAATCCCAACAAACCCAATTTAAAACTCCAACATATCAATCCAAAAACCAAGTAAATTCATACAAAAACATCAAAGAATGATATATGCCCTTCCTAGGCCTCAAATCTTACCAAGAATCACACCAGTGGAGTTTTTGCAAAGATTTCTCTTCTACCTTGGAGCAAAAATCGAAATGGGGAAAGGTTGGGGTTGGGAGAGGGTTTGGGATTTTAAAGAGTGAATGGTAAAGTGGGGTGATAAAGTGGGGTAATAGTTTATATAAGTCAAATAAAATTGTACCCAACAATTAACATGATGTACAAAATACCCCAAAATGGTATTTCAAAAGCATTTTACCAACATGTACCCAAAACCTCAATTAAATCCATGCTTTCCAATTAATTGCCAACCATAACAAATAAATCATGCTAATACTCAATTCTCCCAACATGCACAATATACATCCCGAAATGCATCCCCGGTCACGCCTTCCATGTGACTAAGCATTTCAATATGATAATTAAATCCAGCACATAATTCAATTATCACCACAATTAATCATATAAACATAATTAATGCCCATATTACAATTAATTATTTCGGGGATATCACAGTCTATGTGAGCTCGGCCTCATCGACCTCAGCTCATCCACCTCGGCCAAATGAGCTCTACCTCGGCCGTATGAGTTCCAGCTCGGCCTCATCCATGTGAGCTCGGCCTCATCCACCTCAGCTCAGCCTCGGCATCGGCCTAAGCCTAACGATTGATCGTGACTTTGACACTCAAGCCTTCAGGCCCTAACTTACGGTTCTTCCTGTCCAACTGATATTTGACTCGCGTATACATATATTTGTGCAGTGTTATTTTATTATTATTTCAGGACAGGATAGCCAGCTCGGGCATGCAATCTCTCAATAAGCCCCTGTTACGACAGCTCGGGATCTTTATTTGTTCTGGATTTCGGATGAACTTATTCGGATGTGGTGTATCGATGTGGAGGTTCGGGAGTGGTGTGTGAATGTTGGAGTTGAGATGAGGAGATGATGCTATGGTCCGTCCAGGCATGTGTGGCTATGGTCAGTCCAGGCACACTAGATGAGGAGATATGCCATGGTCCGCCCAAGCATGTATAGCCGTGGTCCGCCCAGGCAAAGATATAGTCATGGTCTGCCCAGACAAAGCCTTACTGCCATGGTCCGCCCAAGCAAAGATATATTGTCATGGTCCGCCCAGACAAAAGGCTTACTGCCATGGTCCGCCCAGGCAAAGATATAGTCATGGTCCGCCCAGACAAAGGCTTACTGCCATGGTCCGCCCAGGCAAAGATATAGTCATGGTCCGCCCAGACAAAGGCTTACTGCCATGGTCCGCCCAGGCAAAGATATATTGTCATGGTCCGCCCAGACAAAGGCTTACTGCCATGGTCCGCCCAGACAAAGATATAGTCATGGTCCGCCCAGACAAAGGCTTACTGCCATGGTCCGCCCAGGCAAAGATATATTGTCATGGTCCGCCCAGACAAAGATTGATTGCCATTGTCCACCCAGGCACGGTTTTATTGCGTAGTCTGCCCTGGAGTTCAAATCAGACGAGAATCATTCGCTCATATTTATTATCTGGAGTCCAGACCGGAAAGGTCTTATATGCTTATATTTATTCCCTAGGATCAGATGAGACGAGCTTTATTCGCTCAGTATTTTATCAGCTCAAGAACTCAGGACATCTTTCACTTCGTGAATTCAGATGAGCTCTATATTCGCATACCTATTAGCTCTGGAGTTTAGGACGTACGAGCTGTATGCTTTCGGTTTATTATTTTTGAAGCTCAGACTGCGAGGGCATTATCTGCTCGTATTGATTATTTCATGAGCTCTGGTTGCGCGAGACTTATATGCTCGGTTTATGTTGGAGTTCATACAGGTCAGCCCTGCCCGGAAAATAGACAAGTGTTCTTTGCTCGATATATCTCGTCTCTGGAGCTCGAATCAACTTGTCTACTCATCGGCTCGGTATTACTTATGGAGCTCAGATAAGCTCGGATTTATTTGCTCTGCCTATGGATTATGTTTAGGGCTCAGTTGTATTTTGTTTGCTCAGCAAGACATATTATCAAGCTCTGGATGTCAGATGTTTATTAGCTCTGGAGTTCGGCGAGTTTTATCTGCTATGGAACTGAGCTAGGCTTTATTGATTATGGAGTTCAGGCGAGCATTATTTGCTCTTGCTTATTTCGGAGCTCAGATCAGGTCGGCCGAGCATCATTCGCTTATATTTATCATGTGGAGTCCAGCTCAACTCGGACCAATATTATCAGCCCATATTATCTCAGATCAGGTTGGGCGATTATTCTTGCACTTATTGTATCAGCTCTGGAACTCAGGCAGGGCGAGCTTTATTTGCTCAGCTCAGTTTTATCACCTCAGCTTTGTTTTATCACCTAGGATCTCTCGATCATCTTTGTCAGCTCGGAATTCTCGATTATAGCAGCTTCAGTTCGGATTCCTACTGCCTAGTAGTACTTGCTATTATTGGCAGAAGCTCAGTACCGTGATTACACCGGTTCTTTGTATGGACCGCCTACTTTATCAAGGATCGGCATTCGAATTGTCATTGCGCTACCGACATCATGACTTGGGAACTCGGCACGGCGCTTGTGATTCCACTTCTCAGTGATTACTTCGCAAGATCAGATCATGGTTTGACAGTTGAAGTGACTAACGATCCCGTCCTCACCTGACCAGTCTGAGTCGAGACATCATTACTTTAGCTCGACTAGAGGGGGATACTTGTGATACCCCGATATCCGGTGCGGTTCGGACCCGAACTCTATGTGCTCGACCCGGGTCGACCTCGAGGAAGACCTCCAGCTCGGCCTCGAGGAAGACCCCCAGCTCGGCCACCTTAGCTAGGCCTCAAGGAAGACCTCCAGCTCAGCCCATTCTTATAAGACACTAGAGACTATCCTACCTTGGCCCGTTTGCCTTGGTCCATTTTCCTTTTACTAGGCCCGTTATCGTTCTATTTAATTAGCCCCTTAGAGGCCCATTTATCATGAATATAAATAGTGAAGGAACAGTAGGGTTAGAGGGGTCGCCTCTTTTTCTTCTCTCCCGGCAGCCTTCTCGGCAGTGCTCCTTTCCCCCTCCACCATTTTCGTTTCTTAGCTCATTCTTGTGAAGAAATCATGTAAATCACTCATTTGTTTATAGTGAAAGTTATACTGGACTAGGTCCCGTGGTTTTTACCCATATTTTGGGGTTTTTCATGTAAAAAATCTGGTCTCATTTATTTTTGTATATTGTTTTGTGCTTGGAAGAAATACACGTCTACCATACCAAAATTCCAGGTAACAGTTATATTAAGCGTGATTAAAAGTGAAGTAACGAGTAAACACAACGATTTGGTCAAAAGAGGCAAAATGATCAAAGTGGTTGATCGTATTAAGCATGCTTAATATTAAAAAAAGTACGGGTTTTTTAGTTTCGTAATTAATATTACATGAATATTTTTTTTGAATAAAATAAAATATTTGAACGGTTAGACAGTTGTTTAAACAAATCCTCAGCTCATTCATATTCATCCTGCTCTATAAAGTGCAAGCATTTAATTTTAAATTTATTTATTTATACACAATTTTATCTAATATTTTGCTCGAGATAATTAAAATTCTAGTAAAATAAATATTTTTTATTCTTAAACTTCGATTAAACACAATTAAATTTTTAATACTTAACTTGCAATGTCACCCATCTTTTGACAGTCAGCCTCTCATTCATCCCAATCAATTTTTTTCATTCAATGGTTCAATCCTTATTTTGGGCCCTACCTCCGTCATTTCCAACCACTGTATTTCTAAATTATTATTCGTTTATATTTACCACATTAATATATCTGTCAAGAATAATTAATTAAATAGATAATATTAAAAATTGTAATTGAAATTCGAAACGACAATAATAATTAAAAAGAGTTGAATGACATACATTTGTAGAAAAGAAATGGTTAAAGAGCCGCTGGGTTCATTTGAAAATGAGCCCAACAACCATGGTTGGCCCAATCAACAAAAATGCTGGTTGGGTGGCTGAGGATTCTCATATTCCATTATAGG
Source organism: Haberlea rhodopensis (assembly GCA_907163345.1). NCBI lineage: Eukaryota > Viridiplantae > Streptophyta > Magnoliopsida > Lamiales > Gesneriaceae > Haberlea > Haberlea rhodopensis. The sequence continues at coordinate 6,744,022 of CAJQUN010000013.1, forward strand.
ATACTCATATTCCATTATCTTTCCGATTCTCCGTATTGGTATCGATGATTTCAAATACCCATACTTCATTATCGTTGCCGTTGCCATTGCCATTGCCGATACTCCGTATTCTTATCGGTGATTTCAAATACATTGTGCCTTTAGGTGCATTTCAAATGACTCGAATAGTTTGAGGGATTTAAAATGCATTGATTTGGTTAATGTGTTTGAAATCAACGTATTTGAAAATTATCCGAACAATTTGAGTTGATTTATGGGGAAGATTTAAAATCTAAATCCACGAAATCATTACATCCAAATTAAGCCTTTCACGCTTAACGACTTCTGAAATTTGAGGGCTTCTCCGGATGGCCTAGAACTGATCCTTAAGGGTTGTATTTTGATGGAAAGATTTGATTTAGAGGAATGAACTTCAAATGACCCTAATATTGACGTGTTTGAAATTATTCATAATTTCTATTAAATTTGGATGGGGTGAATTTGAGAATCCTCTTGATTAAATTTAGCCAAACAACTATAATATATTTGGAATCATGGATTTGAAATTTATGATTCCAAATGACTCCATCCAAATGCACCCTAAAAGATTTAAGACTTCTCCTGGATAGTCTAAGAGTGGATTATCAGATAATTTTTTGAATTTCATCAGGAACAATAGAGGGAGTAGCGCATGATTACTCAGAGTCAAGATAAATTGCAAACAAATCATTAAACATTTCAATACAACATTATCTTCTTTCGCAATAATTTCATATAAAATTTTGAATCATGGGATACTAGTGGATATCCTGACATTAAAAACATCATGGCCCTTGATGTTTTACCTGAATAATGGAACACACAGCTTGTATAATTGTAAGACACAGCAGCAAACCTGCAGCAACAACAGAAATGACAGACCACGGATTGCTGAAATAATCGTGTCTCAACATCCGTCTCCACTTGAAACAACTTGCTTTCAACTCATGGAACGAATCCCTACTGTACTCATTCAAGTCACCACAAAGTTCAGCAAAATAGAAATCGCTTACATCTGTCATGACTTCCTTGTAAAGATTGTTGAATAAGTCCGCCACTGCCTCGTTCTCGCCCAATTCGTTTCGTATAATGCCACGGTTAATGAGTAAAAAGACATCCTCTCGAGTGTTTATCAAGCCATCCATTAGTATGACATAGCTTGTAATATCTTTGGAGTAATAGCTACATTGCTCGAAAGCTATGATGTTCCTGAAAAATGTTTCTGTCGAGTCGTTTACTAGAAGGCTTGGAATCGTGAGCTCTCCCTTCCTAAAAAGAACTTCGAATAAAGTGCTACTACTCCCACAACGAAAAGCGACCCCAGCATGTTGTAACTCGGTTGCACTACGTGTATATTCAAACTTTGTACCTGGTGATAGTGGATGATCTCTCCGATGTCTTGGCTGGTGAAGAAACAATAAAAACTCGACGAAATGCCTCGCACCACAACAATTCTCGGTCAATGGTAACTTCTCCGTGTTACCTACATTCTTGAAGAACTCGTGAGCGAGGTCGTAAAAGGTGAGTTCATCCAAGAGAGATGATCCCACGAACTGGAACAGACCTTTGGCTACATTCATAGGCAGCTGATTCTCTAACAGCATGAAGTCATGCAACAAATCATTCCACATCCAACGATTTTCGAATATGGTATCGCTTCTCTCCCTAAGTTGAGAAAAATGGTTTTTCAAGAAAAGCTCAACAATGAATATTCCATCAAACAAAATAGTCTCCAATAATTTCTCCTTGCTAAGCGTAATCGTGTCCTCGTAACATCCACGTACAAAACTTTCCTCATGAGCTACAAAGGTGAGCAAGTCATTTAGACCTACTCCAAATCTGATCAAGAAATTTTGTAAACATCTTATTTTGTATGATTCCATGCCATGAAGTTGGCCTTTCTCACGATGAAGTGGCCCTATCGAGACTAATCGAGGTGTATAAGCTGCTTCATTAGCCTTGCGAGGTTTCTCAGGAACTCTATAAATACATGTCGTGTAAGAATATGACGGGTCTACTGGCAATGTATCTATCATACTATCGATGGAAGACATCAGGCTTTCCATATTGATCTCGACAACACTTGCAGATGCCATTTTCTTGATTCTTGGAGGTAGATCTGCTAATTGACGAACTGCATTTATCAAAAAATGCATTTGAACACAATGACAGGAGAAAACCAATACTTTAACTTACGAAAATTGCAAAATTGATCTTGTAAGTTGGCCTACTTTTGATCTTATAGGTTCTGAATGCAATAACTTCTTTTCTTTTATAAATTTAGTCATTTTAGAGTACTGATATGATGCCGGATATCGGATATTGTTGATGTGCATCTTGATTATTGCTTATGCGGTGCCGGATTACTGAAGTCTTCGATGCGGCACTTCACGGAAAAATAACTAAAATTGCAAAAGGCACAAAGATATTGCGTTAAGATTTAAATTTGACTAACTGAGGACCGAAATCAAAATTAGGTCAATTTATAGAACAAAAATTGCTATTTTCTCTAAATAGCATGGATTGACCAAGATACACAATCTTAGCATTTAATTATATGTGCAAGATTGTCACATAACATAAACTTGACGTATCAGACCTCTGAAACTACCGGTGGTTTGCAAGCTGTCTCAGGACTTCCCATTTTAGATCAGATTCTACGTAAAATAATACAAATTTTTACATTAGTTCAAGTTAGATCTCAAAATCGTGAAGCTCACACACACACATACACACACAGTCGCATATGTTTAACTTACAAATGTATGAGATGTGATTTGCTTCAGTTGATCAGGGCGGTTGAGCAGCAACAAATGGTGCTTTGTAACAGGGGCTTAAGCAAGCTGTGAGGCAGAGTCCACGGGAAGAGATTTCACTTGCACGAGAATATAGAGAGGGATGATTTAATATGTAAACAAAGACTTGAATGGGTGGCAAGTCTTCGCAATCATTTAATGGGATCCAGCATATTAAACACATTGCTGTTATTTTTGGGGTGCGTAGTGCGTAAACCTACGCATCGATAATAACCTGTAAACGACATCAATCAAATAAGCTGTATTAGGCAAACCCGATCCGATAGGCTCAAACAGAGTAAGTGTTAGCAGAGGGAATCACAATCTCGATCTCATCCTGCTCCACCAACTCAGACACCCTTTGAGACAGGATCTTACACATTATTTGAGTTTTAAATAGAAAAATAAATGTAATATTTAAACTTATTGAAGTTGTAATCACAATATCAGAGTGACGTACATAAGCTAATAATATCATATGAAATCAATTATTCACTTATATAATCTGATTTCCACGTAATCGTTACTCAAAATAAAATAAAATTTATTAAAATACAAATATAATATAATTTATACAAAAAGACAATAGCTATGTGTGATGTACACAAATAATTATAATAATAATAATAATAATAGTACTAGTACTAATCACAGTTAATTTATTGCATAACTCACCATTATTATTGTCAATCCTCAAGCCCGAGATCGATAACATCGGTACTGCTTCCAAATTAAAATTAAAAAACAATAAGCCTCGGATATAGATCTCAATTAAATCAGTCTTTCATTCAATAAATTAAATCGTCTATCTTTATTATAACTGAATTAACAATTAAAAAAATACTGATTTACAAACTGATCTTAACGGATCTACAATAGCGGAAAACGTAAACTAATAAAACTGATAAAAGCAATAGTGATTGACTCTTCAACATCAGAATATCACCATCCAAAAAACTGATACTATTCATCATCTTCTAACTCGGATTCATTTTTATCTGAGGAGGGACATTAGAGGTAAGTGTTTGGATAAACACTCAGCAAGTAGTGGTCAATCGAAAGTACAGAACAAATACACACACACACACACACACACACACACACACACACACACACACACATATATATATATATATATATATATATATCACAACAGGCCTTACGTAAAACAAGCGTAAAAATGATACAAACTGATATTTAAAATTATCAGAACTGAACTGAATATTATAGTGCTCATCAGAGTCTAAACATATTATTCTAATGCTCACCAAGAGCCTAAACATATTGCTCACTTAGAGCCAGAACTGATCAGCTCACCTAGAGCCTGAACGGTATCGATACCAAATCATTATAGTTTCCAGAACAAAATAGATTTCATATATCATAAGCACAATAAATTATCTATTTTTCTTTCGATACTGATATCAATATTCTAGACTTAACCCTCCTAAAGATAATGTCAGAACATTGATTACCCTCAAATAAAGGGTCTGGGGCACCAGAACAACGGTTAACCACTGTATTATGTCAGAACAATGGTTATAATCTCACTGCATCAGGGTCAGAATTTCGGAATCTCTACCAATTCGATTTCAAAATTTACAGTGCTTCAAAACATAATTTTATCATATATTTTCTCAGAATCTCATAATTTCAAAATATTATACAGGTTAATTTAACACATCATGTGATTTTTAATATGAAATAAATAAATAACAGCTGACATCATATGATGAATCAGTTTCTTCGGTAAAATCTCATGCAAGTGCCGAGCAGGAGATATCCCGAACAGAAAGTGCAAATTGTCCGAAGAACATCAATACCTGCTCGACGTACTGGTCAAAGGATAGCAGAAGACCCGCACATAACTAACAAATCACCGGGCATGGATGAACGTGCGATAATGGAGCGTGGATTTCTCGGACACGTCTTGAGCCAAGACAATGATAGTCCAGCACCCTTGTGACTTGGTAGTGCCATAATGAAGTCCATTGATATGCTCTCGAATGGGTGCTCAGGAATGAGAAGTGGTTGTAGGAGACTGGCTGGCTGCTGTTGTTCCACCTTGTCTTGTTAGCACACAAGACAAGTCCTCACATAGGCCTCCACATCCTCCCACATCCTTGGCCAATAATAAGAATCCTCCATGAGTGCCATAGTGTGATGCATCCCCGGGTGGCCCGCCCACTTTGAATCATGACACTCCCTTTTCATGTGTTAACTGCCAGGATCAACACTATCAATACACACTGATGGTCTCATTACATGGGGTTGAACTTTCGGGGCAAGAAAAGACTCCAAAGGAGCATATTTTATTCGTCTGTTCAGTCTTTTACTCTTATGATTTATTGAAAGTTCTTATTAAAATATTGTTTCCAAGTCTTGTAAATCTATACAAGTTCATAGTGAAAATTTATACGGACTAGGTCCCGTGGTTTTTCCTTCGATTTGAAGGATTTTCACGTAAAAAATGGTGTCTTCCATTTATTTTCTGTAACACTCACTATACCGAACTCGGAAAATAACAAATCATATGATTGGCGCCGTCTGTGCGAACATTGAGTTAGGACGTTGAAGCGGGGAAGAGTTTTATAGAAGAAGAAGAAAAATGGCGAGAAACAAGGGTAGTGGACAGAGTTCAAGGGGGTATATCTTAAATCCCCCTTCATACTCATCTCCGCTACGCAAGGAGGAGGAGGAAGATGTGGAATCAGCGCATAATATTCCTCAGACTGATCCCCAGGTATTTCCCACCATGGGAATGCCGATGGAACAACTTACTGAGGTTATTAGGAAAACCGCGGGGGAGGTCATGAAGCAATTTATGAACCCGTCCCAGCAAGAAATAGCAAGTAAAGAAGAAGATCTGGCTTCTTCTGAAGAACATGAAGAGGAGATTAAGAAGGTTGATGGCCTCTCCAGTCAAATAGGGTAGAAGAATAATAAATCTCTGCATCATCAGATGGAGGATCTAAAGGACGAGCTGCAGCAGATTGATAAGTGCCATTTTTACACTTTTATTTATATGTTTTTTCGTTGATTTTTATAATGGGTCTAGAATAATATTACGGTTTATGGTATTATAATTGCATGTTTCAGAAATTTACCTAAAAATGCAAGAATGTATGTAAAGATCCCAATTGACGACGAAAAGGGTAGAAATTATTGCATACAAGCCAGCACATCAAAGAAGAGTTAAAAATCTTGAATTTAAGGAATTACAACCGATCGATCACGAGTCGGGATTTGAGTACAAATATTGGCGGCTAGGATTTTGTGCATGGAAGAAAAGAGCATCATCACATCACACGACTGATATAATTCATAGCAGATTTTAAGGAGTGAAATTATGTAACAAAATATTGAAAAATCCACGTGAGATTTAGCAGCCGAGAATTGCATGCACATAGACCTTGACACACGAGCAACAGACGTGGAAAGGAAATTCAAGCCGCAATATTCACGCATCAGCTTTTCATTCACATACAAGGAAAGATTTGTGCAACAGAAACGGCCGATTGAAACTCACTTGCATGCAGATTCATTGATACATGCACAAATTCACGCAATAGATTACGCGTAGGAGACGAGGATATATTTCTGGAGCAAGAGAGTTACTTGACTTTTGAAGACACATTCCACGTCAAACACACGCACACGTGGACTAGGAGGAGATTATTATTTAAGAAAGGCAAGAGATGTTCATGAGTTTACGGGAGGATTTTCACGTGAGATTCAGAAGAAGATACTTGAGAAGACTTTATTAGATATTACCCAAGAAGAGATGTAGACCAATTAGGAGGCTGGGAGGTATTATAAGAAGACGTGAAGGGTTCATATATCAGGATACATATAACTCAAGTGAGGGAGACATCCAGCAACCTCCTATCTCTTCACCAAGCACTCGCCTCATCCACTTTCCACACACATCTAGAACCTTTCATCTATCATCCTTCATCAACCTTTCACCGTATGATTTGGAACATACCAACAAGGAATTGAGTGAACGATCGAGAAGGAAGCAAGAGAAGGAGCAATGATCTACAACCGGAGTCGACGCTGATAGTTTATTCTTGTCTTTGGAATTTCAATTTTGATTTATTTCGGATTATTCATGCTTAGGTTTGGTTTTTCGATTTAAATATGATGTACTAAGTTTATTTATCAAGGCTAGACAATTCTTTGTTTTGAACATATGATTTGATGATTAGTTTTGATTGATTCCTATAATTCTTTGAGTATTTTATGATTTTAATGCTTTTGAATGATTAGCTAATCGTAATTGAGATCGAGAGATGATTTTATGATACAAAACTAATAACACATACCGATTTTAGACTGAGATCGAGAGATGCCAAATACATGTGTGGTAGCTATATATATCTAGCAATCGAAGGCTAAAAGTTTTCATAAAGCTTTTGCGATATTAATTTGTTAAATAAGTGAACGAGAGTTACTTACTGCAAATTGATATTAGGTTTAATATAGCTCGATAGAGTATATTAGATAATTCCGGAGAACTCGCAATCTTAGAAATATTTGGATATTCAATCAAGAATTGTAGGGTATTCCATTGGTGAGCCTACGTCTTGATAATCTTCTCTAGCGGAATTTTCTCGTTACTTATATTGACTTGGTTGGATTAGTAGTTAATTAATTGCTTAGTATTTTATTTAATTCATTATCGTAAGTTAAATATAGTTAAAAATGTCTTATTTGGTACTTACAGTTAATCACTGTGGGTTCGACAACCTGTTCTTCATTTACTATACTAAAATTGCTTAGTATTTTATTTAATTCATTATCGTAAGTTAAATATAGTTAAAAGTGTCTTATTTGGTACTTACAGTTAGTCACTGTGGGTTCGACAACCTGTTCTTTATTTACTATACTAAAACTTGACACCGTGCACTTGTGGTCTAGTCGCATATTGATTTTAAAATGATAATAAATTTTGTGTTAAAGATAAGTGCGATAAAGTTATTGGCGTAACAAAATGGAGGGACACATATATTCATCATGGAGGAGTACGCCATTTTCCCCCGAGGTTCTCGACGATCCCCTACCATCTCATTTCCGAACCGTAAATGTAGGAAATTATGATGCCACTGAGGATCCCGAGGAGTATTTGTCACGGTTTGAGAATGCTTCACTCCTTCATCAACTCACAGATGGGGTGAAATGCAAGGTCTTTCTGACCTCCCTAGCAATAGCAGCTCAATCTTGGTTCAATCAGTTACCACCGAGGATCATAGATACATTCCCGAAGTTTAACTCATTGTTCTTACATCAATTCACGAGCACCAGGAGTTGCAAAAGAGCAAACCAGTAGCTTGTTCGGGCTTAAACAATTGGAGAAAGAATCGTTGCGAGCCTTCCTAAAAAGGTTCAATCAAGCTTGCCTCGATGTTCCTCACGTCACATCGGAGATATTTGTCAGCGCCTTTAGTCAAGGGCTGCGAGAGGAGGATCTGTTCAGATCATTGGCAAAAAAATCTCCATCTGGTTATGATGAGTTGCTAGGAAGGGCTTCTAAATATATCAACTTGGAAGAAGCCCAGAAAATGAAGCAAAAGAAAGACACAAAGTCTGGAGGTGAGCTGAACCAGAAAGATAAGCATCCTGAACATCCGAAAAAGAGTTTTGAACAATATCTCCCGATGAGACCTCCAAGAGAGGTGGCCATGAATCAGAGAGGCCCGAAGAGGGGTCGAGGAGGTCATTTCCAATGATGATATTTACGTGGCCGATGAGCGAATAGATATGGGGGAAGGCCAGAGCCCAATGATGGACTAATCTTTAATAGCACCCCCTCCCCGCGGAATAATGCAAACCAGGGATAGGGGTTCCCAGACCCATATCATGGGCAGTCATAGGAAAAATGCTGTAGGAAAATGGTATCCAGGCAGTAGGCGAGCTTGCGCCCGTTAACATTCCAAACCGAGGAACTATACATATGATTTCTGGAGGAATGTCAGGAGGAGAATCCACCGAGCAAGGAAAATTTATGCTCAAAAATTGCTGGTCATGCCAATCGCACCGGAGAATGCTCCAACAGGACCGTCAATTTCCTTCGGACCTAAAGATTTGCAGGGTGCAACTTCCCCATGATGATGTGTTGGTTATCTTAGCCACGGTAGCCAACTATAACATGCAAAGAATCTTTATTGATACTGGAAGCTCGGCCTATGTGCTCTTCTTAAATACGTTGGCCTAGATAGAGTTGGGAAGCATGCCCATGCAAAGAGTAAATACTTCTTTACATGGATTTGCTGGAGAGATTTAAGTCTAGTGGGACAGGTTTTGATGCATGTCACGTTGGGCGAAGAACTGAGTACGAAGACAAAGATGATCAATTCTTTGGTGGTAGACGCTCCTTCTTCATACAACATGATTTTGGGTCGACTGAGTGCATTTCAAGCAGTGACATCCACTTATCATTTGAAGATGAAATTCACAATGGGTGTTGAGGTTGGACAAGTTTGAGGAAACACAAGTTCCTCGAGGAAGTGTTATGTTCAGGAGCTGAAACATGTGAAGTCGAGAAGGGGGAGGACGAGGATCCAGAATAGTAAAATAATGAGAGGTGAGGATGAAAAGACCGAGGAAAGAGTTGCCCCAGTTGAGGAGTTTCTCACGATTGAACTGGGTCACCCTACTAAAACAACAAAAGTGAGCTTCCAATTAGAGCCAAAATTGAAAGAAAAGGTGATTGAATGCTTGAATAGAAATGTTGACGTGTTCGCATGGAGCACTGCTGACTTAGTTGGAGTAAGTCCAGAGATCGCGGAACATCATCTCGATGTCGAGCCATTAAACAGAAGATGAGACATTTTGGACCCGAGAAGGATGCCATCATTGCTCAACAGGGGGATGAGCTGCTGAAAGCTGGCCACATTCGGGAAATCAGTTTCCCCACATGGCTCTCATACGTGGTTCTTGTGCCAAAGTCGGGAGACAAGTGGCAATGTAAGGATTTTCGAGATGTGAACAAGGCTTGTCCTAAGGATTGCTATCCTCTTCCGAGGATTGATCAACTAGTAGACTCCACTAACGGACATGAACTGCTTTATTTGATGAACGCATATCAGAGATATCATCAGATCCCTTTGGCCCAAGAAGATCAACCGAAAGTCAGTTTCGTCACGGCAGGGGAACTTTTTGTTGAGTGGTAATGCCTTTCGGACTGAAGAATGCAGGAGCCACTTATCAAAGATTAATGGATAAGATATCCAGAGATCATATTGGGCGGAACGTAGAAGTGTATGTAGACGATGTCCTCATAAAAAGTAAGCGGGCATCGGATCTAGTCTGCGACATGGAGGAAGTCTTTGGAATCTTGCGTAAATTTGGCATGAAATTAAACCCTGCTAAATGCACATTTGGAATACATAGTGGAAAATTTCTAGGGTAAATGGTTATTGAGAGGGGTGTTGAAGCCAACCCTGAAAAGATAAAAGCGATTCAAGAGATGAATCCTCCTCGGACCCTGAACGAAGTGCAAAGATTAGCAGGACGAATAACCGGTCTGAGTAGGTTCATATCCCGATCAGCTGATCAGAGCCTACCATTCTTCAAAGCGTTAATACAAGGAGCTAGCCGAGTTGCCATTGATGAACAAACCCAAGCATAATGAGACTCTCATCGTCTATTTATATGTGGCCGAGGAGGTCATTAGCTCAGTCTTATTCAAAGAAAAGGTAGGGTAACAAAAACCAGTGTATTATGCGAGCCGATCATTGTAAGGGGTTGAACAAAGATACCCCGAGGTTGAAAAGTTGGATTTAGCTCTCATAACTACAGCCAGAAGACTTCGGGCGTATTTTTTATCTCACCCTATCGTGGTGGTAACCAGTACTCCACTGGGAAAATTATTGTCCAAGGCGGAGATCTCAGGACGAATGGTGAAATGAGCTACTGAACTAAGTGAGTTCGACCTTCCTTACCAGCCCCGAACTACCATCAAGGCTCAAGCACTGTCAGATTTTCTGGTAGAAGTGGCTCACGGACCTGAAGAAAAAGAATTGAACCTTTATGTGGATGGGTCCGCTACGTTACTTGGAAGTGGAGTCGATGTAGTTCTTATTAGCCCAGAAGAAGAGGAGATAAAAGTAGCCATCATGTTTGTTAGGAATCCGATCAAACAAAACGCAGCGGAAAATAAAACTGGATTCCTACCAAGGACCTATACAAAGTAATCATATCGAGATTGAATAGAATCATACACTTGTAGCGTGTTTGAAGCAGATTCCTCTTTGCAAAACCACGAGTCATGAACAAAGATTTGCACCTTTGTCTCTACGGTATCCACACGATCAAATCGAAAAGGACGTTAAAGAACAAGTTGCTAGACTTGTTCTTCAACCGAAACAAAGACACACACGGTTCACAACCGATAAACGGCGGTCGGATGATCAACCAAGGCGGCGGCGTTGGCCGATGGTTCTCGGATGAGAGGGGTGGCCGAATGCCTTTTTGGGTGGCTACTAGGTTTTAGAAAAATTAACACTTAATCATCTCAAAACCTTGTTAGCTTATTATATCTAATATTAGATTTAATTAAAGGCTTTCAAAAAACCTCATTGGCCCAAACCCAACATCTTAATTAAATCCATATATCTAACATTTGTAATTAAGACTCTTCTTAATTAATTAATTCATCCAATGAATTTTATCTCCCTTTATCGATTTAATCTTTTGTGCGACCCGATAGGATCTTGCAATGTTGGCAGTGACATAAAATCTAAGTTTATGTCACAAGCAATGAGCGATATCTAGCAACACACTACCCAAATTACAAGAATGTCATTGGCTCGACATAACCTATGGACTGTGATAATATTAACCATGTAACTTAATCCTTTTGTCCAATGTGTTTAGATTGAACACGAGTCATGGAATAGTCATACTCGTATATTCAATCTTTTATTTCTTGATCCCCACAAAACTAGAATAAACGAATAAGCTCGATATCACATATCGACTTATTCGAGCATGGCCATGCATTTAAGTCTCACTTGATCAAGGGCCCAAACACTTCTCCTGTTATATAGGAGGGACAAACCCTATCTCGATCAATCAACATCCCTCTACATAATTCGTAGTGTATCCAATAGTTGTCTTTATAGTTTACCCTGTTACAGGTAACGTTTGACAATATCAAGATACATAACTCCTTATGGTGGGATCTCAGATGATCTCAAGTCGTAAGGATTACATACACTATTATCACTATTAGAATTGCTTATGACACTCATATACTATCCATGTAGCATTCTCACGGTGGGTCTGTCCAGTACAGTGTTCTCTAACATGTACCCATGTGTTGATTTGATATCTCATATCTATGAACAATTCATCAATCAAAACATACTACTCTCAATGCATTATTATTATCCCGATTCATGATAATACTTGACTAGGGACAATCTTTAAGAACAATACAATATTATTCTAAGGACATTAACTTATATAATAATTCATATTACACAGATACTCGAATAATATATAATAACGAATTGCCATTAATAAAACCATAATACATTGTATGTCATAAACAATCATATAATGAGTTGTCTTAGTGTATATCCCAACAAATCTCCCACTTGCACTAAGACCAATCAGACATATACTTAATGCCTAGAGATCTAGTATGACGATCATGCTTCTGCTGTGACAGTGGCTTCGTCAGTGTGTCAGATACATTATCATCAGTTGGTACTTTGCATATTTTTACATCTCCTCTTTCAACGATTTCTCGAATGAAATGAAAGCGCCGAAGTATATGCTTGGATCTTTGGTGAGATCTAGGTTCCTTAGCCGATGCGATGGCTCCATTGTTGTCACAATAGAGTTCAACCGGATCTATTATGCTAGGCATCACCCCAAGTTCAGAAATGAACTTCTTGATCCAAACAGCTTCCTTTGCTGCATCTGAGGCAGCAATGTATTCAGCTTCAGTTATAGAATCGGCTACTGTCTCTTGCTTTGAACTCTTCTAACTCACAGCACCTCCTTTTAGGCAAAACACATATCCTGATTGCGATCGGAAATCATCTTTGTCGGTTTGGAAGCTTGCATCAGTGTAACCCATTACATTGAGATCTTCCTCACCTCCATGAATCAAGAATGTATCCTTAGTTCTTCTCAAGTACTTCAGGATATTCTTGACAGCAATCCAGTGACATCCACCTGGATCAACCTGATATCTACTCGTCATGCTCAAAGCATACGAGACATCGGGACGAGTACATATCATGGCATACATGATAGATCCAATAGCTGACGCATATGGAATCTTACTCATGCGTTGTCTCTCATCTGGTATTGAAGGACACTGATCCTTCGAGAGATGTATCCCATGTGTCATAGGTACGAATCCTTTCTTTGATTCTTGCATGCTAAACCGTTTTAGCACTTTGTCTATCTATGTACTTTGACTTAGGCCAAGTAATCTTCTTGATCAATCTCTATAGATCTTGATACCTAATACATAGGTGGCTTCACCCAAGTCTTTCATAGAAAAGCAATTCCCTAGCCAAATCTTTACAGATTGTAAGGCAGGGATATCATTCCCAATGAGAAGTATGTCATCTACATACAACACTAGGAAGGTAATTATGCTCCCACTGACCTTCTTGTAGACACAAGGTTCATCTACGTTTTTGATGAAACCAAACTCTTTGACTGCATCATCAAAACGAAGATTCCAACTCCGAGAAGCTTGCTTCAATCCATAAATGGATCGTTGTAGCTTGCATATCTTTCCAGCATCCTTTGGATCGACAAAACCCTCGGGTTGTGTCATGTATACATCCTCAAGTAAATTTCCATTAAGGAAAGCTGTTTTGACATCCATCTGCCAGATTTCATAATCATGAAATGCAGCTATTGCAAGTAAGATCCTAATGGATTTAACCATGGCAACTGGTGAAAAAGTTCCATCATAGTCAATACCATGAATTTGTTTGAAACCTTTAGCAACCAGTCGACCTTTGAAGGTTTGTACATTACCATCCATGTCGGTCTTTTTCTTGAAAATCCATTTGCACCCTATGGGTCTTACCCCTTCAGGCGGGTCAACCAAAGTCTATACTTGGTTTGCATACATGGATTCAATCTCAGATTTCATGACCTCTTGCCATTTCTCAGAATCAGGGCCATTATAGCTTCTTGATAAGATGACGGTTCATCCTCATCAATAAGTAGTAAGTCACCTTGTTGAGTCATAAGAAATCCATATCTCTATGGCTCACGGTATTCTCTTACAGACCTACGCTGGGCTTGTGTCTCTTGAGCAGGCATTTCTTCCACAACAACTTTTGGTGTCTGCTCTGTTTCCATCTCAATATCATGTTCAATATTTTCTTGTGGTTGAACTTCACTAAGTTCTATTTGTCTCCCAGTGGTTCTTCTCGAAATAAATTATCTTTCAAGAAAGACACCAGTCCAAGCAACAACTACTTTGTTCTCGGTGGGATAATAGAAATAGTATCCTTTCGTTTCCTTAGGATACCCCACAAATAAACACTTATCAGATTTGGGTCCAAGTTTATTGGAGGCGTGACGTCTCACGTAAGCCTCACAACCCCAAATCTTTATAAAACACATACTAGGACGTTTCCTAGTCCATATCTCATATGGTGTCTTTTCAACTGATTTAGATAAAACACGGTTCAGTATGAATATTGTTGTTTCTAAAGCATGTCCCCAAAAGGAAATCGAAAGATCTGCATGACTCATCATTGATCGAACCATGTCCAACAAAGTTCGATTCCTCATTTCGGATACACCATTCCGTTGTGGAGTATACGGAGGTGTGAGTTGTGGGACTATCCCACACTCCTTTAGATAGTCATGAAACTCTTGGCTTAGGTATTCTCCTCCTTGATCTGATCGGAGGATTTTGATACTTTTGCCAAGTTGGTTTTGTACTTCATTCTTGAAATCTTTGACTTTTCAAAGGTTTCATGTTTATGTTTCATTAGGTACACATACCCATATCTACTGAAGTCATCAGTAAATGTAACGAAGTATTGAAAATCACCTCTAGCTTGTGTGCTTATTGGTCCACATACATCACTAAATGAGACTCAATAAATCATTTGTCCTTTCAACATGTCCCTTGAAATGGGCTTTAGTCATCTTTCCCATTAAACAAGATTCACATGTTTCATATGATTCAAAATCAAATGAATCTAATACTCCATCCTTATGAAGTTTTGATATGTGATTCTCGTTTATATGGCCCAAGCGACAATGCCAGAGATAAGTTGGATTACAATCATTATTCTTAATCCTTTTAGTATATATGTTATAGACAGGCATATCAAGATTTATTACATAAAGACCATTAATCAATTGTGCACTAGCATAAAACATATCATTCAAATAAATGGAGCAACACTTGTCCTTTATAATAAATGAAAACACAACCTTGTCCAAACAAGAAATTGAAATAATGTTCCTCGTGATTGAAGGCACAAAATAACAGTCTTTTAAATCCAATAATAAACCAGAAGGCAAAGTTAAAGAGTAATCTCCTATAGCTAATGCAGCAACTCTTTCTCCATTTCCCACTCGGATATCAACCTCGCCTTTCGCCAATATCCTACTCCTTTTGAGATCCTGCACATTAACACAAATGTGAGAACCACATCCAGTATCTAATATCCATGATGAAGAAGTAGATAAATTGACTTCTATAACAAAAATACCTGAATTGGAAGTCATACTTCCCTTTGTCTTCCTAAGATCCTCCACATATACTTTGCAGTTCCTCTTCCAATGTCCGGTCTCACCGCAATGGAAATAGTTCCCTTCCTTAGCCATTTCTCCCTTTGGCTTGAGTGCAGAAGCTTGAGGCTTAGATTTAACAAAGACTTTCTTGTTCTTCTTAAAGCCCTTTGCTTTAGCCTTTCCTTTGCTCTTATTCACAATAAGAACATTAGTGGGTTTAGGTTTCTTGGTGTTATCTTCAAAGGTTCTCAGCATACCAAGCAACTGTGGTAGAGTCTTTTTGATTTCAATCATATTGTAACTCAAGACAAATTGGCTGTA
Source organism: Haberlea rhodopensis (assembly GCA_907163345.1). Lineage (NCBI taxonomy): Eukaryota > Viridiplantae > Streptophyta > Magnoliopsida > Lamiales > Gesneriaceae > Haberlea > Haberlea rhodopensis. The sequence continues at coordinate 6,759,894 of CAJQUN010000013.1, forward strand.
ACTATCAGGCAATGATTGCAAGATTACGTCAGTGGTCAACTCTTGGTCCAATGGAAAACCCATCTTCTCAAGATTCTCAATGTACCCAATCCTCTTCATTACATGAGTTCCAACAAGGCTTCCTTCTACCATCCTGCACTGGAATAACGCTTTAGAGACGTCATACCTCTCTTGTCTTGCTTGTTGTTGGTAGAGTTGCTTTAAGTTCTCGATCATATTGAACGCCTCCATTTCCTCATGTTGCTTCTGAAGCTCAGAGTTCATGGTGGCAAGCATAAGGCAACCAACATCAAGTGCGTCATTTTGATGATTCTTGTAAGCATCCTTATCGGCTTTAGCGGCCGTCACGGGAGGTTCCTCAGCAGGTAAGATTTCCTCTAGGACATATTGCTTTTTCTCTTATTTGAGGACAATCCTCAAATTCCTATACCAGTCTAGGAAATTAGTCCCATTCAGTTTGTCCTTCTCAATGACCGATCGTAATGACAGTGTGCTAGTTACATTGTTTGATGCCATGGATATCTACAATATAAATATGCAAAATAAGTTTATGATTTTAATCATTTAATAAGGTCTTATATTAAATGACACTCCCACTATTTTGTTTAAAATTATCAACCCTCGAAACCTTAGTGGGCCAAGATCCATATTTCACCTATTCCTGAGTTAGCTATGGGCAATCACCCAAGACTCGGTTATTTAGGTAGACAACACTTTGTCAATTTCATCACATGTAATTCTTGGATGGTTGGATGAACAACACTTTGTTCAAATTCATCTAATGAATTATTATCCAACCCCATGCCTCTAGGTTCCCAATCATATTGAGATAACCTAGTTAAGTCAGACCCAATATAAAGTAAAATGGATATCACTTTTATCCTTTCGCGCCTTACCAAGATTGTCACGGTTCTTTGCTTTGGCAAACCCACACATGTTCAATCGAAGTCTTGACGAGTACTTTTAATTTTGTAAGGCATCTAAAACTTAATATTATTAGAGGGATTTATTGATCTCATGATTTTATTGATAATTAAAATTATGTCTGGTACATATACGCATATACATATCTACGTATATGTATAACAATCATCAACATAAACATCATAAGATAAACATGCATCACATACATTAACTTAAATAAAACGTGACATGGTTATAGCCCCTACTAAAAATTTTCTCAAGCCAATGAGAAAATCCTAAAAGGTCAACCTAAGGTAACTTCTCCAAGCACCTCTTTGGCTCCCTTTTGTGAATGGCCTCCTCATCCCGGCACCTTGGTCCATCTTCATTGATCTCCATCAATAAAATAACTATACTATATAACAATTACATGAGATAGAGAATTATCGTACCCTCGGGGCATCATATACCACGGTGACTCTGCGCGTCTCAAGCCATGGACTTGTTAACCCTAGCAACCCCACGATTGCAATCTTGTCACGGACCAAGGGTTCGAAAAACCCTAGCATGACACATGGCCCAACCATGCACGAGCCTAGGGTTCGAAAACCCTAGCCCACATGCTACGGCGGCCGAGAGCCAATGGGGCCAAGGGTTCGAAACCCTAGCCCATTTGCGTGCGGCGGCCTAGAGCCTATGGAGCCAAGGGTTCGAAACCCTAGCCCATGTGGTTGCAACCGCCACCTTGCATGAACCCGTGAACCCTAGCTAGGCAGTGCACGAGCCAAAATTGGCTTGTAAGCGGTAGCTAGGCTATGGTCTGAACCATACACGAGTCAAGGCTCGGTTTTGCGCACGTATTTTCGTATACATCAATCCGTCAATTATATCACATATAATATTGCGATGATTTCCACAAAATTGATTATCACATATCTTATATGAATCATAGAGTTTCAAACCATGCAAGAGATTCAAAAAACATGATTAAACAATTAATCACATATTCCCGATATGAGCTTTGAACCTGGCTCTGATACCACTGTTAGGAATCCGATCAAACAAAACGCAGCGGAAAATAAAACTGGATTCCTACCAAGGACCTATACAAAGTAACCATATCAAGATTGAATAGAATCATACCCTTGTAGCGTGTTTGAAGCAGATTCTTCTTTGTAACACCACGAGTCACGAACAAAGATTTGCACCTTTGTCTCTACGGTATCCACACGATCAAATCGAAAGGGATGTTAAAGAACAAGTTGCTAGACTTGTTCTTCAACCGAGACAAAGACACACACGGTTCACAACTGATAAACGACGGTCGGATGATCAACCAAGGCGGCGGCGGTGGCCGATGGTTCTCGGATGAGAGGGGCGGCCGAATGCCTTTTTGGGTGGCTACTAGGTTTTAGAAAAAAATTAACACTTAATCATCTCAAACCCTTGTTAGCTTATTATATCTAATATTAGATTTAATTAAAGGCTTTCAAAAAACCTCATTGGCCAAACCCAACATCTTAATTAAATCCATATATCTAATATTTGTAATTAAGACTCTTCTTAATTAATTAATTCATCCAATGAATTTTATCTCCCTTTATCGATTTAATCTTTTGTGCGACCCGATAGGATCTTGCAATGTTGGCAGTGACATAAAATCTAATTTTATGTCACAAGCAATGAACGGTATCTAGCAACACATCAAGGCTACCCAAATTACAAGAATGTAATTGACTCGACATAACCTATGGACTGTGATAATATTAACCATGTAACTTAATCCCCTTGTCCAATGTGTTTAGATTGAACACGAGTCATAGAATAGTCATACTCATATATTCAATCTTTTATTTCTTGATCCCCAAGTAGAACTAGAATAAACGAATAAGCTCGATATCACATATCGACTTATTCGAGCATTGCCATGCATTTTAGTCTCACTTGATCAAGGGCCCAAACACTTCTCCTGTTATATAGGAGGGGCAAATCCTATCTCGATCAATCAACATCCCTCTACATAATTCGTAGTGTATCCAATAGTTGTATTTATAGTTTAACCTGTTACAGATAACGTTTGACAATATCAAGATTCATAACTCCTTATGTTGGGATCTCAGATGATCTCAAGTCGTAAGGATTACATACACTATTATCACTATTAGAATTGCTTATGACACTCATATAACTATCCATGTAGCATTCTCACGGTGGGTCTGTCCAGTACAATGTTCTCTAACATGTACCCATGTGTTGATTTGATATCTCATATCTATGAACAATTCATCAATCAAAACATACTAGTCTCAATGCATTATCATAATCCCGATTCATGATAATACTCACTAGGGACAATCTTTAAGAACAATACATTATTATTCTAAGGACATTAAATTATATATTAATCCATATTACACAGATACTCGAATAATATATAATAACGAATTGCCATTAATAAAACCATAATACATTGTATGTCATAAACAATCAAATAATGAGTTGTCTTAGGGCATATCCCAACACTGTTCGGTTTTATTCCTCAAATAATGAAGCTGAATTTGAGACTCTCTTATCGGGTCTTCGAGTAGCATTGGACACGGAAGCTCAGAAGGCAACAACATTTATGGATTTCATGCTCATTGTACATCAAGGGAATGGTATGTATAAAGTGAAAGAAGAAACGTAGCGGAGGTATGTTGAGATTGCTCGGACACTGATGAGTAAGTTTCAATAGATAAAGCTGACTCAAATCCCCCAAGAAGAGAATGACTGAGTGGACGAGCTGGCTAAGCTAGCTAGTTCGATTCATGAGTGGAAGAACATGAATTTGCTGGTACAAGAGCTTTTGATTTCCATATATCTGTCCATAGCATAATGAATCTTGGACCATGCATTGTGGAGGATTTCCGAGAACCTACATTGAATTCTTGAAACCAAGGTTATGCCATCTGATCCAGAAGAAGCAACTCAGGTGAAGGAATGGGAAGTAGATTCGTGCTGGTCGAGGGGAAATTATTCAAGAAGGGTTTTTCAGTCCATTTCTTGCACTGCACTTCCAATCAAGAAGGAGAATCCTGTTGAGAGAAATTCATGAAGGTTGTTGTGGGAACCACCTTGGTGCAAATATGCTCTATCAAAAGGCAACCCAAGCTGGATATTATTGGCATAGTATGAAAATGGATGCCGAGGACATTGTCAGAAATTGCAATAATTTTCAGAGACATGCTAATTTATCTCATGTACTAGTAGAGGTCCTCAATAACAACATTACATCTTGTCCCTTTGACCAATGAGGAATGGATCCTCCTGCAACCGGACAAAGAAAATTTCTTTTGATCGCAATTAAATACTTCACAAAATGGGTAGAGGCTGAGCCCCTAGCAAAGATTACCGAGGATGAATTAATCAAATTCCTATGGAAGAATGTTGTATGCCGGTTCGAATACCAAAGAGATTGATCTCTAATAATGGAAGACAATTCCAAGGGAAAAGGGTGCAAGGCTGGTGCAAGGATATGAAAATCACACAAGTATTTACCTCGGTAGTGTATCCTCAATCCAATGGGCAAGATGAGGTGACAGATCGGATCCTACTACAAGGAATCAAAACCTGATTGGAAGGACCAAGAGGGGCGTGGGTCGATGAATTGCCTGATTTTCAATGGACATACCAAACTACACCACATTTATCTGCAAGAGAAACTCCATATAGTTGGTCTATGGTTTTGAGGCCCTCATTCCCGCCAAGATCATTGTGGAATCTCTTCTGGTACAATGTTATGATCCTGAAGGAAACCAGGAGATAAGAAAGTCCGAATTATATGAGGTGGACCTATTAAGGGAAAGCGTTGTTGTGTGTATTGAGATGTACAAGATAAGGATCACAAATGCATATAATCGAAGGGTTCGCCCGAGAACTTTTCAGATCGAGGATCTGGTGTTGCGAAAAGCCAAGCCATCCGGTGATGTAAAGAAACTAGAGCCAAAATGGGAAGGACCCTACAAAGTGAAAGAGGTGAATGGGTGAGGATCATAGTGACTCGAAGATCAACAAGGCCGAGAGCTGACGAGTCCTTAGAATGTTCACATAAAAAGTACTTTACATGATGTTTTGATTGTTCTTTTTACATTTGTTCACGTACTTAGTATATCAATGGAATGAACTTGCTTTTATGTGAGATTCGTTTAGAATTTTATTAGTTAATTCAGTTGATCAAGATGTTTGGTTCATGTTTAAACCTAAAATTGCCTAAGTGTTTTGCTCAGGATGTTCGAGTTTCATTCGGAATAGTATTAGTTTATTCATGATGTCTGATCCAAGTTTAAAACTAAAATTGCCTAAGTGTTTATGCTCGGGATGTTCGAGGTTCATTCAGAATTTTATTAGGTTATTCATGGGATCAAGATGTTTGGTCCATGTAAACCTAAAATTGGCGAAGTTTTTATGCTCGTGATGTTTGAGATTCGTTCGTAATTTTATTAGTTTATTTATGGGATCAGGATGTTTGGTCCATGTTTAAATCTAAAATTGTCTAAGTGTTTTTGCTCGGAATGTTAGAGCTTCGTTTGGAATATTATTAGTTTATTCATGGGATTGGGATGTTTGATCAATGTTTAAACCTAAAATTGCCTAAGTGTTTTTTCTCATGATGTTCGAGCTTCGTTCAGAATTTTATTAGTTTATTCGTGTGATAGGGATGTTTGGTCCATGTTTAAACATAAAATTGCCTTATGTTTATGCTCGGGATGCTCGAGCTCATTCGGAATTTTATTAATTTACTCATGGGATCAGGATGTTTGGTTCATGTTTAAACCTAAAATTGCCTAAGTGTTTATGATCGGGATGTTCGAGCTTCGTTCGGAATATTATTAGTTTATTAATGGATTCGGATGTTTGGTCCATGCTTAAACCTAAAATTGGCCAAGTGTTTTTGCTCGGGATGTTCGAGCTTCGTTCGAAATTTTATTAGTTTATTCATGTGATTGAGATGTTTGGTCCATATTTAAACCTAAAATTGTCTAAGTGTTAAAGCTCTGGATGTTCGAGCTTCGTTCGGAATTTTATTAGATTATTCATGGGATTGTGATATTTGGTCCATGCTTAAACCTAAAATTGTCTAAGTGTTTATGCTCGGGATGTTCGAGCTTCGATCGGAATTTTATTAGTTTATTAAAGTGATCGAGATGTTCGGTCCATGTTTAAACCTAAAATTGCAAAAGTGTTTATACTCGGGATTTTCGAGCTTCGTTCAGAATCTTATTAGTTTATTCATGGGATCGGGATGTTTGGTACATGTTTAAACTTAAAATTTCCTAAGTGTTTACGCTCGGAATGTAGCTTCGTATAGAATTTTATTAGTTTATTCATGGGATTGGGATGTTTGGTCCATGTTTAAACCTAAAATTGCCAAAATATTTATGCTCGGGATGTTCGAGCTTCGTTCGGAATTTTATTAGTTTATTCATGGGATCTGGGTGTTTGGTCCATATTTAAACCTAAAATTGTCTAAGTGTTTATGCTCGGAATGTTCGAGATTCTTTCGAAATTTTATTAGTTTATTCATGTGATCAGGATGTTAAGTCCATTTTTAAACCTAAAATTGCATAAGTTTTTATGCTCGGGATGTTCGAGATTCATACGGAATTTTATTAGTTTATTAATGGGATCAGGATGTTTTGTCCGTGTTTAAACCTAAAATTGACTAAGTGTTTATGCTCTGGATGTTCATGGGATCGGGATGTTTGGTCCATATTTAAACCTAAAATTGTCTAAGTGTTTATGCTCGGGATGTTCGAGCTTCATATGGAATTTTATTAGTTTATTCATGATATTGGGATGTTTGGTCCATGTTTAAACCTAAAATTTCCTAAGTGTTTATCCTAGGGATGTTCGAGCTTCGTTCGGAATTTTATTAGTTTATGCATGTGATCGAGATGTTTGGTCAATGTTTAAACCTAAAATTGCCAAAGTGTTTATGTTCGGGATGTTCGAGCTTCGTTGGGAATTTTATTATTTTAATCATGGGATCGGATGTTTGATCAATGTGTAAACTTAAAATTTCATAAGTTTTATGCTCCGGATGTTCGAGCTTCTTTCGAAATGCTATTAATTTATTCATGTGATCGGAATGTTTGGTCCATGTTTAAATCTAAAAATTGCCTAAGTGTTTATGCTCGGGATGTTCGAGCTTCGTACAGAATTTTATTAGTTTATTCATGGGATCGGGATGTTTGGTCTATGTTTAAACCTAAAGTTGCCAAAATTTTTACGCTCGGGATGTTCGAGCTTCGTTCGGAATTTTATAGTTTATTCATGGGATCGGGGTGTTTGGTCCATGTTTAAACCTAAAATTGCCTAAGAGTTTATGCTCGGAATGTTCGAGCTTCTTTCTAAATTTTATTAATTTATTCATGTGATCAGAATGTTTGGTCCATTTTTAAACCTAAAATTGCATAATTTTCGAGCTTTGTATGGAATTTTATTCGTTTATTCATGGGATCAGGATGTTTGGTCAATGTTTAAACCTTAATTGTTTATGCTGTGGAAGTTGGAGCTTCGTTCGGAATTTTATTAGGTTATTCATGGGATCGGGATGTTTGGTCCATATGTAAACCTAAAATTGTCTAAGTGTTCATGCTCGGGATGTTCGAGCTTCGTTCGGAATATTAGTAGTTTATTCATGGGATCGCAATGTTTAGTCCATGTTTAACCTAAAATTGCCAAAGTGTTTTTGCTCGGGATGTTCGAGCTTCGTTCGGAATTTTATTAATTTATTACTGTGATCGGGAGCGTTTATCTTCCGGATCTTCGAGCCTCGTTCGGAATATTTTGTATATTTGTAAGGCCCCATTGCTAACTAAATTTGATTAATCTGGTTTATTAATGATTAAGCAAACCCGGGTGATTAAAAGCGAAGAATTCGAATTGAGGTGTTGCGGATCACAACACCTTATTTTTAACCAAGTTAATATACATCAAAATTATACCAAATGGTATATAATTTTCAGCCATTCACCTACATTAAAAGATGATAAAACACCATCTTGGGACACATGGGCATGGTGGGATAAGAAATTGATTAAAAAATTACTTTTGGTGGCTTAGAAACCAACACCCACTATCTCATCTTCTACCATTATAAAATACATTCTCCTCCTCCATTTGTATCAGATTAATACCTTATAATTTTCGAAACCCACTCCCAAAGTTGAGAGAAATTTGAGAGAAAACCTCCATGCATTTGGAGTTCTAGCAAGCTTGGAAGGAGAAAACCCATTTTCCTTCAAGAATTTGAAGGCTAGGAGCTTGGAGAGTGGATTCATTGTGAAAATTTTGGGTCTTCAAGGGTATGGAATTGTTCTTATTTATTTTTAGTTGGATTTTATGGATTTTGGGTCGAAATTATAGGAAGAACCACAAAAATGTTGGTGTCTTTTTATTAAAACAGAATCTGCACAAATTTGATGTTGCATGCAGTAGATTGTTCTGTATTTTCGATTTTCTTAACTTCAATATCTGACTTTAAGCCTCAAACAAAAGTTGTATATATATGTGTTGTCGTCCTGTGGTTAAAATGTGAGACGATTTGGAGTTAAAATGAATGAGTTATGATGTTTTTACCACAAGGTGCACAATCTGGAACATGCATGTAGGCGGGTTGCACATGCAGTGTGTTCTTGGTAAATCTGGGCAACATATGCTACGATTTTGACCTTGGTGTCTGAATAAAAGTTGTCAAACTTTGAGTTATCGAGCATTAGAAACTGGCCTCACATGATTTGGAGTTTAATTTTGCAAGATATGCACTTTTTTCCTAGAACTGCTCACTCTGTCAAAACAGAGTGTATAAGTATTTTTAAAACTGTCATACTTTATTTTGCATGTGCCTCTAGATGAGCGAACTAGCTTCTGGACTTCAAATATGAACTGTAGTAATTTGCGTTTTCGTGATTTTCCCACTAACCCCAAGTCATTTGGACGTCATATGAATTTATTATGATTTTTATACAAAATTGGGTCAGGCTGGAATTTGGTAAATTGTCCTGTTTTTCCAGCAGATTGTTCTTGGCCATTTTACCTAGGCTAAATGAACGAATTTGAAGATGAGTTGAACTGATGAAATGTTCATTTTTGAGTTAGCTTTGAAAATAAATTAGACCCATGTGATTTTATTAAGTATCGGACAAGTTATGAGCCGATCTCTACGGTTGCGAAGGCTGAAATTTAGAGAATTGGTTTTGGGTCTAAGTTTGAGTTATATTTTGATATGTTTAAGGATAGTATGTGACATTATGTTGTATTTGGAACTGTTGTGGCCAGGATTGAGTCTAGGATCACTTGGTAACTAGCTAACGGTTTGAGGTACGTTGAGATAGGTTTATCATGACGTCTGGCAAAGGCATGCAATGGTACCATTGTATGACCCTTTTCGACATTACTTGATAAATCGAATTAATTGTCACTCTATGATGTCTTATATGATTTGATGGTTTGGATTTCATGATATGTGAGATTACTTGACATGGATTTATGTTCACATATGATTGCATGATATATTGAGTTGCATATATCATTAATGCATAATGATTCATGGGCATATCATATTGAGCTATAGTTTCCTTGATATCCATGATTTTGACTGAGTTGACTTACTCTGAGTGTCGGGTACGACGAGCATGGCGATGACATGCAGTATAGGTAGTAACTGTAGTCACGTGCAGGTGCGACCGGACCTAGATACGAGGGCTGGATGCAGTAACGTACATAGGATGAGTTTCTCCTAGCGCAATGTACGTATACTGTCACCCTCTACTCGAGCTTTGATGATTTGATGATACCTTCCTTTGGACTCCGATTGGTATCTTGATATTCAATTCTTTATACCCATTCATACATCGCATTCATACATGGTATGCATTGCATGATACTTTGTCATTTGACATGATTTATTTATTTCTCGTACTGGGGTACTGACCCCCTTTGTGGGGGCTGTCATGTCTTTTGTTGTTCGGACATGACAGGCTTTACAGGAGGACATGGTGACGATGCTTACAGGCGACGCATCGAGAGATACCAGAGCTCCTTGTGAGAGAGCTCAGGTTTATATTTTATGTTTTGCTTCCCAGGAGTTGTTAGAATATTTTTACTTATGTTTTAAATTACCGGGGTATGCCCCAAGTATCTGTATTTTAATTATTTTACTACTGATTGATGATATACTTGATAGTTTATGTTATGATCAACATGTTGAATTGGAAACTGGAATTACATATTTTAAGTATCAGTATATATGTATCACCTAAAAGCGAAATTTTTTTTAGGGCGTTTGATAAGACCTTTGAAATAAATATTCCGCTGTTTACGCAAATTAATCATTATGTGTTAATTAAAGACCACATTAGGATCGGGCCCTCACATTATGGTATCAGAGCATATATCTGGGATATGCTCGAACTAGAGTTAGGACACTGAGAATAGACACAAATGAATTGTTTGTGCATGTGTCTGACTATGTGATTTTATATGCTCTTGCCTGCTATAATTACATGTTAGATAATGAACTGTTAGACATGTAATGGATATTAAGCAAGGATAGCGAGCTGTCATAGCTCTGAATATTTTAATATGCTGATTTGCATATCTGTAGAGAATTTGAATGCCGAGTTGTATAGAATCCAGAAAATTTGAATGCTGAGTTGCATACAAGCTAGGGAATTTGAAAAAAAATTATTTGTTAGCACTGATAGTTGCTGACCGGATGATGATGTAGAATAAGTGATGAGAACATCTCTGACTTGAGATTGTATATGATGTTTTGATTTTATGATGAACAGTTAGTGTTTGGACAGGTAGCAGGGATACAGACTTTAAGAGCCATCTATTGTACCTGTAGGCACTGTAAATTGTGAATTGAATTAACTTAGTGTTATTGAAATTTTTTATCACTTTGGGACTTATCCTTGTGATTAGTGGGATGACACTAGAACTATTTAAAACGCATTTTGTCGATTGACATCAGGATTTTGAGTCTGAATGACCAAGGTTATACGTATGAGTTTATGTCAAAACCTGTGTACGCCAAGATGATAATTTAGAACTTGAGAATATTGGAACTAGCAATATTTCAATGGAAGAATATAAATGTAGTTGTGAGAAACAACGATAATTGGTTTGAATGAGGACATGGATATGGGGACGGTCGTAATTCAGTTCCAATCTATATGTTCAAATTATGAATAAAAACGACTATAGGAACTCTTCTAGATGACAGTATCTATAGTAATGGTAGTGACGGATGAAGATTTTTCCTCTTTCTGATACGAGAAAATATGTTTACGAGAATGCCATATTGATTACATGGAAAATGATAATTGATTATCGTGGACTTGAGAAATGGAAATATCTGCTTACTCTCAATAATTATTCACTAGTGAAGAGATTAGATATCGACTGAAGAATAAGACACCGATGTGGTGCGAAGTAGTTAAAACGGGATTAAAGATTAATGAAGTGACTATCATTGGGATAATCCAAGTAGTCATAGAAAAGTTTCAGAAGTATCACTCCAATTTATCCAGCTCTAGTAGTTCTGGAGGTACTATGAGATTGTAGAATACCAAATCTTTTCGAGGTCACTATGGATGTAAATATCTACTGATCCACTTGCAAGACTAATAAGAACTGATATTGATTGTGGCCAGTCAGAGCATGTCTGTTACGTGCTCAGGAATAGATGCAGTCATAACAACAAATACCCTGAGCTAGGGTAGATATCAGAGTAGTTATTCTCCTTTACCACTCAGTCCAGCAGCAGTTAGTTACCTGCAGTCCAGATAGTATACCTTGATAGACGATACGGTTAGAGACGCTTCAGTACTGGTGATCGCAGATACATGTTGTGTATTTGATCACACTGCACGAGTTTGATTTGAGATAAAAACATTATTCATACATTGCATCAAATGTACATTGATAATGATGATTTGGAAAAGACACCAGCAGTAATAGTTATACTATCCACACTGTAATAGTGAAATGTAGCTTACAATTTGATGATAGTGTTGTTGATTTAAATTAAATGGTGTTGCCGAGATGTTGTAAGTTGATTTCAGGGTATAATAAATTTTCGACTGTATTGTGGACAAATGAAATGTTTATCGCCACGAATAGCAAGCTAAGATATCGATAGTATCAGCTATGAAAATATTGTGGTTGCAATACTTGGAAAACGGGGGATATTTGATAATAAGCAGTTGATGCTTATCAGGAAGAGTCGATGTTGACTTATATCCTAGTGGTAAGAAACTTACCAAGATTTTCCTGAAGAAATAAAAGAATTTTCACTAGAGAATGAAATTGATTTTAACTAGTCGTCGATGCCAAGGAATAGATTCAATATCAAAAGTATTGTACGGAATGTCATCAGCAAAGTTGACAGATACAGAAGAATAGTTGCAGAATCTCCTTGATACGAGTACGTATGTCTGAGTATGTCACTTAAGGAAACATCAGTTTTTTTCGTGAATAAGAAAGATGATATTATCGACTAAAGGTAGTTGAATCGGGCTATTGTCAAGAATAAATACCCACTGCCTAAGATCGAGAAGTAAATGACCAATTGTAAGAAACTTGAAGTATGAAAAAAAAGATTTTCAATCTGGTTGTCAGCAATTTGAGTCAGAAGGGAAAATATTCTCTAAGCAATTGATCAAACCAGATAAGGCATTTTGAAGTTTTGGTAATGTTGTATAGTCTGACAACTATACCAGTGGAGTTATGAATTTGATGAATAAAATATTCCGTAACTTTTGGGCCGAATTGTAATCATATTCATCTGTGGTATCCTAGTGTATTCGAGATTCGAAAGGAACCACACAGAACATCTACGATTTGTTATTCAGACGCTTCGTGAGCTCAAATTGTATACCAAGTTATCGAAGTGTAAATCTTGGTTGAATTGAATGTTATTTTGGGGATAGGTGATACAGCTCACGGGATACCTGTTGATCCCAGTAAAGTAGAAGTAGTACTAAATTGGGCTAAGACCAACCAGTGTACTCAAGATACGAATTTTTACGAGTTTGGCCAGATATTACAGGCTTTATGGAAGGATAAACCAATTGACCAAGAAAAAATTTGAGTTTCGTTTGGTCAGATGAATGTGAAAGCAGTTTTCATAACTGAAACTGAAGAGGACTATAGCCCCAATGTTGATTTTGTTGAACTGGTAAGGGGAATATGTAGTTGTGCAAATTGGTCAAAGATATGAGATATGTTCTGATGCATCATGAGGAGATGATTGCATATGCCTTAAGATGGTTGAAGTGGAAAGAATTATGATATTTTGTTCATGAAATTGAGTTTGCAGCCATTATTTTTGCCTTGAAGATGTGGCAACATGTCTGGAAGGCGAACAATTCATAATACACTCTGATTTGAGAGTTTAAATATCTATTATTCAGTCAGAGTTGAACTTGAGATAGAAGAGATGACTAAATTTATTAAAGAATTTGACTTTGATAGTCAATATCAATCAGGGAAAATGAAACTAGTAGCAGATGCAATGAACCGAAAAGTGCAAGGTGCAATGATAGCATCAATATATGCTTTGCAATTTGATCACCTCAAATTTCGAAGATCGGAAAGACTCGAAAAACATACCATACAAATATTGATCGAAGAAATTGGTTCTGTCTCATCAGCCAACGAGATTTTAGGAAGCCATTCAGTGGTGGGTTACGATTAAACAATCAGTACGTAGCATCGAATCCTACCGATTCGAAGGAAGTGTTACTGTTGAAAGCACACTATAGATGACATAGTGTTATTCTGGGAATGATGAGATGTATCATTCTTGAGATTCTATTTCTGACGGGATGGTATAAAGAAAGAAATTTTGGAAATTTCGTGGCAAATTGTTTGGCATGTCAGCAGTTCAAGATAAAAGACGATACCTATTGGAATACTACGGATTTGTAAGTGCCACAATGAATTTGGGAAATTTCTAGCTTTGAGTTTTATAGCTCAAATTGTTTAGATCAAACAGAGATTGTGAAACAAGTTGAATCGGAATTGATTGACTATTCAATACAAGATATTGAGTTCATATGATAGTCTATATGTCTATGAGAAAATGAAATGTTTAAGATGTGGTTTAGTTGCAGTGAGTTTCTGTAACAATTGTATAGGATAGAGATCAAGGATACGATCCAATAAAACTGTTTTCAGAATTCATGGGTAATAAGTTAGCAATGAGTATTGCTTATCATACCCAAACTGATGGACAAACTGAGAGAATTATCCACTCTGGAAGTTATGTCTCGATTAATAGTGATGACTTTAGTGAGATTTGACAAAAAATCACTATTCACCAGTAAAATTTTCCTATATTTTAAATTTCAGATAACTTTTTGGATGACATCGGTTCAATTTTTGTAGAGCCAGAGTTACCGATCGCTGAGATGATGATAGAAATCGATAAGGAATTTTTGGCATAACTTGAGATTTTTGAGAAAAATGCCAGAAACGATAAAATTTCTGCGGAAATGATTGAAATTTGGCTTAAGGTGAGCAGATTTACTACGCCAAAGAGAAATATATCGTTAGACCTCGAGTTGAGAATCAGGTAAATATGAAGATATTACCTTTGCGATGATCAATATGATTCGTTAAGTGAGGGATGCTGTTGCCTCGATATTTTGAACTTTGTGGAATCATAGAGAAGTTGATTCAGTGGTATATCGTTGATACGATCACATCAGTTGTTATTGATACATGATGATTCTTATGTATCTATGAATGAGATTGAAACATCTCATATGATTTAAATTTGTTGAGTTATACTCGGTTTTGCGATTTCGAGGACGAAATCATTTTAAGAGGGGAAGAAGTGTAAGGCCCCATTGCTAATTAAATTTGATAATCTGGTTTATTAATGATTAAGCAAACTCGGGTGATTAAAAGCGAAGAATTCGAATTGAGGTGTTGCGGATCACAACACCTTATTTTTAACCAAGTTAAAATACATCAAAATTATACCAAATGGTATATAATTTTCAGCCATTCACCTACATTAAAAGATGATAAAACACCATCTTGGGACACATGGGCATGTTGGGATAAGAAATTGATTAAAAAATTACTTTTGGTGGCTTAGAAACCAACACCCACTATCTCATCTTCTACCATTATAAAATACATTCTCCTCCTCCATTTGTATCAGATTAATACCTTATAATTTTCGAAACCCACTCCCAAACTTGAGAAAAATTTGAGAGAAAACCTCCATGCATTTGGAGTTCTAGCAAGCTTGGAAGGAGAAAACCCATTTTCCTTCAAGAATTTGAAGGCTAGGAGCTTGGAGAGTGGATTCATTGTGAAACTTTTGGGTCTTCAAGGGTATGGACTTGTTCTTATTTATTTTTAGTTGGATTTTATGGATTTTGGGTCGAAATTATAGGAAGAACCACAAAAATGTTGGTGTCTTTTTATTAAAACAGAATCTGCACAAATTTGATGTTGCATGCAGTAGATTGTTCTGTATTTTCGATTTTCTTAACTTCAATATCTGACTTTAAGCCTCAAACAAAAGTTGTATATATATGTGTTGTCGTCCTGTGGTTAAAATGTGAGACGATTTGGAGTTAAAATGAATGAGTTATGATGTTTTTACCACAAGGTGCACAATCTGGAACATGCATGTAGGCGGGTTGCACATGCAGTGTGTTCTTGGTAAATCAGGGCAACATATGCTACGATTTTGACCTTCGTGTCTGAATAAAAGTTGTCAAACTTTGAGTTATCGAGCATTAGAAACTGGCCTCACATGATTTGGAGTTTAATTTTGCAAGATATGCACTTTTTTCCTAGAACTGCTCACTCTGTCAAAACAGAGTGTATAAGTATTTTTAAAACTGTCATACTTTGTTTTGCATGTGCCTCTAGATGAGCGAACTAGCTTCTGGACTTCAAATATGAACTGTAGTAATTTGCGTTTTCGTGATTTTCCCACTAACCCCAAGTCATTTGGACGTCATATGAATTTATTATGATTTTTATACAAAATTGGGTCAGGCTGGAATTTGGTAAATTGTCCTGTTTTTCCAGCAGATTGTTCTTGGCCATTTTACCTAGGCTAAATGAACGAATTTGAAGATGAGTTGAACTGATGAAATGTTCATTTTTGAGTTAGCTTTGAAAATAAATTAGACCCATGTGATTTTATTAAGTATCGGACAAGTTATGAGCCGATCTCTACGGTTGCGAAGGCTGAAATTTAGAGAATTGGTTTTGGGTCTAAGTTTGAGTTATATTTTGATATGTTTAAGGATAGTATGTGACATTATGTTGTATTTGGAACTGTTGTGGCCAGGATTGAGTCTAGGATCACTTGGTAACTAGCTAACGGTTTGAGGTACGTTGAGATAGGTTTATCATGACGTCTGGCAAAGGCATGCAATGGTACCATTGTATGACCCTTTTCGACATTACTTGATAAATCGAATTAATTGTCACTCTATGATGTCTTATATGATTTGATGGTTTGGATTTCATGATATGTGAGATTACTTGACATGGATTTATGTTCACATATGATTGCATGATATATTGAGTTGCATATATCATTAATGCATAATGATTCATGGGCATATCATATTGAGCTATAGTTTCCTTGATATCCATGATTTTGACTGAGTTGACTTACTCTGAGTGTCGGGTACGACGAGCATGGCGATGACATGCAGTATAGGTAGTAACTGTAGTCACGTGCAGGTGCGACCGGACCTGGATACGAGGGCTGGATGCTGTAACGTACATAGGATGAGTTTTTCCTAGCGCAATGTACGTATACTGTCACCCTCTACTCGAGCTTTGATGATTTGATGATACCTTCCTTTGGACTCCGATTTTTGGTATCTTGATATTCGATTCTTTATACCCATTCATACATCGCATTCATACATGGTATGCATTGCATGATACTTTGTCATTTGACATGATTTATTTATTTCTCGTACTGGGGTACTGACCCCCTTTGTGGGGGCTGTCATGTCTTTTGTTGTTCGGACATGATAGGTTTTACAGGAGGACATGGTGACGATGCTTACAGTGACGCATCGAGAGATACCAGAGCTCCTTGAGAGCGAGCTCAGGTTTATACTTTATGTTTTGCGTCCCAGGAGTTGTTAGAATATTTTTACTTATGTTTTAAATTACCGGGGTATGCCCCAAGTATCTGTATTTTAATTATTTTACTACTGATTGATGATATACTTGATAGTTTATGTTATGATCAACATGTTGAATTGGAAGCCGGAATTACATATTTTAAGTATCAGTATATATGTATCACCTAAAAGCGAAATTTTTTTTAGGGCGTTTGATAAGACCTTTGAAATAAATCTTCCGCTGTTTACGCAAATTAATCATTATGTGTTAATTAAAGACCACATTAGGATCGGGCCCTCACAATATTAATGGGATCGGTATTTTTGGTCGATGTTTAAAACTAAAATTTTGTAAGTGCTTATGCTAGGGATGTTCGAGATTCGTTCAAAATTTTATTAGTGTATTCATGAGATCGTGATATTTGGTCAATGTTTAAACCTAAAATTGTCTAAGTGTTTAAGCTTGGGATGTTCGAGCTTCGTTCGGAATTTTATTAGTTTATTTATGAGATCGAGATTTTATGTCCATTTTTAAACCTAAAATAGCCTAAGTTTATGTATGGGATGTTCGAGCTTCGTTCGGAATTTTATTAGTTTATTCATGTGATCGTGATGTTTGGTCCATGTTTAAACCTAAATTTCCTAAGTGTTTATGCTAAAGATGTTTCAACTTCGTTCGAAATTTTATTAGTTTATATCCGGATGTTTGGTCCATGTCTAAACCTAAAATTACGAAATTGTTTATGCTCGGGATGTTTGAGCCTCGTTCGAAATTTTGTTAGTTTATTCATGAGATTGAGATGTTTGGTTCATGTTTAAACCTAAAATTGCCTAAGTGCTTATGCTCGTGATGTTCGAGCTTCTTTCGGAATTTTATTAGTTTATTCATGGGATCGAGTTGTTTGGTCCATGTTAAACCTAAAATTTTCTAAGTGTTTAAGCGCGGGATGTTCGAGCTACGTTCGGAATTTATTAGTTTATTCATGGAATCAGGATGTTTGGTCTATGTTTAAACCTAAAATTATCTAAGTGTTTATTCTCGGGATGCTCGAGCTTCGTTCGGAACTTTATTTGTTTATTCATTTGACGAGATATTTGGTCCATGTTTAAACCTAAAATTGCCTAAGTGTTTATGCTCGGGATGTTCGAGGTTCGTACAGAATTTTATTAGTTTATTCATGGGATCGGGATGTTTGGTCCATGTTTAAACTTAAAATTGCCTAAGTGTTTATGCTCGGGATATTCGAGCTTCGTTCGGAATTTTATTAGTTTATTCATGTGTTCGAGATGTTTGGTCCATGTTTATAGCTAAAATTGCCAAAGTGTCTATGCTCGGGATGTTCGAGCTTCATTCAAAATTTTATTAGTTTATTCATGAGATCGGGATGTTTGGTCCATGTTTAAACCTAAAATTGCCTAAGTGTTTATACTCGGAATGTTTGAGCTTCTTTCGAAATTTTATTAGTTTATTCATGTGATCAGGTTTTTGGTCCATGTTTAAACCTAAAATTGCATAAGTGTTTATGCTCGGGATGTTCGAGCTTCATACGGAATTTTATTAGTTTATTCATGGGGATCGGGATGTTTTGTCCATGTTTAGACTTAAACTTGATTAAGTGTTTATGCTCTGGATGTTCGAGCTTCGTTTGGAATTTTATTTGTTTATTCATGGGATCGGGATATTTGGTCCATGTTTAAACCTAAAACTGTCTCTAAGTTTATGCTCGGGATGTTTGAGCTTCGATCGGAATTTTATTAGTTTATTCATTTGATGGGATCTTTGGTCCATGTTTAAACCTAAAATTGCCTAAGTGTTTATGCTCGGGATGTTCGAGCTTCGTACTTAATTTTATTAGTTTATTCATGAGATCGGGATGTTTGGTCCATGTTTAAACCTAAAATTGCCTAAGTGTTTATGCTCGAGATGTTCGAGTTTCGTTCGGAATTTTATTAGTTTATTCATGTGATCGAGATGTTTGGTCCATGTTTAAACCTAAAATTGCCAAAGTGTTTATGCTCGTGATGTTCGAGCTTCGTTCGGAATTTTATTACTTTATTCATGGGATCGGGATGTTTGGTCCATGTTTAAACCTAAAATTGCCTAAGTATTTATGCTCGGAATGTTCGACCATTTTTGGAAATTTTTTTAGTTTATTCTTGTGATCAGGATGTTTGGTTCATGTTTAAACCTAAAATTACCTAAGTGTTAATGTTTGGGATGTTCGAGCTTCGTTCAAAATTTTATTAGTTTATTCATGTGATCGAGATGTTTGGTCCATGTTTAAACCTAAAATTGCCAAAGTGTTTATGCTCGTGATGTTCGAGCTTCGTTCGGAATTTTATTACTTTATTCATGGGATCGGGATGTTTGGTCCATGTTTAAACCTAAAATTGCCTAAGTATTTATGCTCGGAATGTTCGACCATTTTTGGAAATTTTATTAGTTTATTCTTGTGATCAGGATGTTTGGTTCATGTTTAAACCTAAAATTACCTAAGTGTTAATGTTTGGGATGTTCGAGCTTCGTTCAAAATTTTATTAGTTTATTCATGTGATCGAGATCTTTGGTCCATGTTTAAACCTAAAATTACCTAATTGTTTATGTTTGGGATGTTCGAGCTTCGTTCGGAATTTTATAGTCTATTCGTGGGACCAGGATGTTTGGTCCACGTTTAAACCTAATTTTGGCTAAGTGTTTATGCTCGTGATGTTCGAGCTTTGTTCGAAATTTTATAGTTTATTCATGGGATCAGGGGTTCCTGTTTAAACATTAAATTGCCTAAGTGTTTATGCTCGGGATGTTCGAGTTTCGCTCAGAATTTTATTAGTTTATTCATGGGATCAGGATGCATGGTCCATGTTTAAACTTAAAATTGTGTTAAGTGTTTAAGTTCGGATGTTCGAGCTTTGTTTAGAATATTATTAGTTTATTAATGGGATCAGTATGTTGGGTCCATATTTAAACCTAAAATTGCATAAGTGTTTTTTTCTTGGGATGTTCGAGGCCACAGTATTAGTCCTGAGCCTTCTGTCAGATTTATGATGTTCCTCGAGAAGGGCCATATTCTTCCCAAGGTCTTTGCACATGCTCCCAGAAATATTGTGGTAGAATGAGAGTTACCCTCACTAAGAAGTTGAAAATTCGTTCACCAAGTTGCTGAAAGCAAGCTACCAGAGAAGCTTTCGATCTGGACTGTTGGGAGAGAAGGTGAGGATTGATTGTGAGATTTTGGGGTCGAGTTTTTCCATAAAGGGGACATGAGGAGAGTAGTTCCAATGGGAAACATGTTTTCGAGGGGAAGGTCGAAGGTTGCTCGGAGTGGAGAAAGGTGCTGGTTGGGATGAAGTCGGGGTTCGGAGGGAGGAGTTGTGGGCGTGGTTTTCTTGGCAGGGGGGTTCGAGAGGAAGAACCCTGGCCCTTGGGCGCCTCCCTATATGAGGGCGAGAAACCAAGGGTCCCTCAGGTTGCTCAGTGATGTCGATGATTCAGGAAGTGGGGGGACCACCGGAAGAGGCTCCACAATAGAGGGTGCTGGATCCTTTGATACCGATGCCTGCCAGAAGCTTGGTTCTTCGAGGCCTTGCCCTTCAAGTTGGCAAGCATCCCGGATCTGTTCATTTTCTCCTCTGCAAAAAAGGGACAATGAGGTTAGTCCAGGCAATAATCACAATTTACGAGTTGGGGAAAATGCTCTAGTCACTCATCGAGGGGCATGCGTAACGATGTGCCAGTCCATCGTCAATAAGCTCCGCCAGATCATAACATTGGTCGCCAAGTTTCCGACTAATAGACAGATAAGTTTCTTTCTCGAGGAGACCCTTGATGGATATGGCCCTCGGGAGACTTTCCCACCACACCATGGGGCAGTCTCAAGGCTGAGACGTACGAGCAAAACAGTAAAATATCTTCCAGTTCTTTATGGAAGAGGGGTAGTGTTTGAGGAAACCAACCCTCGTTCTGAAAGAAAAATAAAAAAGACCCACTTCCTTCTTATTTGGTTGGAAGAAACAATGAAATAGTTCGGTAGTGGGGGTAAATCCCAGGAAAGAAACGGCAATAAAAAAACCAGCCAACAACCTATAGCTGTTGGGGAAAAGTTGGCTGAGTGAAACAACAAAGTAGTTAGCAACAACAAGAAATAAGGCAGGAATAGGAAAGCGCAAACCCCCTCGAATTTGGTCTATGTAAAAAGGAAAATAACCCTTTGGGGGTAATTGAGGGTGCAACCCTGAGGAGGGAACGATAATAGAAGTATCCTAAAAAATATCCCATCTAGCTCGGATGTGGGAAAGATGTTGGCTAGTACGAATCCTCGACTCAAAGATTTCGTACCAAAGGACCTTAGCCGCAACCAAGCCCTGTTCGAGACCCTGTTCAATACCGTTTTGCTCATCCTCCCCTCGAACAGCAGAGGAATCAAAAGACTCAGTGTCTCCTCACTATCCGAGGAGGAAGGCAGGGAAGGGAGGCGGGGAGCCCCTCTCCCATGTAAGTACCATACTCGTCTATTTCTCGCATAAGAAGGCATATTTGCTAAGTGAGTGCTCGCAAATTCCGAAGAGAAGTTGCTCGCTCGTCTGATGCTAGCTCAGAAGCAGATGGAAGCAAATGTAAGAAATGATGAGACACATATTTATAGGGGGGCCATACGGATCGTCACTAAATCTGCACCGTTGGATAAAGGTAAGATCAACGATCAATAATATATCTCGGAAAACCAAACGTCGCGAAACATTTTGAAAATCGGGCGGGATTATCAGGCAGGAAAAAAGAGCGGGATAAAATCCCCGAGTAGGCCAGAACGTGGATTTTACCTCGAGACGATAAACTGAGACTTCAATACTCTCGTCTCGCTTTACTTCAAGGAGTGAGGTGATGTCATAGGATAAATCAGTTTCTCCGATAAAATCTCATGTTAGCGCGGAGCATGAGATATCCCGAACAGAAAGCACAAGTTGCCCAAAAAACATCAATTCCTGCTCGGCGTACTGGTCAAAGGGTTGCGGAAGACCCGGACAAAACTAACAAATCACCCGGCATGGATGAACGTGAGATAATCGAGCGCGGTTTTCAAGGACACGCCTTGAGCCAATAACGTCCCGATCAGATGAGATCGTGCTTGATAAGTGTGATTTTTACACTTATTTTGCTATAATATTAGAGGCGTTTTTGTAATGATTCCTGGACAAGATTACGCATTTTGGTATATATTTGTATATTTCAGGAATCTAGGTCCAAATGCATAAAAGTGGAGGACATAAGCTAAAATGATGAAAAATGACCAAACCGAGAAAACACGATGAATAAGGACGAAAGTGCAAATAGTTGAAATTCAGGACTCGCGATCGATCGGCATGTTCGGGCGATCGATCGCCTTGGACCAGAAACATTTGGCTGATCGATCAGTAATTTCGGGCGATAGATCGCCAGTGTTCAGATTTTGAAAAATAAAATCAAATTGTTCTGGCGATCGACGACACTTTCTTGCGATCAGTCGCCAGACCCGATAAACTCGAGATTTGATTTCCTTCTTGGTTATTTTGTGTCAAAATTTGATGAAACTCCTCCACCACTATTTAAGGAATTGTATTGGACAGCAATTGGACTTTTTGGCTGATAATAAACATACAACAACACTCTCCATCATCTTCATCCTCTCCCATCATCATAGCCATTGAAGAAGAGACGCATCGGAAGAGACGGGACGACGAAGTAACGCAAGGAGTCAACGCCTCTCGTTATTTCCGTATTTCTAACTTTTGTTCTAAATTTTCATTAGATTTTGATGTTTAGAATGTTGCAAAACAATTTTATGCATTATTATTTGATGGCAATTGTTGGCTAAGTTTGTTGTCAAGACTTAGGGGATCCTTTGTATGAGCCCATAATTCAATTTAAGGTTTTTGATTGATTCTTACATTCTTTGTGCATAATTTATTGCGATTCATGCTTTTGAAGGATTAATCACATCTGAATGATAATTTATTGCGATTGAATTGACCATATGATATTGTAATACGATATAGTAATTTATGATGTGGGTTTCAGACTGAGATCGAGAGATAAAGTCGAATACACGTGTGATAGTTATAGATTTACCACGTTCAAAGGCTAGTAGTTTTCATAAATCGACATTCAATAGTAATTGTTCAATAAGGATACAGGAGTAGCTTATTGTAAGGTTAGTATTAGATTTGTTAGAACCGGACAAATGTATAACAAGTGCATTAGGAAAACTCGTCACCTTAGATCGTTTGAATCTAAATCTTAACTAATAGGCGAATTATGTGGGATTACATGGGTGAACCAAAGTCTTGATATTTGTCTCTATTGATCTTATTCTTATTCACTATTGTTTGTTTGGATTGATTATTGAGTTAATTAGTCAATTTAGTTAATTAATCACAACCAATTATCGTAGGCTAAATATAGTTAAACTAGTTGAATTTGGTACTTACTTTCTAGTCCTCGTGGGTTCGACACTCGTACTTTTCATATCATTATACTAAAACTTGACACCTTGCACTTGCGGTACATAATCGCTACACTGGAAAATATTGTTTAAATAATAGCGATCAAGTTTTTGGTGCCGTTGTCGGGGACTAGTTTAAGTAATATCAGACGACATTAGTTGACTGTAGTTTAGTCATTTGTTTTTTACTTTTTTCGATTTTCGATTTGTTTTTTTTTCTACTCTTCTACTGTTTTCTCTTTGGATTTTTGCAGGTTATTACTCCCTAGTGCATGCTAAGGAGTGAACAACCGACACTTGAGCCTTTTGACCCCTGAAATTGAAAGAACTCTTCTTAGGAGACTAAGAGAAGTTCGAGCAATGGCTGAAAACAATGAAGGAGAATGTGTAAGAGATGAAAGACGGAACGAAGAGGTGCCTAATAGACGATTACTCATGGACTATGCACATCCTTCATTCCAAGGATCACTGTCTAGTAGCACTAGACCAAGCATCCAGGCTAACAATTTCGAGATCAAGCCTGCTAGCATACAGATGATACAACACTCGGTCCAGTTTGGGGGAGCGGCTACTGATGATATCAATGCTCACATCTCCAACTTCTTGGAGATTTGTGATACCTTTAAGCATAATGGAGTTACCGAAGACGCCATCAGGTTCGCTTATTCCCTTTCTCTTTACGCGATAAAGCAAAATCATGGTTGCAATAATTGCCTACAGGTTCTATCACTACGTGGGATATGATGGTGCAAGCTTTTATATCAAAATACTTCACACCATCCAAGACGGCCAAGATGCGCAATGATATCACAACGTTTGCCCAACATGACCCATAGACACTGTACGAGGCCTTGGAGCGTTTTAAGGATTTACTGAGGAGATGCCGACATCATGGCTCCCTATCTAGCTGCAGGTACAAAATTTTTATAACGGTTTATTTTCTGATAACCGTTCTATGATTGATGCAGCATCAGGAGGCACAGTGATGATAAAGACGCCCGAGGAGGCTTATACGCTGTTGGAAGAGATGGCCGCAAAGTTGTCAATGGCAGTCCGAAAGGAACGTGCGAAAGAAGCAAGCTAGAATACATGAAGTGAGTGAAGTCATTGCCCTAGCTGCCCAGTTGGAAGCACTGAACAAGAAAATTGACAGCTTGAGCATGCATGCAATGCAAGTTCAAGCCGTAACATGCAAGTTTTGCCAATGATGACATCCAAGCACTGAATTCCAAGCAGGTAATCCTTTTGTTCAAACTGTTGAGAGCGCTAATTTTGTAGGGAATCGACCGCCGTCCAACTACCCCTATCCAAATACATACAATACGGGGCCGATGGACTATCCTCAACCACCACCGGGGTATGCACCAAAGCAAATCATAGAGGAGCTACTAACTAAGTCCATATCATCGATTGAAACAAGGATGAACAATCACGAGGCGTCGATAAAGAACTTGGAAGTCCAAGTGGGACAGTTAGCAACAGTCCTAGCCAGACGAACACAAAGATCACTATCTAGTGACACAGAAAAGAACACTAGGGAGCAAGTCCATGCCATCACATTGAGGAGCGGAAATGAGGTCGCTGAAAAGAATGATGCACATGTTGAGTATAAGGGCGAGGCGGACATCAAGCAAGAAGATGATCAAACAAGCAACTAAGGTAAGTCTACTAAGACCACTACACCCATCACACCTGCCAAGGTGGATATCGCACTAACATTCCCCGCTGCATATAAGAGAGCAAAATTAGATGCTAAATTTGCTAAGTTTCTAGATTTGATTAAGAATCTCCACATTGATATGCCTTTCATTGATGCTATCCGGCAATTCAGAACTATGCTAAGTTTTTTAAGGAGATTCTACCAAAAAGCGGAAATTGGGATTACATGAGACGATAAACTTAACTGAGGAGTGTTCTGCTATCATTCAAAATGATTCACCTCCAAAGTTACAGGATCCGGGGAGTTTCACTATACCTTGCAAAATCAACTCTATGTCTTTTAAGAAATCTTTATGTGATTTGGGTGCAAGTATCAATCTAATGTCTTTGTCTGTCTACAGGAAGTTGGGTTTAGGAGAGCTCAAACCGATCAACGTGTCACTGCAGATGGAGGACAAGTCCATCAAGTACCCTCAAGGGATAGTTGATGATGTACCACTCAAGTCGACAATTCACCATTCCGGTGGATTTTATAGTGTTGGACATAAAGGAAGATGCAGACATGCCATTGATTCTATGAAGACCGTTCCTAGCAACTGGAAGGGCAATAATTGATGTCCAATAAGGGAAGTTGATCCTCCGAGTAGGGGGGATCAAGTTATTTTTGATATGTTCAAAGCTTTGAACATTACACACACTGAGTACCGATGTTTTAATATCAATGGCATTGATACATTATCTGTTAATGTGACGCAGGTATTGAGGAAAGAGAATAAAGTGATGGTCACATCGAATGACCATCAAAAAGGAGGAAAAATCGGCGAGGGAGACTTGGTTCTAATGAATAAAGCTAAAATACCACTATTTCCATGGAAGTCGGACTCACAATAGGCTGGACCTTTTGTATGACTATTTCCATGAATAGACGCATCGGAAGAGACGGGACGACGGAGCAACGCAAGGAGTCAACGCCTCTCGTTATTTTCGTATTTATAACATTTGTTCTAGATTTTCATTAGATTTTGATGTTTAGAATGTTGCAAAACAATTTTATGCATTATTATTTAATGGCAATTGTTGGCTAAGATTGTTGTCAAGACTTAGGGGATCCTTTGTATGAACCCATAATTCAATTTAAGGTTTTTGATTGATTCTTACATATCTTTGTGCATAATTTATTGTGATTCATGCTTTTGAAGGATTAATCACCTTTGAATGATAATTTATTACGATTGAATTGACCATAGGATATTGCAATAAGACATAGTAATCTATGTCGTAGATTTCATACTGAGATCGAGAGATAAAGTCAAATACACGTGTGATAGTTATAGATTTACCACAATCGAAGGCTAGTAGTTTTCATAAATCGACATTCAATATTTTTGTTCAATAAGGATACGGGAGTAGCTCATTGTAACGTTAATATTAGATTTGTTATGACCGGACCAAGGTATAACAAGTGCATTAGGAAAACTCGTCACCTTAGATTGTTTGAATTTAAATCTGAACTAATAGGGAATTATGAGGGATTACATGGGTGAACCAAAGTCTTTATAATTGTCTCTATTGATCTTATTCTTATTCACCACTGCTTGTTTGGTTGATTATTGAGTTAATTAGTCTATTTAGTTAATTAATAACAACCAATTATCGTAGGCTGAATATAGTTAAACTAGTTGAATTTGATAGTTATTTCCTAGTCCTCGTGAGTTCAACATTCGTACTTTTCATATCATTATACTAAAACTTGACACCTTGCACTTGCGGTACATAATCACTACACTGAAAAATGCTGTTTAAAATAATAGCGATCTGCTCTGGATTTTTCGCGTGTTAACTGCCATGATCAACACTATAGATACACACCGATGGCCTCATTATAGGGGGTTGGACTTTTGGGAAGAAAAGACTCTGAAAGGAGCATATTATATTCGATTGTTCGGTCTTTTACTCTTATGCTTTATTATATTAAAATAAAATATTGTGTCCAAGTCCTGTAAATCTCTACAAGTTCATAGTGAAAATTTATATCAGACTAGGTCCCGTGGTTTTTTCTTCGATTTGAAGGTTTTCCACGTAAAAATTATGGTGTCTTTCATTTATTTTCTGCAACACTCGCTTTACCGAACTCGGAAAATAACGAATCACATTAATAGCAAAAGATAGGGATACTAAAGGTTGCGCTGTTGCATTGCCATAGGTTGAGCTGATTCCCTAGGTTGAGCTGATTGACTAAGATCAATTTTGTTCACAGAATTGATTTGGTTTATGTTGAACTGATGAAGAACTGGGTTTTCATATCACTCCCTCATTATTGAAGTTTCGTTATCGAAACATGAGTCAGTCTAGTCTTGGAAAAGTTGGGATACTTCTCGCGCATATTTTTCAAATTCCCTTGTAGCTTCCTTTCGGTATGGTTTGACCACAGTACTTGATCTTTTGAGTCTACAACTCGGCTCTGGACTTCTTCATACTTCAAAGTTTTGTTCAAGTTTCCATGGGTTAGTAAAGGTTCTGCTTCGACTACATGCTTGGTTCTCTGCTTCGAGTACATGGCTTGAATCGGAGATGTATTTCCTTAGTTGCGATACATGAAAAACATTGTGAATCCTTGATAGATTGGATGGTAAGACTATTTGGTAAGCTATTGTTCCACATTTTCCAAAATTTCGAGCGGGCCAACGAAATAAGGCACGTCAGACACCGGGCTCACTTCCATGAGATCGGTCTCAGGCTGAATACAAAATGATACCCCTTTCGTTTTGTTTTTTTTTTACCTCGACGATGATCTACGATTTATTTAGACCATACTGAAGTCATGAAACTCATCAATGTGGCGAAGCATGTGCAAATAAATGAAGAGATGGCTTGTTACACACTTACACATTTATGCAGATGCGTATCAATATCATCTGCACAATATTATTTAGTATTTTATATTACATTATTATACTATTACGTAGGAGATCCCTATAATAAATAATTTTGGTAAACATAACAAAAACTTTTTTTCCCAAAATGCCTTTCCTACGGTATTCTTATTTTTACTGAATTAACATAACAAAATAAAAAAAAATCAAATATAGAATTAGATGGGGAAAAAGAAACCCAATAAGATTATATTTTGCTTAAAATTTATTGCATGTGAAATCATATTTTACAAAAAAAACCAACATAATAAACGCATTACGTGCCAAGATCACTAATTTGTATAATAAAAGAAACATAAATAGCCATATCGAACGGTATCTGAAATGCATTTTGTTCATGTGTAAAGATATAACAATATAAAGAGCATAAGACGATTCATCTGGGAAGAGCCAGCAATCTAGAGAGGAAAAATTGAAACTTACTCTCATCAAGGAAATATCAATCAATCCCCATATTGATTCAAACCACATTCAGCCAATGATGAAATTGTCAATTGGTTATTTTAAAATCAAAAACCTGCATACAAACCTGATAATCCAAAGAACAGTCTTAAAGTTCCAATGTCACTAAATGGCTGAAAATTTTGTGCCAATTTCGAATACAGCATTCTTTATCCATACTGTCTGCATCACAAAATTCTGAAGTACCCCAATCGAAGCATGAAATAAACGAATAATTTCCCAATTATAAACTATCAAAATAGATTTCCAGCAACGCACGGACACCAACATAGGAACTGTCAATAGGCAACAATGTCGTGAAAGATAAACAGGATGAGTTCATATAATGTGGAAATTATAAACTTATAAAAAGAAAAAAATTAAACTACTAATAAACAGAATGAGTTCCAGTGAAGGGCTAATCAAATAACTTGTAACTGTTAAACTTTTCACCGTAAAAAGGCAAAGTTTATGAACTTTCGTTGGTTTGACTATCGACAACTTGATTCTCCTAAGACAAGATCTTAGGTCTGAGCCTTGTGAATGCGGGAGATTATAGCACCCACTGCACTTGATTTCAAGGCTTAAGGCTCTAAATCACCTGATGTTGCCAGGTAACGAAATCTTGGCTAAGCAATGAACAATGGCTGGCGATGGATTATTCAGTGTTAGCTTACTTTTGAGCATACGACATGCATATATAAACAGCATCAGTAAGGTTAAAGTTAATCGCTCGGTCGGGTGTGGCTATCCAAATACATAATCCCATCTGGAAATTGTACCACTTACCTTGGGGGACAACTAGAGAATGAGGGATACTTTCTAATAGGGCTTTTTGGCTAATTTTTCCAACTATTTTTATATGTTTTTTTATAAATAATTAATCTTAGTAAACCAACAAAGGCACACTGCGTCGATTTTTTTTTTTAAATTTTGGGGTGCTCCTCAAAGTTCAATTAATTTAAGCATCAGTTAAGGGATATTTAAATGGTTAATCAAGGATGAGGAGTCCAAAATACTACATTGTAAACATGGATGAATCAGATTTAGAAATAAAATTATTGGAGCCATGATACTGTGATTGATCGAAGTATACCTGAAGTCGTTGTCATCCTTTAGTGGAAACTATTCTAGCTGGTAGAACAAGGTTGAACCCTCCTGCAAGAAAAAAAACTATGTCAAGTTACTGCAAATCCAAATATTTTTTTTCCATATTTTCATGATCATTTTGTCTTTCTTTTGAAGGAGCCCCCTCAAAAATGAATATCGTTTAACAATTCCCTTTCATAGTTTAGTCAGCTGGAAATTTTTTACATAGACTCATCACGATTTTTCATTAAATAGTATATGGTTCAATGGTCCAGCAACAAACACTAGACTTTAAGACAAACGCGTTGATCTAAGGGATATATAATGGCATATATTAAATGGTGTGTGTATAAATATATGCCAGGATGTATCTTTTAGGCAAAGTACAAAATGGCCTTCTAGGATGAATGTCGATGCGAGATTTCTAATCTCAGTCCTTGAAACAATATTGTCCCTCTATGGTACTCAAGGTTTAACGACGATCGTTTCCCAAGATGCAACGACTATGATTCAAAGGTGACTTTAGCCAAGATTTAGATGATTTTAGCATCCATCAACATGATGTAAATCGTGAGTTTACTAGCAGAATTAGAGAATCCGAGCTTAAAGAAGCCTTGAACAAAATGAAAGCACGAAGAACAGTTGGTCCTGATGAAGTACGGAGATGTTTAGGACCAACGGGGATAAAGTGGATAACGGATCTATTTAACAAGAATTGGAGGAGTAACAAATTCCAAATGAATGGAGAACTAGTACTCTCATCTCTATCTATAAGTACAAATGTGACATTCAGAGCTGCACCAACTATCGCGGCATAAAACTCATGTGTCACACAATGAAGCTTTGGGAGAGGACAATCGAATGTCGGTTAAGGAAGGAGATTAAGATCTCGGATAACCAATTCGGGTTCATGCATGGACGGTTAACTATGGAAGCTATCCATTTACTTCGTTAACTTGTCGAGCACCGAGGAGTAAAGATTTGCATATGATCTTTATAGACTTGGAGAAGGCCTACGATAAAGTCTCAAGGGAGATATTATCTTGGGCTTTGATGAAGAAAAGAGTTATCATTAAGTATGTCAATATAATCAATGCTATGTATGAGAGAATAGCATCACAGAATAGCATCCAATGTGAGAACGTGCAGTGGGGTGACAAGTAAGTTCTGGATCACTATTGGATTGCACAAAGGGTCTGCGCTGAGTCCTTTCCTATTCGCCCTAGTTATGGATGAGCTAACAAAAGACATATAGACTGAATTACATTGGACCATGCTTTTCGCTGATGATGTTGCGTTAATCGACGAGACCAAGGCAGAGGTAAATGCCAAATTGGAGTTATGGAGAGAGACCATGGAATCAAAGAGTTTTAAATTAAGTAGGTCTAAAACGGAATATATCAAGTGCAAATTTAGTGGTCGTACCTTTCGGGATCCCGATGTTGTAGCACTCGATAGGTCAAGAGGTATCGATGAGCACCAAGTTTCGATATCTAGTTTTGTTATCCAAAAAGATGGAAAGATTGACAATATCGTTAACCACATGATTCATGCCGGTTGTTTGAAATGGAGAAACACCACCGGGGTTCTATACGATCGTAATATCCTGAGGAAATTGAAGGGAGAGTTTTATAGAACCGTCGCTAGACCTGCAATGTTGTATGGGAGGGAATGCTGGGCACCCAAGAAGAATCACATCCAAAAGATGAGTTTGACAGAGATGTGTATGCTTCATTGGATGTGCGTTAAGACCAGAAAAGATAAAATAAGAAACGAAGATATTCGAGCTGAAGTAGGTATAGCTTGTATAGAAGAGAAGATGCAAGAAAGTCGTTTACGTTGGTTTGGTCACGTACGACGTAGGCCCAGCAATGCACCTGTGCATCGAGTGGAGTCCGTGGATTTCGGCAATTTCACGAGAGCGAGAGAACGACCGAAGAAGACATGACTCGAAGATATACACAAAGCCTTGGAGTTCAAGAGGATTGAAGATGGTATTCTGACCGATAGAAGCGCTTGGAGAAGACTGACGCACGTGTTCGACCTGACTTGATTATTTCTATTGTTCATGTAGCCTACCTCAATTCGTTGGGATTACATTCTTAGTTGTTATTGTTGCATGGGTTGTTCCCTTATATTAAACCAGAAGACATAATCAAAAGACACCTTTGGAAGTGTTTTTCCATGAAAAATCGCAAATATACCCGAAAGGGTACACAATTCTTCGAAAAAAAATGCTTTCACTTTTCGACCGAACTCTAGGCG
The DNA here is from genome assembly GCA_907163345.1 of Haberlea rhodopensis. Classification (NCBI taxonomy): domain Eukaryota; kingdom Viridiplantae; phylum Streptophyta; class Magnoliopsida; order Lamiales; family Gesneriaceae; genus Haberlea; species Haberlea rhodopensis. The sequence continues at coordinate 6,791,823 of CAJQUN010000013.1, forward strand.
CTAGGGCCCCTCCAAGCGGCGCCCTAGCGCCTTGCCTTCTGTCTGGGCAGAGGCAGCGTCAGCGACGCTCGAGCTCAGCACTTGATTTCTCGTCCGTTTTCACACGTATTTTTCCTCCATTCGTATTTTTTCAACTCTTCCATGCTTAGTTTTATTTCATTAAGTATATTTTCCAACGATCCCCCACATGAATTAAAGTAATGCATGAATGCAAATGAGTGCCTTTAGCGAATCGTTATAGCCTCTGGAGAGGTAGCTTGCTGCTTTGAACCTTCCGTAGTAGCATTCAATCGGATTTATTGAACATATTATAGTCTTGAGCTATTTAGTCGTTGGTGTAAATCGAGACAATTGAACCCACACCATAACAACTCTAACCTTCGTATTGGTTTCTTACAGTTATGTCTGTTTCGGCCTTGGACCACGTTTGGTTCATAAGAGCTTTCCATCTTTGAGGATGCCACACTTTACACTTACGTAGGTGATATCCTATAAGAGTATCCGTTATACTCCAACATATTTTTATATGTCATAGGAATTATTAAAGGCCTTTTGCCTATCACCGTACCCTTTTTGCAGGCTACACTCATTATCATAGGAATGGGTTGGAGATTAATCCCAAGGTGTTTATCCAATCTCATAATTTGGTTGTCCATTTTAACCTAGATCTTGGGATCTCGAGCAACAAGGTTGGATATCCACTGTGAGATTTTTATTATAGGGTTTAATCACATTCCCCTCAATAAACTATATACCAAGCCTGTGAGCAGATCCAAAATATTTTCGTTTGACTTCACGTAGCCAATGGATACAATGCATTAGAGATCAACTGTTTAATAGTATTATGTCTACGAAGAATATGTCTAGACTTATCATTATACATGCTACTCTGTGCTATTCTTACAGCAGATTGGCTATCACAATGTATCTTAATTGCAGGCATAGTTTTTACCGACAAAAAATTTCTTCCAAAAAACATCTAAGTCATTCGACTTCTTCTCTCGTTTTATCCAATGCTATGAATCTGATTATATAGTGGATCGAGCCATACAAGTTTGCTTGGAGGATTTCCACGACACAACAGCCCATCCAAGGGTAAACACATAACCACTTATGGATTTTGAATCTTTAGTCTCCGATATCCAATTAGCATCAATGTATCCTTCTAATACAATAGGATATCTCGTACAATACAATCCATAATTCAAAGTGTATCTTAAATATTTAAGTACCCTTGTCAATGCCTTCCAATGGTCATTGCTTGGATTGCCTTTTAATCTACTTAGTTTACCAACCATATATGCAATGTCAGGACGTGTGCAGTTCATGAGATACATTAGACTGCCAATTATCCTCGAGTATTTCAATTGCAAGACAGGGTCACCGTTATTTTTGACTAAGTGTAGATTAGGATCATAGGGTGTTTTCATCGACGATGTGTCATTTGCGAGAAATTTCTCTAGCATTCTCAGCATAAAGAGACTGCGTCAGCACTCGGTCTTTCGGATGTCTTGGAAACTTTAATTCCAATTATGACATTTGATTGTCCCATATCCTTCATTTCAAAATGTCTTGTCAATATTTTCTTTGTTGGGTTGATGATTTCTAAAATTGCTTCCAACTATGTGCATATCATCAACATACAAGCATACTATCACATATGCTTTAGGTGTATTTTTCATTTATACACATTTATCACACTCTTTAATTTTGAAATTATTTGGTAACATAGTTTTGTCAAATTTTTCATACCATTGTTTTGGCGCTTGCTCAAGCCCTTGCAATGACTTAACGAGTCTACACACATTTTCCTCTTTGTCCGGGAACCACAAACCCTTCAGGTTGTTTCATATAAATTTCTTCTTCAAGTTCCTCACTGAGGATTGCCATTTTATCCTCTATTTGATATATCTCTAAATTGACAGCTATTATAACTCTAATGGATGTTATCCTTGTGACTGACGAATATGTGTCAAAGTAATCAAAGCCTTCCTTTTGTCTATATCCTTTCAACACAAGTCTTGCCTTGTAGTTATCAATTGAACCATCGGTTTATATTTCCTTTTCAGAATCCATTTACACTCTAATGGTTTACTCCTGCTGTTAATTGCCTCTTTCAACATGGAGCCTCTGGGCTAGATAATGCGTCACTTACCGATCTTGGTTCATTTTCTAACACATATGTTATGAAGTCAGGACCATAAGTCTTTGCCATTTTGGTCCTCTTGCTACGTCGTGGCTCTTCAATTTCATTTGGGTCACTGTTAGCTACTTCAGGCATCCTTTTTTCTTAGGGACACACTTCCTTGTTTGCTTTCTTCAAAAAATACCATATTTCTTGATTCAATGTCATGCATATCACTTATTTCAGATTTGTATAACAGAAGACAATATACACTACTATTGTTAGTGTAGTTTGGAATTCTTCATCTTATTAATGAATATAGTATGAAGTATTTATAGAGTTAATGAAGACCTAGTTTCCCTAAACTAAGAAACACAATCTAAGATTTAAATTAATCAAAATATTCAAACTAGGATAGTGCTTTATCTAATTATCTAATTATCTAATATCAATCTTCAACACTCCCCCTCAAGCTGGGTGATATATGTCAGTCATGCCTAGCTTGGAATTGATGTCTTCAAAAAGAGGTCGAAACAGAGCTTTTGTCAAAATGTCAGCAACTTGCATTTTAGAGGGGATATATCTCAAGTCCACAATCTTCTTCTCAATTTTTTCACTGATAAAATGTCGATCCACTTCAATATGTTTGGTACGATCATGATGGACAGGATTTTTTGCTATACTGATTGTGGCCTGATTGTCACACATTAGTTCAATAGATCTGTCCCCATCCAATTTCAATTCGCTGAGCAGTCTCATAAGCCATATCCCTTCACATATTCCATGAGCTAAGGCTCGATATTCTGCTTCAGCGCTGCTTCGTGCCACTACGGATTGTTTCTTGCTTCGCCAAGTTACCAAATTTCCCCACACAAATGAACAATATCCAGATGTAGACCGTCTATCAGTAGGAGAACCTGCCCAATCAGCATCACTGTATACTTTAATGTTTTTGGCTGAAGTTTTCCTAAAGAGTAACCCTTTCCCAGGAGTTCTTTTTAGGTATCTCAATACCCTATATGCTGCATCCATGTGTTCTTCAGTTGGATTATTCATGAATTGACTAATAACACTAACAGCAAAACAAATATCTGGTCGGGTGTGTGACAAGTATATCAGTTTGCCGACTAGCCTTTGATATCTTTCTTTGTCCACTAAAGGACAATCATTTTTCATTCCTATCTTTACGTTAGGATCCATTGGTGTATCACTCGGTTTGCACCCCAACATCCCTGTTTCTTTCAGAAGATCTAGGACATATTTCCTTTGTGAAATTGAAATTCCTCGAGACGATCTAGCCACTTCCATTCCCAGAAAATATTTAAGATGACCAAGATCCTTCATTTCAAATTCCTTTGAGAGCAAGGTTTTTACACGCGTCATTTCTTCAACATAATCCCCAGTAAGAACAATATCATCAACATAAACTATAAGAACGGAGATCTTTCCTTCTCTTGAGTGCTTTACAAACAGAGTGTGATCAGACTGACACTGTGTATAACCATCTTCTTTTAGTACATTTGCAAATCGATAAACCATGCCCGGGGTGACTGTTTTAGCCCATACAGTGACTTTCTTAACCTACATACCTTGTTGATCGTCGTCTCTGATTCAAATCCTGGTGGTATATCCATATAGACTTCTTCCTCTAAGTCCCCATTCAGAAATGCATTTTTCACATCTAGTTGATATAACGGCCAGTCTAAGTTCGAAGCAACTGATAGGAGAACTCGTATGGTGTTCAGTCTAGCCACAGGAGCAAATGTCTCTTGATAGTCAATCCCATAAGACTGTGTATACCCTTTTGCCACGAGGCGTGCTTTAAATCGTTCGATGCTTCCATCCGCTTTGTATTTAACAGTGAAGATCCATTTGCATCCAACTGTTTGTTTTCCGGAAGGTAGTTCAGTAACCTCCCAAGTATTATTTTTCTCAAGTGCCCTTATTTCATCGAAAGCAGCAGCTTTCCAGTTAGGGTCTTCAAGTGCTTTTCCAATGGTTGACGGAATCTGTACCTGATCCAAACCTGTCACAAACGCTCTATATACTGGTGATAAATGCTCAAAGGATACAAACTTATTTATCGGATGTTGTGTACAAGATCTAATTCCCTTTCTCAACGCAATAGGTCTTTCATCAATATCATCATGATCAATTACTGGCGTACGTTGCTTATTTTCATTGGAACTTGGCCCCGAAGAAGAGTCATTAGCAGGTTGAGCTGGCACAGGTTCTTGCTGACTTCCTTGATGAAGATGCTTCCGTCGAGAGTAGACTTGGAGTGGTGGATTGTCTGTCGGTGGATTTGGTGGGATAGTATATTCGGAGCAAGTATCAGATGTTGAAGATAGTTCCGGCACAGGATTTGGGGAAGGTATTGGTTCGAAATGTGTTACAGTTGGTTCCCAATTTTGAGAATCATTCCTAATCTCCCCCTGAATCGAGGAATTGGTGTGAAAAGGCTGATGCTCAAAGAAAATAACATCCATGGAAGTAAAAAACCGTTTGGTAACCGGACAATAACACTTATACCCTTTCTGATTTGGAGAATATCCAAGAAAAATACATTTCACTGCCCGTGGTTCAAGTTTCCCCCGATGTTGAGAATGGATATGAACAATGGCTGAACACCCAAAGAGTTTGAGAGAGAGATTGGAAAAAAGATGTGTATCAGGGTAAAATTCAAGAAGGGCTTGCATTGGTGTTTTGTAACCAAGGACCCTAGAAGGCATCCTATTGATGAGATAGGTTGCTGTAAGGACAGCTTCACCCCAGTAATGTTTTGGAATTTGTTGTAAACAATAAGGAACGCGCAACCTCGAGAAGGTGACGGTTCTTTCGCTCAGAAACTCCATTCTGCTGAGGGGTATCAACACAAGAGCTTTGGTGAATAATACCCTGGTTTTGGAGATAATCTCCTAACACAGAATTGAAATAGTCTCTAGCTCTATCAGATCTGAGGACTTGGATATGGGTAGAAAATTGGGTTTGAACCATGGCATTGAAGTGTCTAAATATTGTTGATGTTTCCGATTTATTTTTCATTAAGAAGACCCACGAAATTCTCGTATGATCATCCACAAATAAAAGGAACCAACGAGCACCTGTGATATTATTGACATTTGTAGGGCCCCATATGTCACTATGAATGAGTGAAAAAGGTCGAGACGGTTTGTAGGGATGGGGGTTGAATGTGCTCCGTGTATGTTTAGAGAGTTGACAAATATCACACTTGAAAAACTTAATCGTTTTATTAATGAATAAAATCGGAAACAATTTTTCAAGATACGAAAAATTCGGATGCCCTAATCGATAATGCCATAACAAAATTTTCCTATCACTAAGAGAACCTAAACTTGAAACAGAATTTGAAAATAACAAGCTGGGTGTACTCCTTGTCAAACATCCCGAGGAAGCATTCATCTTTAGAAGATAGAGGCCTGCACAAAGATCAGCACTGCCAATCGTCCTCCCCGAAGTCAATTCCTGAAAAACACAAGTATCATCAAAAAATTTAGTAGTGCACTTGAGATCGCGAGTCAGTTTGCTAACAGACAACAAGTTACAATTGAGATCAGGGACAAATAAGACGGAATTTAAACGAATATCTTGAGACAAATGAACAACTCCGGAACCAAAGACTTTCGAGCAAGATCCATTCGCAATTCTGACAGAGTGTGAATCTTTCCAAGAATTATAAGTGTCAAACAATGACAAATTCCCAGTCATGTGATCAGAAGCACCGGAGTCGATTATCCAAGAAGTGGATAACTCATGCTGGGAAAGAAGTGCATAAGGTAAATCACCTCGTTGGACTATACTGCCAGTGCCGACAATGGAGGGATTAGGTGCTGGAGGGCCATGAATGATCAATTTTTGGAGTATGTCAAGTTGTTCCTTTGTGAAGGGCTGAGGACTGGAAGCGTTAGGATCTGTCGAGGCTGTATTGGCACGTCTTTCACGGGCTGGTTTCCAATCTGCTGGCTTACCATGAATCTTCCAGCAAGTCTCAAGCGTATGAGTGGGTTTTTTGCATTTTTCACACCAGGGACGTCCCTGTCGTTGGCGATTATTGGTTGGATATTTTTGTTGCTGCCTGACTGCTGGATCTTCGAAAGAGTAAGACGGCGGCCTGTGAGTGGCAAAAGCAGAGTTGTCGGGTTGGAATACTCCGGTCGACGATCCAAGCATCAATTTTCTTCTGCTTTCTTCATGTCGGACGGTAGAAAAAACTGCACGAAGACTGGGCAAAGGATTGGAAGCGAGAATGCGCCCTCGTACCTCATCAAGGCTACTGTTTAAACCCAACAAAAACTTGAAGATGCGTTTCTTCTCCACTATTGACTTATATCGGCTCGCATCATCAGGACATTTCCAGTCATAGATTTCAAATAGATCAAGTTGTTGCCAATATCGTGTAAGAGTCGTGAAATAGGTTGTAACTGATCCATCCCCTTGTTGCAGATCGTGTAGCAGACCTTCTGTTTCAAACAATTCAGAGGTGTTTTCTTTGGAAGAATAAGTATCTCGTGCTGCTTCCCAGATGTCTTTAGCTGTAGTATAAAGAAGGAAATTTTCACCAATTTCCATGGTCATGGAATTGATTAACCACGACATTACCATATTATTCTCAGATTTCCAACCCTTGAATTTAGGATCGGTGATTTCGGGTGGTGTTGAAGTACCCGATAGGTGATCATCCTTTCCTTTCCCGCAGATAAACATCATGACGGACTGGGACCATTGGAGATAATTTTGGCCATTCAATTTATGGCATGTGATTGACAAGTTTGTGGAGTCGGTAATTCCAGGAGTAATCGTCGACATGGTGGGATTAGAAGTGACGGCTGAAGATGATGAAGAAGACGCCATACTGGATTCACGCAGGCTGTCTGGTTTCGCGCTAACAGCCGCTGGACAGCTTTTGTCGCGCGCTGGGACGCGTGCTTGAAGGCTGGTGGCGAGCTGGGACGCGTGCGCGGAGGCTGGTCACGCGCTGGGACGCCTGGACTGAGGCTGGTCGCGCGCTGGGACGCGTGCGCGGAGGCTGGTCGCGCGCTGGGACGCCTGCGCGGAGGCTGGTCGCGCGATGGGACGCGTGCGCGGAGGCTGGTCGCGCGCTGGGACGCGTGCGCGGAGGCTGGCGGCGTGCGATTAGAGTGCGCAGGAGTGTGGCGGCGGCTAGGGTTTTTTTTTTTTTTCAGATTGAAGGCGGCGGCTAGGGTTTTTTGTTCAGATTTGAGTGAGGCTGGCGGCTAGGGTTTGGCCAGATCCAAGTGAAGCTGGCGGCTAGGGTTGGCCAGCCAGATCGCAGCTGGCGGCTAGGGTTTACAACCCGATTTTTTTTATTTTTTTTATTTTTAATGGCTCTGATACCATGTAGTTTGGAATTCTTCATCTTATTAATGAATATAGTATGAAGTATTTATAGAGTTAATGAAGACCTAGTTTCCCTAAACTAAGAAACACAATCTAAGATTTAAACTAATCAAAATATTCAAACTAGGATAGTGCTTTATCTAATTATCTAATTATCTAATATCAATCTTCAACAGTTAGCATAACCAATAAATACACAATCTATTGTTTCGGCCAAATCTCTTTGTTTCGGCTTTGGTACTTCTACTTTAGCCAAGCACCCGGACACTTTCAAGTATTTGTAGGAAGGATTGTGACACTTCCACTATTCATAAGGAGTTTCATCATTATTCTTGTATGGTTATTTGTTTAGAATATGCTTAGTCGACAGGATTGTATAATTTATTGTCTAGACCTTTTAGAATGTAGTTCTTAATTTCTCATAAACGAAATCATTTTGATTTCAAGCATCATCCGCAACCGTCTTTTGAGAGTCAGTTTCACCTTCTTCAACCGTATGAGCATCATCGGTCAAGAACCTTGTCAAACTTAATGTGGTCAGTTAAACAACATTTTTTGTTGCCATATTTTGTAGTCATTTCCATTGAACTTATCGGGCCCCTCTCCATGATGAACGAAAGTCGTTCCACTCGATGAAGCCATTTGTTACAAATATCATTTCAAGATTGTATGAATAAATATATCTCAGGGTGTGCCTTTTAGGCAAAGTAACAAAATGGTTTTGTAGGATGAATGTCGATGCGAGATTTCTAATCTCCGTCCTTGAAAAGATATTGCCCCTCTATGGTGCTCACGTTTTAACGGCAATCGTTTTCCAAGATACAATGGCTATGATTCGTGATAGAAGCACTTCAAATCACGAATTTTTAAACCACAAAATTTTAAAGACACTCGAGTTTGAACAAGGGATGAAGATGAACAAAATGCACATAATTTGCACTTTAATCTTGTGTTTGATCTGGTAAATATGGTTTTTAATTCAATCACGAGTTGTTCATTTTATATTAAACCAGAAGACATCATCAAAAGACACCTTTTGGAAGTGTTTTTCATGAAAAATGGCAACTATACGCGAAAGGGTACACAACCCTTCGGAAAAAACTTCTTTCAATTTTCGGACAGAACACTAGGCGCTACGACGCCTCTTTGCCTTCTGCCTGGGCATTAAAGGCAATGGCGCTCTGCTCGAGCGCTGCCTGGCAGCGCTCGAGCAGTGCCCTTGCTTCCCGGATTTTATCCCGGCAACGATTTCCCGTCCCCCTTCGCCCGTTTTTTCCTCAATTCGTAATGTTCCCGACTTTTTCATGCTTAATTTCAATTCATTAAGCATATTTTCCAACAAAAGGAAAATTGAATACCGTGTCGTAGTATTGATTGAGTAGTTCTAAATAAGAAATCGATCATTGTGCTATCCAATTAGATCGTTCTTATTAAATGATAACAAATTAAATTCACATAAGAGAACTCACCCATGATTTGGAGATTAGCAAGATTTACAGAACCCTGGTTCTCTTACTTCTTATGATTGAACTAAATGTACGGAGGTTAAGAATAGATAATAAAATCAAATACGCAGATAAAATACATTTTATGGAAAACGTTACAATACATTTTTCAATTTCAAACTTGTGTACGAAGGATGCTTCAGGTTCTGATTAAAATCCCGTCTCAAGCGTGTAGCTCAATAAAACTGCCAGGCACGTAAATTCATCAAGAAACCAAAACGAAATAAGAAAATAATTCAGTCATCATGCAGATTTAACTTTCAAATTCCTCAAGTCTGGAATGGTGTTAGAATAAACAAAGAAGGCTGGGAAAAATACTTACTTAATTCAAGTAGCACTAACATGAATCTCATACGTCTAATATTCAAAAATGTGAATCTATTAAACTGAGAAGTAGAGTTGTAAAAGGGAACCTGATATTGCAAGCATGAACAAAATCAAATTTTTTGAGGTATTGTTCTTCACAAACATCTGCAAATGCCTCAGGTGCTAACTCAATGTCCATGTTCTTGAGGTTAGAAAACGATTTCAATCCATCCGGGATCATCTTTAGCTTGGGACACCTACGTATTATCAGATCAGAAAGATTGAGCACGGCTCCTTCTTCTAAATTCCATTCTTCAAAGTAAGGCAAATCACGGATTTCAAGATATGCAAGATTGGGAAAACCGGTAGCTATGATACTCATTTTTCTCCCAACAAAAGCACCAAACCCTAAGCAGAGTTTTTGTAAGTTGGGAAACTTCCCAAGAGCTTCCATTGGATCTTCCTTAATCTTACAACCCATCAGTTTTAATTGGGTGAGGTTTGGAGAGACATGGGTTCCACAGTCTGGGAACTTGTATATCAACACCATGGACAAAGTCAATGCATGAAGATTGGGGCACATTAACACCTCTTCCAAAATAGCCAATCCTTCTTTTGAAGTAAAGTCACACTTATTTTCTATAGAAAGGTTGGTTCGTATTCGAGCCCCATAAAACCTAAGAAAGCTGACAAGTGATTTTAGACTATCATTATTGTAAACATGTGCTCCTAGATGCCGTAGCTTCCTCAAATTGGAAAGAGTAGAAAGGTCGTGAATAAGACTATTGAAACCAAATAGTGTCTCCAGTGCAGGCAAGTTGCCTAATTTCAGTTTTTGGCTTTGCTTGCTGTTTGCATTATAAGGAAGACGCAAGTGATTTAGAAGAAATAACTGGTGCAAAACATTTGGTATTCCTAGATGATAATTTTCAAGTACTCGAATATTCAGTACACGTAGATTTCTCAAGCTGCTTATAGATGATGGCAGCTCATCTAAATCACAGTACAGCAAGCCCAAATACCTCAAGTAAACAAGACTATCTATCCCTAAAGGTAATTTTCTCCCATCAAATTTGCACCTCACAAAGTTTAAAACTTTAAGAAGTTTGAACTTTCCAAAGTCAGATATTTTTAATGGCAATTCAACATATTTCTTGTCTGAGTTGAGAAAGAAAAGAGACCGAAGATGATCCATGGAAAGTAGATCAATTTCCCCTGATTTTGCTTGTTGGTTAAAATGAATAGCCAATCTATGTGTTTCATCGCTCGTAGAAGCAGAATCTAAAATCGGCTGTTTTCCACCGCAAAAATCAACAATCTTTAGGCGAAAGCCTTCTTTTTCTCCTTCCCATAAACACAATTCTCGTGCAGGACTATGAAGACCACAGGACTGGAACCTTCTAGTTGCTGATAACTCATCGATTTGCATCCACACCATTCCTTTGAAGGCTAATTCAATTAAATATTTTTCTGCCATATCCATGGCTGGCTCTTCCATATCTTCATTTGGCATATCCAGTGTTGCCTCTTCCCGATCATATACAGACGAAACCATGCCTTCAACAATCCATAAAAAGTATAGGTCTTCCACATCTATGTCCTTTTCCTCTATAAAGTTTCCGAGATATAAAAAGCACTGCTTCAGATAATATGGCAGGTTATCATAATTTGAATCTAAAATGTTCAATAATTGCTCATCCCCTTCAATCTGGTGACCCTGTAGATACTCAGAAACATCGTTGTTTATCATCTGCCAGTCTTCCAAATTGATTTTAGTGTTCAAAATTCTTCCAAGTTCTGAGATTGCTGATGGAAGGTATCCACACTTTTTGACCATTTCTTTCCCTAGTGTTGGAAACATACCGAGATCTGCAAGACAGTCAACTGAAAAATCCGTTACTTTCTCAAGTGATAATTTTAGATTCAACAAATTCTCATTCGTCACCAAATCAGGAAGGAACAAGATATAGATTATGTGATGTCTGTTGGGGTTTAACACATGATGGGTGTGTAACAGATAATGAAGGAAATCGCTACTTACCATCTTGAAACCAATTGATGTAATCCAAGCAAAGACAAAGTAGTTTAGATTACGGAGGGAGAAGTTAATGTTAAAGCTACTGAGTACTATTTACCATAATAAAATTGATAAGTAGGCAGGGGTATAGCTTTTTGTCATGACTCATGGACTAATAGATCTGCATAACTAAAGTTATATTTATAAGTTCTCAAGGAATGAAGATTTAAAACAATGCTCATATATACTTTTGTCACCAAAGATTTTTATTCATATATTGCACATCAGCACTCAGCAGTCCAAAAAGGTTAGAATAAAGCTATGTGAATTCTTCTTGACGAACAAAATAACTAAAAATGAGATGATGCAACACTGACTTGATGGGGCTTCAAATGTCTAAGTATTTACATGTCCATAACCCCTGATCCGCAGTGAATGCCCGAGGCTTTCAGTAAATATAGGCTGCCCTATATCCGAAGTAAAGGATTGGAGGAATATGTTTACGCAACTAACCTTGGTGTTTGATTCTAAAATCTTCGTTAGAAACAATAAACACTGCATGTTTTGAGATCCGAAGACTTAATTTATACTATAGTAGAAGACCAGACAACAATCTCTGATAAACAAATAAACGTAAGTAAGAAAATGATGAAGAAGCTAAATGAACAGTAGGCATTGCACTCTAACCTGGGCCATTTTTTCTAGCAAAAGCATGTTTCTTAAGTAAATCCCATCCTTCATCTTCATTTAGAAGCCTCAGTTCATGACGAAATCCCACATCAGCCACATTTTCTTCACTGGTTGTGAGCAAAATCACGCTACCCCCGTCTTCCATTTGGAAGGCAGGACTCAGCTGTGTCCAGTGATCGATGTCCTGAATCTTGTCAAGAAGTATCAAGCAATTTTTCTGTCTTTGGGCTTCTTTCAATTGGTCTATCATTGTCTCCTCTTGTGCTGTTTCATTTACTTTTCTTGGACCAAGTTGCCTCAGGATCTTCGGCAAAAGAATACTGATTTGACACCCTTCGATAAAAGACACCCAAGCAAAAGCTTTGAAACAGTTCCTTACCTCTGGGAGATTGTAAATTTTTCTAGCAATGGTGGTTTTCCCCAAACCAGCGACACCACATATGCAAATAACTCGATTTTTTTTCTCAACAACCAGAGAAACAAGTTTCTCTAAGTGATCGTCCATTCCAACAAAATGTTTTTTAATGCCACGAGGATGTGTCTGTCTTAACCATCGTTGACCCCGACTAGCTACCAATGGTGCATAGTGGGTATCGTCTATGGCACCGATTGGAAATATTTGCCGAAAATTTTCGATCTCGGGGTCTAATTTCGAAATCTTTTCCTTGAGATTCTTAAGTACATACCCATAATTCCGTGCAGGAAAAATTTTTCTAAGAAAACTATTGCGAGACTTATTTTCCTTTTTTATTTTCTGAACCATTACAGAGACGTCAACAAGGCAAGTATCTAACTCATCCCCGATTTTATATGCAAGATCTCTGATTGTTTCTTCATTCCGGACAACCAGTGCATTTGTGTATGAGTGATTTAGTAACCTGTGAATCCGGTTTAGCACGGACACTTTTGACATAACTTCATCTGCCACTTCCATGATCTCCGAGACCGAGAGGTATTCTGAATGTAGATACAAATCATGAATCACTTGAGAAGCGACGGAAGCCACAATTTCAGCCATTTTCACTTTTCAGCTAAATCCACAGCTACTTAAGAATACGAGGAATGCTGTGTAGACGGAGAGAAATAGCTTTCAACCGATCACCATCCCCAGATTCCCCCAAAATACAGTACAGTACGTAGAGAACCAATTTTCCACCATGTTGAAACCAAGTTGATACAGAGGACGCAGATTCCGACGCAGAGTCAATGGTCTTCCGCGTACCGCTTCCCGCGGAAAGTAAATTTTTTTAATTTTTTTTTAGCATTTGTTTATTAGAAAATAACATTTTCAACGTGTTCAACAACTCAAATGTTCTCGGTTAACTCATTTAGTAATTCCTCATCATTATTTGGAGTATTATTTGGAGTGATTCGGGTTAGAGTTTTATAAGATGTGAAAAAATATTTAGCATTTTCCCTCTAAAAAAAGGGTAAATGTGTTTTTTTCATGAAAATACTTTGAATTTTCGAAGTCACATAGACCGAAATTAATTTGGAATCGAATTGAATCGGATCAATACGAAGGTAAGTTTGTATCTTATTAAAATTGAATCGAACTTATGATATTTGTTAAAATGATGAAAATGTGTACTCGGAACCTCTATTTATTGATAGACATGACAACAGTCCAGAAACGTGTGGTTCAAATAATCTCGACAATTGATCATAACCTCTATTGGCGTTCCAGTTATGATTCATGAACCGTTGATTTTGGTTGTGATTACGATTAACTAACAGTTACAGTTACGCGACCCTTCAGCTAATATTTTTAAAATTGAAAAAAAAGTGTAAAAATTGCTTGAATTTGTTTTCCTACATGTATTAATCATAAAATAATTTAAAAGTAAATTCAAGCTTGAATAACAAAAATATGTAGAGTATATTTGTTTGATTAATATATATAGCTTATAATATTCAAGCAAGTTCAACAAGACTCTTATAACCTAGTGGTAGAAAACCAATCATCTAAATTGGATGTTAGAAGTCCGATTCTACACCAAGATATTTAATTTAAATTTTTAAAAAGTAAAAAGTTATTTAAAAAATAAAAATATTAAACTGGTTAACAAAGAATCTACAACTCACTCTTAGATAGTTATTTACACAATAATTTATTCACTAAAATCTCTATTTGGCAAGACGATTGCTTGGAAAATGCTGCTGCCTCGTTAAAACCTCCACAAAATAAACTCAGTCGGAAAAATATATGAAGGAAGAAAAAAGAGAACAATAGATATTTCTCCTTGGATGTCGGATATATCTCGTTACTATTAATCTAGAGAAGATTGCATTCAATCTTCTCCAAGATAATCAAATATTGCTATCATATGTTAGTATCTTTTTGTAGATATTTTAATTTTGTAAAGTATAGATATCATTGTAACCTTTGTAACTTTATTTAAAAGCTTCCTATAACGAAAAGAAATCATTAAGCAAATTAAACTCTTATATGCTATCAAGAGCCTCCTAAGTTAAAGAGCAACATTTTTTCCTCAACCCTATTGTTACATCTTTTCATTTCAGCATCAATTATATTATATTTATGGTGATGTATGGGGCCCTACCCAGATTACTTCGTCTCTAGAGAACCGTTTTTATCTCATCTTGGTTGATCATTTTACGAAATACTTTTGTTTTATCCGTTGCATTCTAAAACTCAGTATTTGCGATTTTCAATCAATTCTACACTCCCTTAAAAAACAGTTTCAACACCACCCTATCCAGAACTTTTACTTAGATAATGGAGGAGAATTTGTGGCTCTTCGAAATTATTTTTCTGATTCGGATATTTCTTGGCTTACCATTGCACCTCACACATCATAACAAAATGGTACCTCTTACCATCGCCATTAGATTGACAACGTAGGCCGCATTCTCCTTCATCATGCTTCGCTTCAAGACATTCTGGGATTTTGCCTTTGCTACAATCGTGTATCTAACAAATCGGCTACCAACTCCTCTACTTCATGGTTTATCGTCCTTTACTGTGTTTTTTGGAGACCGCCCAATTATCCAAAGCTCCGTACGTTTGGATGTCTGTGTTTTCCGTGGCTTCGCACATACCATTTCCAACAAGCTTCAACCACCTTACAGCCCCTGTGTCTTTCTCGGTTACTCATTTTCTCAAAGTGCCTACAAGTGTTTTGAACTGAGCTCTGGGAAGATTTATCTCTCTCGTTACGTCAGATTCATCGAGGACAAATTTACATTCTGTGCTATGTCATCACCAGACCCTCCGTCCTCTCGGCCACCACTAGTGGACATCCCACTTCCTACACCTCCTACTGTGCCATTGCCATTGGTGTCCTCCGGTGGTGCATCTTAACCATTGCCTCTGCATTCCACTTTGGTTACTGTCTCTTTCCCCACTGCCACTGAGCGCACGCCAAACTCAAGCCGTAACAGTGATACGACTTTGTATTCTTCAAGCTGCTCTACTGATTTTACCCAACCACTGCCCCATCCGATCACTCGAGCTCACGCTATGACGACTCGTTCCATGAACAATATTCACAAATCGAAGAACTTATTTATGGCTACCAAACACCTTGTTCTTGATGAATCAGAACCTTCGTGTCTTTCCCAGAAGCTCTCTCACCCTATTTGGCGAGCTACCACGTCTGAGGAATTTACTGCACTACTTCGTCATGGAACATGGAATTTAGTCATTCCTCAACCAAATCGCAATATTATTGGGTCCAAATTGGTATTTCGTATCAAACGCAGGCCTGATGGCTCCATTGATAAATACAATGCTCGTTTGGTCAACAAAGGTTTTCATCAACGTCCTGGTATTGTGATGCCCGGGATTAATGGTGTTAATCCCGGGGTGGTAATAATCATTAATGGATTGTGGCAATTATGAATTAATTGCGATTTTGGGACTCCCGGGGATTTTAAATCCGGTTTTTGGAGTCGTGGGACCCAAGGGATGAGATTGTATTGTCGTCGTGGTGATAACCTTGGAATTTGGTCTTTGGTGGGATTTGGGGTCCAGAGTACTTTGTACTGGGGTTGTTAATGGAAATAGATATTGGATGTAATTATTGAAAACAGATGATTTTTAATGAGTCATGATATTTGTGGAAGGATTGGTATTTTCGAGTTTTGGTACTATATATACCAAGTAGACTCGGTATTCCATCATTTGGCACGGAACCCTTCCCCCCCTCCTCTCTCTCTACGCTCAAAGCCCTTCCCCCATTTCCCCTCTTTTCCCTTGGTGGAAGAATCGTTGGTAGCTTGGCTCGAGAGCCGGATTTCTCAAAGATAATCAGGTATTCATCTTCCTCTCACCATTGTCTTCGATTCGGTAGTAGTATTGTAGAGTTTGATTGGGTTTTGAATTGGTTATGGAATTTGGGGATTTTTGGTAAAAATCCAATGTTGAGCTTTTGGAGTTTTTATTGAGTTTAAATGATGTATTGGTGGTGTTGAGGAAGTTGGGGTGTTGGTTTTGAGTTTGGGTGTCAAAAACACCATGGAAGCTCGAATTTTTCGAAAAATCGGATCGATCGCGACGAGCAGCTGTTAATTTGGTGACGATGAACAGTGCGGGCGATCGATCGTGAGTTCTCGGCGATCGATCGCGGAGACTCGCGATACATCGCGATAGGGCGTTGTTGCCCACTGGACAGGGGCGATCGATCGCGCTAAAAGCGACGATCGATCGCCGCCCGTAGGAAATTGTTTTTTTGGAAATTTTGGAAAAATGTCGGGATTTTGGAATCGAGGTTTAAGTAGCCCGTTTTCGGGGCAATGTCTACATTCCAATGGGAATGCTATACTTTTAAAATGGATTGGTTGGAGCGAAAGTTTAATAAAACGAAATTCTCGGTTGGGTTTTTGGCTATCTTTAAACTTATAAAATGGAATATTTTGGGTATTATGCATGCTTAGCCGGGGGACTTTTATTTTGGTAATCGTCATGGATGGACGATATGTTTGGAAATTGTGAACGTGCTTGGGCACGTGATTGCATGTCTATGTTTAGTTGTGAGTTATTTATGTGTTAGCACATAATTCATTGGGTCGTGGGACTCAGGCGTCGAACTACGGATTATAAGGTACGTATGACGTACGAGCATAGCCTATTATAATGTTGCAACTGTAAAATGTATGGTATGTGGTAATTGCAATAAATGGTTATTGAAATGCATGGTATATGGTACTTGCTATAAATGGATAGTGATATGCATGGTTGATGGTAATTGTGTTAAATGGACATACATTGGGAACCATACGGTGCCGCTATTGAGCGAGCAATGATTTGGGATGTTGTCGCCGTTGAGCGACCATTGGTTATGACGCCGCTATTGTTGAGCGTGCGTGGGGTTAAAATGCCGCTATTGTGGAGCGAGCTATGAAATAGAAATATGAAATAATTGGCTAGATACATGTGATATCTGTAGTGCCCTATTTGATGATTTAATCATATTTGATTATGGAACTGGTATAGCAGGGATGGTTTTAGTTGATCAATGAGATGATCAACTGGCTTTTGAGATTTTAATGGTTTGGTTATTTTTTAGAACAGGGACAATACAGGGGATCCCGGATGAGGATGATACCATCCAGGGAGTATCATTTAAATTCATGGCATTTACATTTTGTAAATTATGAACTGTAATATTATGATTATTGGATTGGTGGTATTGGTATGCTCACCCCGTGTGGGGGCTGTCTCTGTTGGGGCAGGTGATACAGGTGTAGCAGCAGCTTTGGAGTTGAGCTCGGGCTGTTGATTTGAGGTACTTCCAGGATTGAAGTACCAGAGCTGGTTGATTGAGTACGTAGCTCCAGAGTTGAGATTGAGCGGTGCATGGGAAGTGCTTCCAGGATCGAAGTACCAATAACCTCATTCGGTAGAGTATCTTATACATTAGATACATGTTTATTCATTGGGTACTCTCATGTCAGTACATTTTTACGTGTATATGGAATGTATAAATGGGCTATGGCTTTTCTCTCTTCATTTATAGTTTGCATGCAATTAAATATGGAATTGCTAAATGAACTGAGAGCATGTTAGTGTATTATAAGGGTGCATGCTATGTAAGTGATCTTAGTTGGGGAATTTGAATATTATGTGGATCAAATGCAAGAAATTTCCTGGATAGTATATGGTGTTACGCTTGCATATGGCTTTTTCCCCATGATAGTATGATTATATGCACCAATGGTATGGATTAATACACTAATAATGGGTTAAGGGCACGGTGGTCCTTACATTAGTGGTATCAGAGCTGTGGTTTGCTCTTTGGGGCTGTTAAGGGCCTGGAACATGTTGATAGGAATGGGTAGCACATATTTATGCATGATGATAGTTAGTGTTGCATGACACAACTATATTGCTTATGTGTGTTTATGATATGTGTTCATAATTAGAATATGTTGTTGCTAACCATGATGGTTGCAGGGTCACAGGGGACATGGATCATGCATTACGGTTGCATATTGGAGTGATGGTTTTAATGCTTCGCCGCTAAATATTGAAGCGATGGTAAAATTCCGCATGTCACATTTGAAGCGATGTGCATTAAAATACACTCATGACAATGTTTATTGAGACATGGGTTATGCATTGCGGTTGCATACATGGCGTAGCGATGTGAATACTTGCTGCCTTAATGGCGTAGCGATGTGAATACTTTGTAAGTAATCCAACAATCATGGAACGCAGCGGAATTTAAAAATTTGGATTACTAAACACCGGATCTATACATAGGTTGTTCATATCGGATAAAGGAATAAAGGTCTCACCCTTGTAGCGTGCTTGAGCAGATTCCACGGAGCAGCACCACGTCCAACGTCTCCTTCGAGTCACTAGCAAAACTTGTCAAGTTTTGCCTCAACGGTATCCACACGATCAAATCGGGTGAAGGGATAGTCTAAGAACAATTTGCTAGACTCGTTCTTAGACCGGAACAAGAAGCACACTCGATTCAAAATCGAATGATCACCCAAAACATCAAGTCTCTCATCGGCTATATGGCAAAAACCGAGAGCTCCTTGAAGACTTTTAGGCGGCCGTGTGCTTTTAGTAGGTTAGAATGATAAAAAGTATGTTATACAATTAATCATAACCTTGTATTTATATTATAAGATTTAATTAAGGTTTAAGGCTTTCTTAAAGCCTCATGGGCCCAAACCCATGATTTAATTAAATCTTTATAATCTTTTAATCAAGACTTTTCTTAATTAATTAATTCATCCAATGAATTTAATTTCCCTTCTCGATTTAATCTTTTGTGCGACCCGATAGGATCTTGTAATGTTGGCAGTGACATAAAATCTCATTTTATGTCGCAAGCAATGAGCGGTATCTAGCAACACATCAATGCTACCCAAATTACAAGAATGTCAATGACTCGACATAACCTAGGAACTTGTGATAATATTTACCATGTAACTTAGTCCCTTTGTCCTTTGTGTTTAGATTGAACACGAGTCATGGAATAGTCATACTCGTATATTCAATCTCTATTTCTTGATCCCCAAGTAGAACTAGAATAAACGAATAAGCCCGATATCTCATATCGACTCATTCGAGCATGGCCATGCATTTTAGTTCTCACTTGATCAAGGGCCAAACACATCTCCTGTTATATAGGAGGGACAAATCTATCTCAATCAGTCAACATCCCTCTACATAATTCGTAGTGTATCCAATAGTCGTCTTTATAGATTACTCTGTTACGGGTAACGTTTGACGATATCAAGATACATAACTCCTTATGTTGGGATCTCTGATGATCACAAGTCGTAAGGATTACATACATTATTATCACTATGAGAATTGCATATGACGATCATATAACTATCCATGTTGCATTCTCATGGTGGGTCTGTCCAGTACATCGTTCTCTAACATGTACCCATGTATTGATTTGATATCTCATATCAATGAACAATTCATCAATCAATACATACTAGTCTCTATGTATTATCATTATCCTGATTCATGATAATACTTGACTAGGGACAATGTTTAAGAATAATACAATATTATTCTAAGGACATTAACATATATTTATTCACATTGCACAGTTAAAAGAATAATATAGAATAATGAATTGCCATTCATAAAATCATATTACATTGTATGTCATAAACAATCATCAAATGATATGTCTTAGGGCATATCCCAACAAATCTCCCACTTGCACTAAGACCACTCAGATATATAGCTAATGCCTAGAGATCTAGTATGACGATCATGCTTCTGCTGTGACAGTGGCTTCGTCAATGGGTCAGATACATTATCATCTGTTGGTACTTTGCATATTTTAACATCTCCCCTTTCAACGATTTCTCGAATGAAATGAAAACGCCGAAGTATGTGCTTGGATCTTTGGTGAGATCTAGGTTCCTTAGCTAATGCGATCGCTCCATTGTTGTCACAATAGAGTTCTATCGGATCTTTAATGCTAGGCACCACTCCAAGTTCAGAAATGAACTTCCTCATCCAAACAGCTTCCTTTGCTGCATCCGAGGCAGCAATATACTCAGCTTCCGTTGTAGAATCGGCTACTGTTTCTTGCTTTGAACTCTTCCAGCTCACAGCACCTCCATTTAGGCAATACACATATCCAGATTGCGATCGAAAATCATCTTTGTCAGTTTGGAAGCTTGCATCAGTGTAACCCATTACATTGAGTTCTTCCTCACCTCCATAAATCAAGAATGTATCCTTAGTTCTTCTCAAGTACTTCAGGATATTCTTGACAGCAATCAGTGACCTCCACCTGGATCAACTTGATATCTGCTCGTCATGCTCAAAGCATACAATACATCGGGATGAGTACATATCATGGCATACATGATAGATCCAATAGCTGACGCATATGGGATCTTACTCATGCGTTGTCTCTCATCTGGTGTTGAAGGACACTGTTCCTTCGAGAGATATATACCATGTGTCATATGCACGAATCCTTTCTTTGATTCTTGCATGCTAAACCTTTTAAGCACTTTGTCTATGTATATACTTTGACTTAGGCCAAGAAGCCTTCTCGATCTATCTCTACAGATCTTGATTCCTAATACATAGGTGGCTTCTCCCAAGTCTTTCATCGAAAAGCAGTTCCCTAGCCAAATCTTTACAGATTGTAAGGCAGGGATATCATTTCCAATGAGAAGTATGTCATCTACATACAACACTAGGAAAATGATTACGCTCCCACTGACCTTCTTGTAGACACAAGGTTCATCTTCGTTTTTGACAAAACCAAACTCTTTGATTGCATCATCAAAACGAAGATTCCAACTCCGAGAAGCTTGCTTCAATCCATAAATGGATCGTTGTAGCTTGCATATCTTTCCAGCATCCTTTGGATCGACAAAACCCTCGGCTGTGTCATGTTCACATCCTCGAGCAGATTTCCATTAAGGAAGCTGTTTTGACATCCATCTGCCAGATTTCATAATTATGAAATGCAGCTATTGCAAGTAAGATCCTTATGGATTTAACCATGGCCACTGGTGAAAAGGTTTCATCATAGTCAATACCATGAATTTGTTTGAATCCTTTTGCAACCAGCCGACCTTTATAGGTTTGTACGTTACCATCCATATCGGTCTTTTTCTTGAAAATCCATTTGCAACCTATGGGTCGTACCCCTTCAGGTGGATCAACCAAAGTCCATACTTGGTTTGCATACATGGATTCCATCTCAGATTTCATGGCCTCTTGCCATTTCTCAGAATCAGTGCCCATTATAGCTTGTTGATAAGATGACGGCTCATCCTCATCAATAAGTAGTAAGTCACCTTGTTGAGTCACAAGAAATCCATATCTCTGTGGCTCCCGGTGTTCTCTTACAGACCTACGCTGGGCTTGTGTCTCTTGAGCAGGTACTTCTTCCACAACAGATTGCGGTGCCTGCTCTGTTTCCATCTCAATCTCAGGTTCAGTGTTTTCTTGTGGTTGAACTTCACTAAGTTCTATTTTCTCCCACTGGTTTTTCTAGAAATAAATTCTCTTTCAAGAAATACACCAGTCCGAGCAACAACTACTTTGTTCTCGGTGGGATAATAGAAATAGTATCCTTTCGTTTCCTTAGGATACCCCACAAATAAACACTTATCAGATTTGGGTCCAAGTTTGTTAGTGGCATGACGTCTAACGAAAGCCTCACAACCCCAAATCTTCATAAAAGAAATACTAGGATGCTTCCCAGTCCATATCTCATATGGTGTCTTTTCCACTGATTTAGATGGAACACGGTTCAGTAAGAAAATCGCTGTTTTTAGAGCGTGTCCCCAAAACGATATCGGAAGATCTGCATGACTCATCATTGATCTAACCATGTCTAACAAGGTTCGATTTCTCCTCTCGGATACACCATTCCATTGTGGAGTATACGGAGGAGTGAGTTGTGGGACTATCCCACACTCCTTTAGATAGTCATGAAACTCTTGGCTTAAGTATTCACCTCCTCGATCTGATCGAAGGATTTTGATACTTTTGCCAAGTTGGTTTTGTACTTCATTCTTGAAATCTTTGAACTTTTCAAAGGTTTCATGCTTATGCTTCATTATGTACACATACCCATATCTACTGAGGTCATCAGTAAATGTAACGAAGTATTGAAAACCACCTCTAGCTTGCATACTTATTGGTCCACATACATCACTATGTATTAGTCCCAATAAAACATTTGCCCTTTCAACATGTCCCTTGAAAGGGGCTTTAGTCATCTTGCCCATTAAACAAGATTCGCATGTTTCATATGATTCAAAATCAAATGAATCTAATACTCCATCCTTATGAAGTTTAGATATGGGGTTCTCGTTTATGTAGCCCAAGCGACAATGCCAGAGATAAGTCAGATTACAATCATTATTTTTAATCCTTTTAGTATTTATGTTATAGACATGTATATCAAGATTTAATAAATAAAGACCATTCACCATTTGTGCACTAGCATAAAACATATCATTTAAATAAATGGAACAACAGTTGTCCTTTATAATAAATGAGAATCCATACTTGTCCAAACAAGAAATAGAAATAATGTTTTTGGTAATTGAAGGCACAAAATAACAATCTTTTAAAATCAACGATAAACCAGAAGGCAAAGATAAATGATAATCCCCTATAGCTAATGCAGCAACTCTTGCTCCATTTCCAACTCGGAGATCAACTTCGCCTTTCGCCAACAATCTACTCTTTTTGAGGTCCTGCACATTTACACAAATGTGAGATCCACATCCAGTATCTAATACCCATGATGAAGAATTAGATAAATTGACTTCTATAACAAAAATACCTGAAGTGGAAGTCACACTTCCTTTCTTTAGATCCTCCAGATATACTTTGCATTTTCTTTTCCAATGGCCGGTCTCACCGCAATGGAAACAGTTCCCTTCCTTCGCTATCCCTCCCTTTGGTTTCAGTGCAGATGACTTTGGCTTAGATTTAACAAAGACCTTCTTGTTTTTCTTGAAGTTCTTAGCTTTAGTCTTTCCTTTGCTCTTATTCACAATAAGAACATTTGTTGGTTTAGACTTCTTGCTATTTGCTTCAAAAGTTCTAAGCATGCCAAGTAACTGTGGTAGTGTCTTCTCAATTTCAATCATATTATAATTTAAGACAAATTGACTGAAGCTTTCAGGCAACGATTGCAAGATCACGTCAGTGGCCAACTCTTGGTCCAAAGGAAAACCCAGTTTCTCTAGATTCTCAATATACCCAATCATCTTGAGTACATGAGTACCAACCAGACTTCCTTCTACCATTCTACACTGGAATAATGCCTTAGAGACGTCATACCTCTCTTGTCTTGCTTGTTGTTGGTACAGTTGCTTAAGATGCTCGATCATATCAAACGCCTCCATTTCCTCATGTTGCTTCTGAAGCTCATAGTTCATGGTGGCAAGCATAAGGCACCCAACATCAAGTGTGTCACTTTGATGCTTCTTGTAAGCATCTTTTTCGGCTCTTGTAGCCGTTAGGGGAGGTTCCTCAGCAGGTAAGGGTTCCTCTAGGACATATTGTTTCTTTTCTTGTTTGAGGACTATCCTCAAGTTCCTATGCCAGTCTAGGAAATTTGTCCCATTTAATTTGTCCTTCTCAAGGACCGATCGCAGTGATAAAGTGCTTGTTACGTTGTTAGTTGCCATGGATATCTACAATATAAATATGCAAAATAAGTTTATGATTTAATCATTTAACATGGTCTTATATTAAATGATGCTCCCACTATTTTGTTTAAAAAATATCAACCCTCAAAACCTTTAGTGGGCCAAGATCCATATTTCGCCTAATCTTGAGTTAGCTTTGGCTAATCGCCCAAGACTCGGTTATTTAGGTAGACAACACTTTGTCAATTACATCACATATAATTCTTGGATAGTTGGACGAACAACGCTTTGTTCAATTCATCAAATGAATTATTATCCAACCTATGCCTCTAGGTTCCCAATCCTATTGAGATAACCTAGTTAAGTCGTACCCAATTTAAAGTATAACGGATATCACTTTTATCCTTTCGCGCCTTACTAAGATTGCCACGGTGCTTTGCTTTGGCAAACCCACATATGTACAATCGAAGTTTTTGACGAGTACTTTTAATTTTGGAAAGCATCTAAAACTTAATATTTTAGAGGGATTTATTGATCTCACGATTAGTTTGATAATTTAAAATATGTCCACTACATATAGTTGTATACATATCTACATATATGTGTAATACAATTATCAATCTAAAGCACAAGATAAATCATGCATCAACATACTTAATTAAACGTGACATGGTTATAGCCCCTACTAACGATTTTATCAAGCCAATGAGAAAATCCTAAGAGTCAACCTAAGGTAACTTCACAAGCACCTTCCTTTGGCTCCAATTTGTGAATGGCCTCCTCATCCCGGCACGATGCTCCATCTTCATTGATCACCATCAACAATTAAACTATACTATTTACAAGATATAGAATTCCTCGATTCACATTCGAGGGGAACATAGGGGAGGGATAACATTTAGAATAAAATAGAGAATGCACGACACGCAGGTCGTATTATAAATTACAAACATTCACAAATTCCTATCTAATAGGTCAAAGGGCTATAACCACGCACCATGCTCAAACAACACATAAAGCATGCATTAACTTTTAATTAATTAAATTCTAAACATTTTAAATTTAATTCTAATTAAAACTGTAAAATAATTTTTGAAAAATTATCGTACGCTCGGGACATCACATGCCACGAACTAAAGCGATTAAGCCACGAACCACCATGGTTCGAACCACAAAAGCGCACGGCTGGACCAATTATGGGCCTAGGGTTCGAAACCCTAGCCCATGGCCGAACCAAGGTCGAGCGGCGGCGGCGCTAGGGTTCCAAACCCTAGCCGCCTCGCACCTTCTTGAGTTTTCATCGAGCCATCTTGATTGAAACAATGGAATTTGTTAGCCACGAGTCACGTCAGGCCATGCACGGGGTTGGCTCAACCATCTCAAGCCAAGGGTTCGAAAAACCTTGCTCTCATGTGGTAAAGCTACTAATCCATGCATGCGTGAACCATTATCGAGCCAAAGAGTTCAAAACTCATCCACGTCATAAAACCTCCATGCATGAACATGGCCCACAACGACTAGGCCATCTCGAGCCAAGGGTTCGAAAACCCTAGCCCTCATGTGGCTAAGCCGTGGGTCAAAAGCATGGTGGTGGCCGAAACATTGCCCAATAAATTTGATTATTCGCCAATTATATCAAATACAATTTTACGATGATTTTCACAAACTTAATATTAACATATCATATATGTTCATACAGTTTTAAATAGCATGCAATATTAATCTAAATATGATTAAACTATTTAACCACATAAATCCGATATGAGCCTTGTACACGGCTCTGATACCACTGTAAGTAATCCAACAATCAAGGAATTTAAAAATTGGATTACTAAACACCGGATCTATACATAGGTTGTTCATATCGGATAAATGAATAAAGGTCTCACCCTTGTAGCGTGTTTGAGCAGATTTCACAGAGCAGCACCACGTCCAACGTCTCCTTCGAGTCACTAGCAAAACTTGTCAAGTTTTGCCTCAACGGTATCCACACGATCAAATCGGGTGAAGGGATAGTCTAAGAACAAGTTGCTAGACTCGTTCTTAGACCGGAATAAGAAGCACACTCGATTCAAAATCGAATGATCACCCAAAACATCAAGTCTCTCATCGGCTATATGGCAAAAACCGAGAGCTCCTTGAAGACTTTTAGGCGGGCGTGTGCTTTTAGTAGGTTAGAATGATAAAAAGTATGTTATACAATTAATCATAACCTTGTATTTATATTATAAGATTTAATTAAGGTTTAAGGCTTTCTTAAAGCCTCATGGGCCCAAACCCATGATTTAATTAAATCTTTATAATCTTTTAATCAAGACTTTTCTTAATTAATTAATTCATCCAATGAATTTAATTTCCCTTCTCGATTTAATCTTTTGTGCGACCCGATAGGATCTTGTAATGTTGGCAGTGACATAAAATCTCATTTTATGTCGCAAGCAATGAGCGGTATCTAGCAACACATCAATGCTACCCAAATTACAAGAATGTCAATGACTCGACATAACCTAAGAACTTGTGATAATATTTACCATGTAACTTAATCCCTTTGTCCTTTGTGTTTAGATTGAACACGAGTCATGGTAGTCATACTCGTATATTCAATCTCTATTTCTTGATCCCCAAGTAGAACTAGAATAAACGAATAAGCTCGATATCTCATATCGACTCATTCGAGCATGGCCATGCATTTTAGTTCTCACTTGATCAAGGGCCAAACACATCTCCTGTTATATAGGAGGGACAAATCCTATCTCGATCAGTCAACATCCCTCTACATAATTCGTAGTGTATCCAATAGTCGTCTTTATAGATTACTCTGTTAAGGGTAACGTTTGACGATATCAAGATACATAACTCCTTATGTTGGGATCTCTGATGATCACACGTCGTAAGGATTACATACATTATTATCACTATGAGAATTGCATATGACGATCATATAAGTATCCATGTTGCATTCTCATGGTGAGTCTGTCCAGTACATCGTTCTCTAACATGTACCCATGTATTGATTTGATATCTCATATCAATGAACAATTCATCAATCAATACATACTAGTCTCTATGTATTATCATTATCCTGATTCATGATAATACTTGACTAGGGACAATGTTTAAGAATAATACAATATTATTCTAAGGACATTATCATATATTTATTCACATTGCACAGTTAAAAGAATAATATATAATAATGAATTGCCATTCATAAATCATATTACATTGTATGTCATAAACAATCATCTAATGATATGTCTTAGGGCATATCCCAACATACTTGCCGTTGTCATACCGTAGCGATGAGAGAATATTTGCCGCTGATATGAAGCGAAGAACACGACCGCTGTCATATCATAGCGAGGGATATTATTTTCCGCTGGCATTGTCTAAGCGAGGGGTATTTCCCCTGTCGTGTAACGCGAGGGGTATTTCCGCTGTCATGATAAACGAGGAGTAGTGGCGCCGCTGTCATACCACCGCGATGAAGAATATTTGCCGCTTAAGCAAGGGATATTATACCGCTAATATGGCGTAGCGATGAGCTTTCCGCTGTCATATTATAGCGACGGATGATATTTGCCGCTTAAGCGAGGGATATTATGCCGCTGGTATGTCGAAGCGAAGTAGCGAAGAGGGATATTTGCCGCTTCTTAGCGAAGGATATCACTGACGCTAGTTTATTGGCGATGGTTCATTTCGCCGGGTATCTCTATGGCGATGGTTCATTCCGCTAGTTTATTGGCGATGGTTTATGCCACCGGGTATCTATATAGCGATGGTTCATTCCGCTAGTTTATTTGTGATGATTTATGCCGCCGGGTATCTATATAGCGATGGTTCATTCCGCTAGTTTATTGGCGATAGTTTATGCCGCCGGGTATTCATAGCGATGGTTTCTTCCGCTATTCTATTGACGATGGTTCATGCCGTCGGGTATTATATAGCGACGGGTCATTCCGCTAATCTATTGGCGATGACATGTGTTGTTATATATACCGTCATGTGTTTGACGATGAGATTTTGGATGTCATATGTTGGCATATACCGTCACAGGCGATGACATAGCGGATGTTCTATGTAGACGTGTAGCGTCGTTTTGATGAATAATACGTCGGGGCGTATGTATTTAGTTGTATGATTGGAGTGCCGATGGTGGGCACAGATTAGTGTCTGGGTCACTAGTTGACGGGACCATTATGCCGAGCAGGTTTGCTTGATGGACTATTGGATGCATTGTACCAGTGAGTGTACATCATCATGTGCTAGGGGTAAATATTTTCGAGTAGCGATACCTCTGGTATGGCTAAGGCCAAGTGATTGGTGGTAAGAGTAGTCATAGAGGAAACTACTCGCTTGTCGTTGTAATGTGTGGTAGACATGGTTACACCCACCCCTGAGGGTGTGGAATAAGTCCTAATGGATTACGATTGCACTGTGGTTGAGCAAGGACACCGGGATGTCCATTATGCCTTGGTGTTTAGAGATATATTGGGTGATGACCCACAACTCTAATGGTTTGTATGGTAGGGCATACCGGGATGGGACGTGTGTCACGTTGATGGGTTGGTATGGACCTATGGGAGCAGGGAATCGCTAGCCAGGTATTATTGCAGTGATATAGTGTGCTTGTTGTAGCCATTACACTGCTCGCTGGAACTGAGTTTGGTGAATCGTACGGTGATACGATTAGGGTTTATGGTAGACTCTTGTAGTCTCTATGTGGCTTGATGTTTGAGGCAGGGAATACCTCACGGGTATGTTTATACGTCAAATGTTTCGAGGGACTTGTACCGGGACAACTCGATTTTGTTGGGAATACCAACGCGAGTGTCAGGAAGTCGTTGTTAGCTCTGGTTGAGCGTCCTTTCATATGGAATGCAACAGGTCACAATTGGAATTGTGGGATATAGTTAGTGAGGTAACACTACTATATTGATTATATCTCTTGGAGAGATTTGGATTGTACTGTCATGGAGACAGTTGGTATCGATCGTGGGTTGATTGTAAATCAGTCATGGTAATCATTACTGATGATGGATTGGGTAATGGCTTTATATTTCCGGTAAGACGTACGAGGAGGCGTCTCTGGGAGATGCTCGAGGTTTATGGAGTACTATGGCATTAGTACAGAGCATCATTAGAATGAGTATACGTGGTGTATACGGGTTTCGATTTGGTAATAGTGGCATTGATGCACTATTCTAACCAGTTGTGTATTTCTGGGTTCCGGAATATATTTTGGTATAAGTATATCCAGGTTTTCCGAACAGTGGTTCGAGGTTGGAGGGTCATGGATTCATGACACTTTCCTTGTGAGGAAGACGGAATTGATATACCTACCAGTTGAATCTTTTGGGATTCGTTGATTTGGTTTGTGTAATGTTGATGTTAAAATCACACCCTTTTTGGTTTGTAAACCATCATTCTCCGTGGAGTGAGAATAATTGAGGATTGACAGTTGGTTTTTGGATTTTGGGTATGATTGGAGATACTCGAGTCTATTGCATTGAGTATGCATGTGGTGTTGGTGCTTGGGCATGTATGCCGATGTGGGTATACGAATGCCAGCATTTTCTTGGTACTCGTCGAGCATCGGATTTATATGCTTTGATGAATGAATCTCCGGTGTGAGATTGTGGCACCTTGAGATTGGTAATCTTGATGGCACGATGTATTCTGAGGAATAATCGTGAGGTCCGGTTGACTTCCCCTGATGAGGGATTGTCGTGTTTTGGGACCATGGTAATTCTTGCTAGTTAATTCGATAGCTTCCTTGTGTTAGGATTGTTGAATCCTAGGGTAAACGAGGGATGGCCATGTTTCGGATGTGTTGGGTGTCGTGGTTAGCACGTGAGGCGGGAATGCGATTGATTGTTTTGCATGCCCTTTCGGGAATTTGAGACCTTGTAAAGTCTCGATGATGTGTTGGACCAAGATGTGATTTTCTTGGAACTTATGGATGTAGACATCTTTAGAGATGTGTTTTGAGTTGATCAGTAGCGATGAGTTGCCCGATCCGTGTTGCAATGTGGTACAACTACTCCTTTGATGGAAATGGATTCGGAAAGAGGAACCGGATCTAGTTTAGGTACACTATGGTGTACTGGTGGTCACTTTGTAACGATGTATGTTTAACATCGTTGGCTATATCGTAGAGATATCATTGGATGATATCTATTTTGGAATCGCGAATGATTCGTTTGATTTGCAGTTACGTTTGGCTGACTGCTTTTTAAATGGTTAGCATCGGGGAAACGCTGACGTCTTTCTTTGAGTTCGTGATGGTTTGGGAGATTTACTCCATTCCAGGATTTGGTGCGAGGTCGATGTCCTCACGGTTGGTGTGTCGTTCATGATATGTTCGTGATTCGACGGTGTTGATTCGTTTTGATTATGTGGTTTTGGCTGTACAGGGAATTCAACTTCTTTAAACACTACATCATGTGTCCTTCATGATATATTCATTCTTATTCGACAAGGTTGGTTATGTGAGTAATATCTTAGAAGGGAATTCAACTTCTTTAAACACTACATCTGTAATGCCCAGAATAATTATTAATTGTCAAATGGATTTAATTATGATATTTTTATGATATGTCGGGATAATTACGGAATTAAATTATCTGAAATTATTTGTTGTCCCGGAGTTGGAATAAATAATTTTTGAGTTGAACGTATCAGTTTATTAATTTTTAAAAGAGGCTCTTGCAAGTATTATTATGAAATAATATGTGGAGGGTGGAGATTTACCTAATATTGTATTAAACTAATAATTGGATGGTATGGATTAATTATAAGGTTATGGTTAAACCTTTATCTCTCCCTCATTACACACACTTGGAAATCGGTTCCCTCTCCACCCCCTTCTCTTCAACTCACGCCTTCCCTCTTCCAGCTGCAAAGGAGCGAATTGTTACTCCATTTTCGACTTAAATTCTTGCTCAGGTTTGCATGGGTTCGATGCTTAATTCCTTAGTTAATTACTTCTCTTGTTCTTCGATTTATGCACGATTCTTATGCGATTTTGGTGCTAAGTTTGGTTCGATTTTTATTTGCTGCGTATGGCTCGATTTCTTGCTGTTTGAGGATCGGTATTGGTGCGTTTTTGGAAAAAAAAATCAGCTGCATGGTTGTTCAAATTTTAGGCTGTTGTTTTGGACAGAAAACCTTGCTGATTGTAGCTCGAAAAACTTACTGCTTTTTGTTTAAAAATATGCTTTTAGGTGGTTCAAACTTGCTGTTGTGCTCGATTTTTCTGCTGTAATTTGGCTCGAAAATGTGAGTCTATTTTGGTTCAAAAATGATGGTGATTTGGTTCGAAAATGTCATGTTGCTATGTTTCAAAAATCTTGTTGTGTTATGTTCAAAATTCTTGCTGAATTGGGTTAAAAAATTGTTGCTGCCATGGTTAGAGATTCTTATTGTTTTGGTTTAAAAATAATGCTCATAAGGTGTTTGATATAATGCTTAAGTGGAGTTCGAGTGTGACCAAAAGCTATACTAAATGTTTAGTAAGAAAGCCTACTTTTTTACATCATGGTAGTGTTTTGGCGAGTATTGGCTTTGGTTTGAGATGCTTTTAACTTGGAACATGTGTAGTGTGCGAATAAATGGGTTAGATACATGGTAGTGTGAGTTATAACTTGGAATAAAGATTGTGGTGATGTATATGCTTGAATAGACATCATATGAGTTTTAGATTGAAACTCAATGCATGTTTAATTTGTTTAAGTTGAATTTAAACAAATAAATGACTATGTTGGGATTAAGGGAATTGGATTTAAAGGGTAGAATCTCGTATCTACATGAATCCTTTCTTTCATGTCTTGGTTTGAATAACTTCGGTGTTGGTTTGGATGTTTGGAACATGTTAATTGGCTAAATTGAGTTTTGTTGTTGGGTGGTTGGATTATGTGATATTATGGACATAACTTATGAATTATTATGATATTTTATGCATCAAATATTGGTTATGAGAAAACCCTTATACCTTTAAGTTCATGTAGAGCCTTCTTGAGCTCTTGGACAACAAAGAGGATGACTTGACGGTAAACACAGATTATAAGGTACGTGGTGACGTACGAACAGATATAATATGAATTATTTCATATTCCAGTATTCATATATGTGAATAATTGTATGACTGAATATAAGTGAAATAATATGTGAAATGAGTTTGATATATGTGGTATGGGGACACGTAAATGTACGTTGTCCGGATTGGGAGTTGGGTATTATGTGAATTGAGTTTGATATATGTGGTATGGTGGACACGTAAATGTACGTGGTCTAGATATGGAGTTGGGTATGGATGCCTTTGGCATGACCAGCATGAGAAAGTGTTGAGTGAGATAGATTGATAGATAAAACTGCATTGACATTGAATTATTTATGATTGAGCATAAATAATAGATTCTTGTTGTATTGAATTCATTGTGTGGTTGAGTATCATATTTTCAGTGACGATACTAAACTTGATGTTATGAAAGCATGTAAGCTTGAAACAGGAACATTGTGTGGAAGCTATACAGATTCAAAACTTTACAGGGAGTACATTTTATAGATTTTCGATACTCTTAAATCGTGATATCATTATCTTTATGCATTGTTATGATATGGGTAGTGTGATGTTGGTATGCTCACCCTATGTGGGGGCTGTTTCTGTTGAAACAAGTATTACAGCTACAAGGTTATTTTGGGATAGCAAGCTCGAGCTTGGTTGGATAATATTGCTTCCTGAAGCGTAGAATGAGATTGGGTAAATGGTATACATTATTTATGCCACTAGATGGGTATTTTCATTATTTGTTGCTCGCATGTGAGCACTTGGAGTCGTGTATATGGATTGTAATAATGGTGTTGGGAGTCCACTTTTTATATCTTCTTATTATTGTGTTTTCCCTGGCTGTGAACTTTCTTATGGTGATGATTTCGTTTAGTATTGTGTTTTTCCCTGACTGTGAATTATTATTAGTGATATGTTTTATTATCGGATAGCTCAATTTATGGGGAGACTCTGCCCAATTTTTTATAAAAGGCATGGGGAATATGTGAAGCATCTAATGATTCTTTTAAAGAATGATTTTTTTTTAGATACATACGACGTCATAAATGCACTAATGACGAGTTAAGGGGTTGGGGGTGTCCTACAACATCCCTGCTAATGATAAACTTTTGCGTGCCTGATTTAATGCACCACAACTTATACCCCTTCACTCCTTCGGGGTGTCCTACGAACACACATTTTATAGCTATATCATCTAGTTTTTCCTATTAGTGTATGCATAGGCTACATAACCAAAGATTTTCAGATTCTCAAATGTTGAAGGTCTTCCGTACCACTTCTTAAGATGAGTTAAGAAGTTTAAAGGGACTGATGGGTAGTGATTTATCAGATGACAGATAGTAACAACTGCTTCCGTCGGAAGGATTTCGATATGTCAAGTTATACCCAGAGCTCTGCAGTAATCATGAAAACCACATTGAACAATACTCAAGACCATTGATTGTCCTTAGTTTTTTCACTGTCTTTCCAGTTTGATTCTCCATTATCTTTGGTGACTTTCTGTTGTACAAGAATGATATGCATTCTTCGCCTCCACAGACCAAAATCGACATTCTCGTCAAACGGCTCCATCTCGATCTTGGTACTCATTTTCTTGACTTGCTGCAGTCCTGAATTGACTTTGATGCCAGTTGTAGGGTTAATTTCCCGCTTGAACTTATATTCTTGATACTAAATGAGATTATGCACTTCAGTTTAAAACTCTTGTGGATGTCAATGCATGATGGATTTGAACATTTCGCAATAAGCAAACTAAAATAAAACAAGGGAATGACCACAAGAATTTTATGTGGTTTAGCCCCCAAAAGATGGCATACGTACATTGGAGATTCCACTAGTCTTGCCAATGTTTGGATTACAATCACAGTTGTGATACCCGAAATTGTTATAATTAATCTTTTGATTTAATTGAGGTAAATTATGAGTTAAATGTGGAACTAAAATGTTGGGAATAAGATTTTGGTCCGAAGAAGAGTAAATAATCCCAGATGAATTGTAGTGTATTTGAATTTAAAAGAAGTTCTTGAAATAATAACCCTTGAGATAATTATTGGAGGGTTGAGATCTAACTTATTATTGAAATGAGAAAATAATTGAAGGATTGGGATTAAACTTAGGACAAAAAAAAACACATACTCCTCTCCAATACACACACTAAAGAAATCGGTCTCCTCTTCCCCTTTCACTACTCAACGACGTCTCTCTCATTCTTTGCAAGAGGAGATTTTTCTTCCTTGGTTCAAGTGTGATTCTTGTTCAAGCTTGTGGGTAAGATACTACATGATTCCTTAGCTAATTATTCTTCTTGTTGTTCGGTTTATGCTCGGTTTTATTTGATTTTATGCTTTTTTTGTTCGAAAATATGTGCTGAGATTATGGGTCAAAATTCTACTGTTATGGATCGAAAATCTGCTCCCTTATTGTTCGAAAATCGTGTTGAATTTTGCTGATTGAGCTTGGCCCAAATCTGCTGCATCCTTATTGGAAACTTTGTAGCTAATAGTTCAAGATTTGTTGCTTGTATTTCGAAAATATGTGTTGCTTTATGATCTGAAGATATAAGCTGCTTGTTTATGCTCGAAAATACGATGTTAAGGATTGAGTCTTTCTGCTGAAATTTGGTGATTAAAACCTGACTCAAAAATCTGCTGTTAGGTTCGAATTTTCTGTTACTGTTTAGGAAAAGTTGTTGATGTCGATTATAGTGGGATTGTCCAGAAATTACTTTATTAGTTTTGGCTTCATTGTTTCATTGATTTAATAGTGTTGTAGCTTGAAGATCATCACATCTTTTCCTTGCTGTTTTGAGGGATGTTGCTGCGTTTGGAACCTTAATGTTGTTGTGGTTGGCTGAGAAAAATAGCCTATTGTTATGTCTTGGTTACCCTATCTATATTACATTTTAGATGGTTACGAGTTCTTTAAACTATAGGTCAAGTTTATATACATCAAGTTTTGAATTCTCTCACTATTAAATTAACTTCCCAGCGCTGTATGTGAATTGTTGGCTCGACTCTCCACGATTACTACAGCGGGTGTGAGAGTGGGTATTATGGCTACATGTATGTGTGTATTATGCTACTATGTGTATGAATTAATGACTTCAAAGGAAGATGGAGTCTAGTCTCTACATGAACTATATTTAAAATGGAATGAGGAAGTAGTAGCCATTGGTTGGATTTAATTATTAAGTCATTTCCTGGGGATATTGATTATTGATGTTGAATTGACAATTTTTTTAGATACTCCACGTGTCCTCGGTCAAGGGAGAATAGCTTGACTTGAATTTACTAACTATAAGTTACGTGATAACATACGAGCATGTATTTTATGAAGTAATTGTCTATATGTGCATACATATATTGCTAAGTATGAGATGTTGATATAAGATACTGGAGATATGAGTGGAGTTTGATGACTATGGCACGATGAATATGTAAATGTAAATATCTGGATATGTGGGTTGAGTTTGATGCCTATGGCATGGATGGTAGGGGGAATCGTTGAGGTTGTCATGACCGATAGGCAAACTGGCATCTGATATGTTATTAGTCATGAATGATAAAGAAGTGACATGTTATTGAATTATTAAATATTCTCTGTGATGAGTGTTTTGTTGAATATTATGTCTTACATAACGATATTGACTTTGATGGTTGGAAATTGTGAAGTTGTGAAACAGGAACGGTTCGAGAAAACTATATTGTCTCAAACACATTCTGGGAGTATCTCTTTATTAGTTGCAGTAGTATCATTTTGTTGTGTTACGATTCTGATTTTGTTTATATGGCTATGATTAGCATGATGGAGTATGCTCACCTTATTTGGGGTTGGTTCTGTTGAAACATGTAGAAAAGATACTATGTGTTTCGAGGAAAGTATGCTTGAGTCTCTTGCGATTACATTGCTTTCGGAAGTGATGGATAAGTATTAGTGTAACAAATATTATCTATGAATTAAAATTACACTCTTGTGAGTAGTCTAATGTATGTATATTGTCTGTATATATGTTTCAAAGTTCCTCCTTATGTGTTGGTGTTAGAAGTATCTTATTTTTTTGGGAGATATGATGCATTATTAATTGAAGATGAGTGACGCATTATTTTGGTGAATTGTTGGGGAATTGATTATGCTGATATTGTGAGTATGGAATAATTGATTTTTGTTTCTTTGATATACTTCGGGGAAGACAAGTTTACGGGGAGACTCTGCCCAAATTTTTATGAAATCCCATACAATAAATATGAAACATGTAGTGGGAGTTTTAAGGAATGTGAATTTATATGTTTTATATGTGTGATGTGACGTCGGGGCCTTACATTAGTGGTCTCAGAGCAATGGTTAGCTCTTCGGACCGTTTAAGGGCCTAGGTAGTATTGAGAGAACTGAATAGCACATTATTTATACATGATTGTGGTTTTGCGCTCATGTGGTACGACAATTGTGTGCTTCTATCTGTATTTTGTGATATGAAGTAATGGAGATTTGTGTTATTGCTAACTATCGTGGTTGCCCGATTGTTTAAAATACGAGAAACGTGCTATTGAGAAATAATCGGTGGTGCCAAGAAACATACCCACTGAAGTGGTATTGTTTGAGAAGGTGCTTGTTTAATAGTATATCACTGATTTGATTGTTGTGGTAATAATAATGTTTCGTTAAATTAACGACGAATGATATACTATACTGATAAGGTTCAGTGTTGATAGCAACATGATGTTGTTGCTAATGAAAGGATAAATGAATTTTATTAAAGTTGTGCACTTGCTATGTATGTACAGTGTTGAGAAATCTGATTTTGTAGGGAAATCAGAAAGTGAGAAACGATATATGATGTCTGATGATAGGAAATGTTGTACAATAATGTGTTGTTGATATGTGACAACGGAGGATGTGATGATCGGGTATGGTTACGTTGTGATTATGAGAATGCGGGTATATGTAAAATTATATACATGCATTGATATTGAATTGTTATCATGATATATGAAAATAGAATACTTATCGCTGTTACACGAAGCGAGGGGTATTATTATTGGACCGTCATGTATTGACGATGAGTAATATTGGACCATCAGACGATGGGTAATATTGGACCGTCATGTATTGACGATGAGTATTTTTGGACAGCCATGTATTTACGATGAGTATTATTGGACCGTAATGTATTGAAGATGAGTATTACTGCACCGTCGTGTATCGACGATGAGTATATTCGACCGTCGTGTATTGACGATGAGTATTATTGGACCGCCGTGAATTGACGATGAGTATCATTGGATCGCCATGTTATTGATAATGAGTATTTTTGGACCACTATTATACTAGCGATGAGTATGTCAATATGTGTTGATATGAATTTATATTCTGTGGAATATTTATGTTGAAAATAAGGATAATCTAAAGGATCAAATGTGGATCCATTGTGTAGAATTGCGGTGAACATCTTGTTATAACCACTTATGTTGTTGTTTCTTGGGTACATGAAGCTTGTTCTGTTTTGAGCTATCGATCTGGTCAG
Source organism: Haberlea rhodopensis (assembly GCA_907163345.1). Lineage (NCBI taxonomy): Eukaryota > Viridiplantae > Streptophyta > Magnoliopsida > Lamiales > Gesneriaceae > Haberlea > Haberlea rhodopensis. Next base: position 6,829,521 of record CAJQUN010000013.1, read on the forward strand.
TCTGTTTACCCTCGATCCGGTCTGATATGCTTTGTCATCCTATCAGCTTGATCTGTTTTGGGCGATCGATCTGGTCAGTCTGATTTCACTCGATCCGGTCTGATATGTTTTGTCATCTTTAAAATCTCATCGATAAGGTCCGGAACTAACATTTACTGTGCTTAAGCATATGAAAATTATGAAATGATATGTTATGTCATGGCTCGTAAGGGCAAATCAAGTATGTTAAGATACATTCGTATCGGTTTATGCAAGTTTTATGATCCAAGTTTATGAAAATTATGTATATGTATGATATCGATTGTCCCCCACTTGCTGAGTGTTTTCCAAAGCACTCAACCCCTTACTCTACATACCCAGATAAAGCCGAAGAAGAATTAGAGCAAGAAGAAGAGCACCAATTTTGGGGTTGGTGAAATCAAGTCCGCTGCGTAGATCAAGATCTTTATGTTTTCAAGTTTTCCAGTTTTAAGACAATTTTATTTATTCAGTTGTTAAGTTTTTAATTCCGCATTTCTTGATTCATTGTAAAGACAATGGGTTTTTATTTTATGGAAAAAGACTGGCTTTTCAGTAGTTATAATATTATGAGGCTTATTGATTTCAAGTTGTTTATGGAAATCAATGTCGGTATTAGTGACCCTGATCTCGGGGCGTGACACAGTCGATCCCACGATGTCAATTGCTTGGCCAACAGCTTAAAGAGACTCCTGTGCAAATAGCAGCGACGGGCTCAAGCCGGGATGGCAAGTTCTGCACGGCTCGGCTAGCGGCTTGCCGTATAACAGACATTTCCTTCTTCAAGCCAGAGCTAAATACATGAATATTTTTATAGTAATTGTCCAGAAGGGTCTTCGATTTAGACGCTATAGTGCTGAATAGTGCCGGCCCAAATACCCATGAATTCGATGGCGGGTTGGGCTCGGGAGAAGGGGTAGTTTGGGTGTAATCTGATGATGTGGGGGTGGAAGTGGGTGAAGGGGAGGGCGTGGGATCCGAGAAGACTGATTTGAAGAAATCCATTGGGTCCTCAAATCAGCAGATGATTGAAAGGCTGCTCTGTCAAATTACGCACACAGGGCACAAAGTCGAGCGAGATGGAGCACTTTCTCAAAACCGACCAAAGAAGGTGAAAAATATGGGCAAATATACTGCGGGGTGAGTCGATGCTAGCCTTGGGGTAGGTAAGACCAAATCGGGTACAACCCCAATCCATTCAGTGGATGACACGTGGCATTTTTTATAAAAAAAAAATGTACCTGCAAAAAGAGTTAATCTTAGTCGCTGGTCATTTTTAAAATTTATTTTTTCGTTAAAATAACTGTAGTAAAAGCTGTCATCATTTGTTCTTCGACCGTGGTTACTTTTTGTGGGTAAATATCAAACCTTTTTCACAGCCCATTTGTTCACCCGTAATCTTCCCCTTCTCCCAAAAATTCTTCCCATCTTCCCCTTCAATAACCTTTCATCGACAGCCGACGACATCGAGCTTCGCGCGCCATCTGAGGTTTGCCCATTAGGATTATATTTCTGCTTCATTGGCTTTGTTTTATATTTACAGATATTTTAGAATATGATTTTTTAAATGAGAAGTCCCAGCTACGTCTCATGAATTTTGGTTGATATTTATTGGCTTTGTATGTGTAGATCTTTGTTTAATTTGTTGGCTAGTTGATAAGAAATGAGATTTACGTATGTAAATTGGTGTTGAATTTGTTAACTTTCATCCACTGTCGTCTGTAAATTGGTGTTGAATTTGTTGATATTGACACTAATGTAGGTTATTATTCATATAATAAATCATATTCTGGTTTCTGGGCTCTTTGAATTTCCGACCGGACTGGCCGGATCAGTCTTGTACAGATCAATCTGGCCGGATCAGTTTTGTACAGATCAATCTGGATCTAGATCAGTCTTCTGGACAGACCAGTCTGGCCGGATCAGTCTTCTGGACAGATCAGTCTGGGTCTAGATCAGTTTTCTGGACAGATCAGTCTGGCCGGATCAGTCTGAACAATCAGCTCTGACAGATCAGTCTGGTTGGATCAATCTGGTGCAAGACAAGCTTGATACAAAACAGCTTGATAAACTTGCTCTTCCGATCTGTTGCTTGTAGCTCTTGATTCTTTGATTTCTGGGCAAAGTGATGAACATGAAAGTTGTAGCCCTTTGTCTTGCCTTTACAAATAATCATAAATAACTCGATTCCGAGTTCGTATGAAATCGGGATGCTCGATATACCAGACCATGCGCATGCTGAAACATTCCATGTTTCAGCTGCAGGATCGTCAACTTGCAGACGTCTTTTGGCCTTCTTAAACTATGATTCAACTATTGACTCCTGAAGATGACTTGTAGGTATTTTTCTTAGCTTTCCAATCCATATTGAATCGTCTCGTTCCGATAAGCAAGCTAAGAGTTATGCCCAATATACTGACAATTGCTTGCTGTAACAACCTGCTGTTTTTTCGCGGTATAGCTCGATCTTGCAGGCGTCTTTTCTCCTTGATACATTCGAACTAGCCGATCTGTTGTGAAATACGACTTTTAGTATTTTGAGTTGGCTGTTCAACCTCTTTGGAAGCACGCCATTTCGATAGCCGAGCTATGGGATATGATCGAAACAATCCGCTCTGCCAGGATTTCAATCTTGGTCCAACTTGATATTTTCAAGCTACTTCTTTATAATTCATCAAGCTCTTAATTATGATCTATGAACTGCACACTTGATCGAATATGTTAGCAACGCAATAACAAGTTTCGTTAACATCAAAACCAAGATTATTCGGGTTCCTAAAACCCAACAGCCTTCAACACTACTCATTGATCATCTCGGACTACAACTCCAATACCGCAAATGGAAGTAGACGGTGGGAGTGAAGCATTGATGTTCATTTTGACATTGCCAAGTGGAGCCGGTAGCCAATGAGTTGGCGAAGACAAGATGGAATCTCATGGATAATTGCTGTCAATGATTGTTTGCAAAAATGTTCCCCACAATTCCATAGCCCGAGATAAAGTAATGACACCAGATTCAATACGACCGTGAAAAACTAGGATATTCCTGGCAAGCCAAATACTCCAACATATCATAGCTAGTGCAGCCAGACTTATAGACTCCCCAAACTTAATCACCCATTGATCCATTGAAGAAGTGCCTCGAAACCGAGAAAGCAGAGGCCAAAGAGTGGACAATTTTCATACTTTGTGAGACAATTTACACTGCCAAAGTACATGAAATGCATTCTCAGGAACTGTATGTCACTTGGGACATAAAATATCCACATAAACACCTCTCTTAGCTAGGAATTGCATCATTAAGCCCACGCTATATATGTATCTAGATTTTTGAAGGAATTTGAAGTTGCCACACTTTAGAATATATTTTAACAGTCATTACCCTCCCCAACACTGCAATCTACATCTTGACCTCAAGCCACATCATATCCAGATTTGACCGTGTATTCATTGTTAGGTGTGAAATGTCAAACTGGAACATCATTGCCACGAGCAAACTGAATAGGTATACGAAGAATCTCATCATGATCAATGGGCCATAAAACACTATTGGATAACCGTCCAATTCCAATCTAATTGTCCGAAATTAACTCCCTCACTTTCATATGCTTTGACACAGAATCAGGGCATGTGATTGGCTTGAATGAATGATGTCTCAATAACCACCGATCATGAAAGACACGTGTGCTATTGCCATCTTCTATGCACCATCGAATATTTTTCTTTAAAAGCTCCCTTCCCCATAAAATACTACGCCACACATAAGGAGGGTTAACACCAATTTCAGCCTGCAAAAAGAACGTGAAAGTAAAATATTTTGCTTTGAAAATCTTGAAAAAGAGTGAATATTGGGTGTGGTAAGAAAACGTCAACTGTGTTTTGACAACAATGCTGTTGGGATATGCCCTAAAACAACTCATTAAATGATTGATTTTGGCATACAATGTACTATGATTTTATTAAAAGCAATTCATTATTATATATTATTCAAATGTCTGTGTAATATGAATATATATATGTTAATATCCTTAGAATAATATTGTATTATTCTTGTCCATAGTCAAGTATTATCATGAATAAGGATAATGATAATGTATTGAGACTAGTATGTATTGATTGATGAATTGTTCATGGATATGAGATATCAAATCAACACATGGGTGCATGTTAGAGAACGATGTACTGGACAGACCCACCATGAGAATGCTACATGGATAGTTATATGAACGTCATAAGCAATTCTCATAGTGATAATAATGTATGTAATCCTTACGACTTGAGATCACCACAGATCCCAATATAAGGAGTAGTGTATCTTGATATTGTCAAACGTTACCTGTAACAGGATAAACTATAAAGACAATCATTGGATACACCACGGATTATGTAGAGGGATGTTGAGTGATCAAGATAGGATTTGTCCCTTCTATATAACAGGAGAAGTGTCTGGGCCCTTGATCAAGTGAGACTAAAATGCATGGCCATGCTCGAATGAGTCGATATGTGATATCGAGCTTATTCATTTATTCTAGTCAACTTGGGGATCAAGAAATAAAAGATTGAACTATACGAGTATGACTATTCCATGACTCGTGTTTAATCTAAACACATATGACAAATGTGTTAAGTTACATGGTTAATATTATCACAGGCCATATGTTATGTCGAGTCAATGACATTCTTGTAACTTGGGTAGCCTTAATGTGTTGCTAGATACCGCTCTTTGCTTGTGACATAAAATGAGATTTTATATCACTGTCAACGTTGCAAGATCCTAACGGGTCGTACAAAAGATTAAGTCAATAAAGGGTGATATAATTCATTGGATGAATTAAGTTGATTAGGAAGAGTCCAAATCATATAATAATAATATATGATATTAAAGGAAGGGCCGAATATATATATATATATATATATATATATATATATATATATATATATATATTGGATATAATATATAAATTCGAATATATATAGATATATATACTGATATAAGATTTGGATGGGCTTAGGGTTCTCAAAAAGCCTTAATTTGATTATTTAAGCAGCCTAAATCTTATCAATATAAATTGATTAGGTTAAAAGTGGGTAACGAATTTTGGAGTTAATCAGATTAACTCAAAAAAAAAAACCTAGCACAAGTGACAACCACCTATTGTTTTCGGCGTCGCTCATACCTTCTGGTTGAATAACAAGTCTAGCAACTTGTCTTCAACATCCCTTTTTCGATTTGATCGTGGATGCCGTAGAGGCAAAGTTGCATAGCTTTGTTCATGACTCGAGGACGTGTTGGACGTGCCGCTTCGTGCAGATTTCTGCTTCAAACACGCAACAAAGGTATGATTCTTTTCACCCCGGTATGATTAACTCCGTATAGGTCCTCGGTTGGGAATCCAAATTTTATTCCGCTGCGTATTTGCATGTTGGATTCCTTACAATGGCATCAGAGCCGTGTACGAAGCTCATATCGGGGCTATATGATAAATTGCTTAATCATGTTTTGAGTCATTTATGCATGCTAATTAAAACTGTAAGAACAACATATATGATATGTTATAATCAAGTTTGTGAAAATTATCGTAAAAATTATATATGATATAATTGACGAATTATATGTATAAGATGCATGCGTGAACGCGACCGAGCGCTTGAGGCGGGCGACCGCATAGCCGCAAGGGCACGCGACCAACCCACCCTTCATCTTCAATGCGCGCGATCGAGCCTCTTGTGAAGGGCGACCGGTTTGGCTTGTGAAGGGCGACCGTTGGCTTGTGAAGGGCGACTGGTGGCTTGTGAAGGGCGACCGGTTTGGCTTGTGAAGGGCGACCAGTTTGGCTTGAAGGGGGACCGATGTGCATGGGTGGGCAACCAACGTGCACGGGCGGGTGTTCGAGGCATATGATGCCCCGAGCGTACGATAATTTTTCCAAATTTTATTTTACAGTTTATGTACATAGAATTAAATTTTAAAATGTTTAGAATTTAATTCATTAATTGTGGTAGCATGTTTTATGTGTTATTTGAGCTTGGTGCATGGTTATAGCCCTATGACCTATTAGATATGCATTTTGTGGATGATTGTAATTTTAAGTACGGCCTGCGAATCGTGCCTTCTCTATTTTTCTGAATGTATTCCCTCCCCTATGCTCTCCCTCGAATGTAACTCGAGGACTTCTCTATATCATGTAATTGTTATATAGTTTAGTTAGAATTTTATTGATGGAGATCAATGAAGATGGACCATGGTGCCGGGACGAGGAGGCCATTCACAAAATGACCAAAGAGGTGCTTGAAGAAGTTACCCTTAGGTTGACCTTTTAGATTTTCTCATTGGCTTGAGAAAATCATTAGTTGGTGCTATAACCATGTCACGTTTATTTTATGTTGATGTATGTGATGCATGTTTATCATTTTATTTAATATTGGTGCTTGATATACATAAATGTAGATATGTATATATGTATATGTACCAGACATATTTTCAATATTAATAAAATCATGAGATCTCTAAATCCCTCTAATAATATTAAGTCAATCAAGATGCCTTCCAATTAAAAATACTCGTCAAGACTTCGATTGAACATGTGTGGGTTTGCCAAAGCAAAGCACCATGACAATCTTAGTAAGACGCGATAGGATAAAAGTGATATCCATGTTATTTTAAATTGGGTTCGACTTAACTAGCGTCTCAATATGATTGGGAACCTAGATGCATGGGGTTGGGTAATAATTCATTAGAACAAAGTGTTGTTAGCCAACCATCCAAGAGTTACATGTGATGTAATTGGCAAAGCGTTGTCTATCTAAATAACCGAGTCTTGGGTGAGTAGCCAAAGCTAACTCAAGGTTAGGTGAAATATGGATCTTGGCCCACTAATAGTTTTGAGGGTTGATGTTTTTAACTAAATAGTGGGAGTATCACATCATAAACTTATTTTGCATATTTATATTGTAGATATCCATGGCATCAAACAATGTTACAAGTACACTTTCATTGCGATCGGTCCTTGAGAAGGACAAATTAAATGTGACAAATTTCCTAGACTGGTATAGGAATTTGAGGATTGTCCTCAAACAAGAGAAAAAACAATATGTCATTGAGGAACCCTTACCTGAGGAACCTCCCGATATGGCCGCGAGGGCCGATAAGGATGATTACAAGAAGCATCAAAATGACGCACTTGATGTTGGTTGTTTAATGCTAGCAACCATGAACTCTGAGCTTCAGAAGCAACATGAAAATGGATGTGTTAAATATGATTGAACATCTGAAGCAACTTTACCAACAACAAGCTAGACAAGAGAGGTATGATGTCTCTAAAGCTTTATTTCAGTGCAGAATGGTAGAAGGAACCCTTGTTGGATCTCATGTACTCAACATGATTTGATACATAGAGAATCTTGAGAAACTAGGTTTTCCGTTGGATCAAGAGTTGGCCACAGACGTGATCTTGCAATCGTTGCCTGATAGCTACAGTCAATTTGTTCTGAAATACAATATGATTGAAATTGAGAAGACTCTACCGCAGTTGCTTGGTATGTTGAGAACGTACGAAGCAAACTCAAAGAAGTCTAAGCCCACAAACGTACTTATTGTGAATAAGGGTAAGGGAAAGGCTAAAGCAAAAGGCATTAAAAGGAACAAGAAAGTCTTTGTCAAAACCTAAGCCTCATGCTACTGCACTTAAGCCAAAGGGAGGAGTGGCTAAGGAAGGAAATTGCTTCCATTGCGGTGAGACCGGTCATTGGAAGAGAAACTGCAGGTTATACCTGGAAGATCTTAAAAAGACGAAGGGAAGTGTGACTTCTACTTCAGGTATTTTTGTTATAGAAGTCAATTTATCTACTTCTTCATCATGGGTATTAGATACTGGATGTGGTTCTCACATTTGTGTTAATGTGCAGGATCTCAAAAGGAGTAGAGTTTTGGCGAAAGGCGAAGTTGACATCCTAGTGGGAAATGGAGCAAGAGTTGCTGCATTAGCTATTGAAGATTATTCATTAACTTTGCCTTCTGGTTTAATATTAGATTTAAAAGACTGTTATTTTGTGCCATCGATTACTAGAAACATTATTTCAATTTCTTGTTTGGACAAGATTGGTTTTTCATTTATTATAAGGACAAATGTTGCTTCATTTATTTGAATGAGATGTTTTATGCTAGTGCACAATTAATTAATTGTCTTTATGTTTTAAATCTTGATATGCTTGTCTATAACATAAATACTAAAAGGATTAAGAATAATGATTCTAATCCAACTTATCTCTGGCATTGTCGCTTGGGCCATATAAACGAGAATCGCATATCAAAACTTCATATGGGCAAGATGACTAAAGCCCCTTTCAAGGGACATATTGAAAGGGCAAGTGATTTATTGAGTCTCATACATAGTGATGTATGTGGCCCAATAAGCACACAAGCTAGATGTGGTTTTCAATACTTCGTTACATTTACTGATGACTTCAATAGATATGGGTATGTGTACCTAATGAAACACAAACATGAAACCTTTGAAAAGTTCAAGGATTTCAAGAATGAAGTACAAAACCAGCTTGGCAAAAGTATCAAAATCATTCGATCAGATCGAGGAGGTGAATAATTAAACCAAGAGTTTCATGACTATCTAAAGGAGTGTGGGATAGTCCCACAACTCACACCTCCATATACACCACAATGGAATGGCGTATCTGAAAGGAGGAATCGAACTTTGTTGGACAAGGTTCGATCTATGATGAGTCATGCAGATCTTCCGATTTCCTTTTGGGGACATGCTTTAGAAACAACAATATTTAAACTGAATCGTGTTTCATCTAAATCAGTTGAAAAGACACCATATGAGATATGGACTAAGAAGCGTTAGGGTTGTGAGGCTTACGTGAGACGTCACGCATCCAATAAACTTGGACCCAAATCTGATAAGTGTTTATTTGTAGGGTATTCTAAGGAAACGAAAGGATACAATTTCTATTATCCCATCGAGAACAAAGTAGTTGTTGCTCGGACATGTGTCTTTCTTGAAAGAGAATTTATTTCTAGAAGAACCAGTGGGAGACGAATAGAACTTAGTGAAGTACAACCACAAGAAAACACTGAACATGATATTGAGATGGAAACAGAGCAGTCACCACAAGTTGTTGTGGATGAAATACCTGCTCAAGAGACACAAGCCCAGCGTAGGTCTGAAAGAGTACACCGGGAGCCACATAGATATGGATTTCTTGTGACTCAACAAGGTGACTTACTACTCATTGATGAGGATGAGCCGTCATCCTATCAAGAAGCTATAATGGGCCCTGATTCTGAGAAATGGCAAGAGGCCATGAAATCTGAGATGGAATCCATGTATGTAAGCTAAGTATGGACTTTGGTTGACCCACCTGAAGGGGTAAGACCCATAGGGTGCAAATGGATTTTTAAGAAAAAGACCGACATGGATGGTAATGTACAAACCTTTAAAGGACGACTGGTTGCTAAAGGCTTCAAACAAATTCATGGTATTGACTATGATGAAACCTTTTCGCCAGTTGCCATGGTTAAATCCATTAGGATCTTACTTACAATAACTGCATTTCATGATTATGGAATCTGGCAGATGGATGTCAAAACAGCTTTCCTTAATGGAAATTTACTTGAGGATGTGTACATGACACAACCCGAAGGTTTTGTCGATCCAAAGGATGCTGGAAAGATATGCAAGATACAACAATCCATTTATGGATTAAAGCAAGCTTCTTGGAGTTGGAATCTTCGTTTTGATGATGCAATCAAAGAGTTTGGTTTCATCAAGAACGTATATGAACCTTGTGTCTACAAGAAGGTCAGTGGGAGCATAATTATCTTTCTAGTGTTGTATATAGATGGCATACTTCTCATTGGAAATGATATCCCTGCCTTGCAATCTGTAAAGATTTGGCTAGGGAATTGCTTTTCTATGAAAGACTTGGGTGAAGCCACCTACGTGTTAGGTATCAAGATCTATAGAGACAGATCAAGAAGATTACTTGGCCTAAGTCAAAGTACATACATAGATAAAGTGCTAAAACGGTTTAGCATTCAAGAATCAAAGAAAGGATTCGTGCCTATGACACATGGAATATATATCTCGAAGGATCAGTGCCTTTCAACACAAGATGAGAGACAACGCATGAGTAAGATTCCATATGCGTCAGCTATTGGATCTATCATGTATGCCATGATATGTACTCGTCCCGATGTCTCGTATACTTTGAGCATGACGAGCAGATATCAAGTTGATCCAAGTGAAGGTCACTGGATCGATGTCAAGAATATCCTGAAGTACTTGAGAAGAACTAATGATACATTCTTGCTTTATGGAGGTGAGGAAGAGCTCAATGTAATATGTTACACTGATGCAAGCTTCCAAACCGACAATGATGATTTCCGATCGCAATCAGGATATGTGTTTTGCCTAAATGGAGGTGCTGTGAGCTGGAAGAGTTCAAAGCAAGAGACAGTAGCCGATTCTACAACTGAAGCTGAGTATATTGCTGCCTCAGATGCAGCAAATGAAGTTGTTTGTATCAAGAAGTTCATTTCTGAGCTTGAGGTTATGCCTAGCATACTAGATCCGATTGAACTCTATTGTGACAGCAATGGAGCCATCGCATTAGCTAAGGAACCCAGCTCTCACCAGCGATCCAAATACATACTTCGGCGCTTTCATTTCATTCGAGAAATCGTTGAAAGGGGAGATGTGAAAATATGCAAAGTACCAACTGATGATAATGTATCTGACCCATTGACGAAACCTCTGTCACAGCAGAAGCATGATCGTCATACTAGATCTTGAGGCATTAAGTACATGTTTGATTGGTCTTAGTGCAAGTGGGAGATTTGTTGGGATATACCCTAAGACAACTCATTAGATGATTGATTTTGGCATACAATGTAATATGATTTTATTAAAGGCAATTCATTATTATACATTATTCAAATGTCTGTGTAATATGAATATAAATATATATATGTTAATGTCCTTAGAATAATATTGTATTATTCTTAAAGATTGTCCTTAGTCAAGTATTATCATGAATAAGGATAATGATAATGCATTGAGACTAGTATGTATTGATTGATGAATTATTCATGGATATGAGATATCAAATCAACACATGGGTGCATGTTAGAGAACGATGTACTGGACAGACCCACCATGAGAATGCTACATGGATAGTTATATGAACGTCATAAGCAATTCTCATAGTGATAATAATGTATGTAATCCTTACGACTTGAGATCACCAGAGATCCCAACATAAGGAGTAGCGTATCTTGATATTGTCAAATGTTACCTGTAACAGGGTAAACTATAAAGACAATCATTCGATACACCACGAATTATGTAGAGGGATGTTAAGTGATCAAGATAGGATTTGTCCCTTCTATATAACAGGAGAAGTGTTTGGCCCTTGATCAAGCGAGACTAAAATGCATGGCCATGCTCGAATGAGTCGATATGTGATATCGAGCTTATTCGTTTATTCTAGTCAACTTGGGGATCAAGAAATAAAAGATTGAACTATACGAGTATGACTATTCCATGACTCGTGTTTAATCTAAACACATAGGACAAAGGGATTAAGTTACATGGTTAATATTATCACAGGCCATAGGTTATGTCGAGTCAATGACATTCTTGTAACTTGGGTAGCCTTGATGTGTTTCTAGATATCGCTCTTTGCTCATAAAATGAGATTTTATATCACTGCCAACGTTGCAAGATCCTAACTGGTCGCACAAAAGATTAAATCAATAAATGGTGATATAATTCATTGGATGAATTAAGTTGATTAGGAAAAGTCCAAATCATATAATAATAATATATGATATTAAAGGAAGGGCCGAATATATATTGGATATATATATAAATTCGAATATATATAGATATATATACTGATATAAGATTTGCATGGGCTTAGGGTTCTCAAAAAGCCTTAATTTATTATTTAAGCAGCCTAAATCTTATCAGTATAAATTGATGTGTATTAGGTTAAAAGTGGGTAACGAATTTTGGAGTTAATCTGATTAACTCAAAAGAAAAGAAAACCTAGCACAAGTGACGGCCACCTATTGTTTTCGGCGTCGCTCATACCTTCTGGTTGAATAACAAGTCTAGCAACTTGTTCTTCAACATCCATTTTTCGATTTGATCGTGGATACCGTAGAGGCAAAGTTGCATAGCTTTGTTCCTAACTTGAGGACGTGTTGGACGTGCCGCTTCGTGCAGATTTCGGCTTCAAACACGCAACAAGGGTATGATTCTTTTCACCCCGATATGATTAACTCTGTATAGGTCCTCGGTTGGGAATCCAAATTTTATTCCGCTGCGTATTTGCATATTGGATTCCTTGCAAATGCTTGATTGAATAATTTGATATCTCTAATTCCCATTCCTCCCCTATACTTCGATAGACAAAGTTTAGATCCAGATGTCCAATGAATACTTCTCTTCTCAGAATGTTTTCCCCACCAAAAATTCACAATCATATTGTGAAGGGATTTGCAAATACTCAATGGAATTTTAAAAGTAGACATCGTTTATGTGGGAATAGCTTGAGCAACAGATTTAATAAGAACGTCTATCCCCCTTCAGAAAACAAGCCTATCTTCCAATCTTGGAGTTTACTCCATACACGGAGTTTGAGGTATCAAACGCACTATTCTTAGAATGTCCAACAAAGGCTGGGAGGCCTAAATAGGACTCATGGGATTAAACATGATGCATATCCAAAATACTAAAAAATTGAGCTTTCTGTGTTTGTGACATATTGGGGCTAAAGGTTATCGACGATTTCTGGACGTTAATTGATTGACCTGAAGCACATGCATGTATCACAAGAATATTTCGAATAAAAGAACAAGTAAGATCATCTACGAAGTATCAAACTATCATCCGCAAAAAACAAGTGAGTGATAGGGGGAGTAGAACGAGTACATTTAATGCATGCCAATAAACCAGCTCGAGCATATTGTTGAAAAGAGTAGATAATCCTTCAGAACAAAAAAGAAACAAAAAAAGTGATAATGGGAAGCCCTGTCTAAGACCACGAGTAGGTTTAAACCAATCGGTATAAGTCCCATTTACAACAATTGAAATTGTGTAGAAGACAAATATTGCATAATCCAATTAATCCAACACATACAGAAACCCAATTTTAGCATAATAGCTCTGAGAAATCCTCACTCAACATGATCATATGTTTTACAGATATCAATCTTTAAGGCCACAAATCCACGATAGTCAAGAGAGCGCCGCCGAATTGTGTGTAAGCATTCAAAAGCAATCAAAATGTTATCACTAATCAACCGGCCAGGGACAAAAGCACTCTGCTCTGGGGAGATAATATCAGCTATAAATCCTTTTAACTCGGTTAGCAAGAGCTTTGGCAATAATTTTCACAATAATGTTACACATACTTAATGGTCTAAAGTGATCAATAATCTGAGGTTGAGATACCTTTGGTATAAGTATAGGATGAGTTTGATTGAGATTACCATATGATTGACCATTGTCGAGAATGCCCAAGCAAATATTTCTAACGGAAAGGCCAACCAACTCCCAATGCTCTTGAAAGAACCCAGCATGAAATCATCTAGACCCGGGGCTTTCCATGCCTTCATAGCAAAAAGAGGCGATTTTATGTCATTGGCCAAGAATGGTACAACCATTTCCATACGCATATGATCAGAAATAATTGGATCAATTCCTTAAACAATAGTGTCCCAATCGTCAGTTGGTGGATTAGCTGAGGAGGAAAGTTGAGAAAATTAGGACACAATCATTGTCCTAACCTCACTCACATCTGTGATCCAGTACCCGTTGGAGTTCAGTAAACGATGAATAAAATTTTTCTTTTCCTTCGAGAAGCCCGATGATGAAAATATTTGGTGTTTCGATCACCACCCGCCAACCAATTAGCTCGAGAGTGTTGTTGCCAATAGTATTCCTGGAGAGCTAATAAATGACCAAGTTTTTTTTCCTTGCCTTACTAAGTAGCTGATCCTTCTGATTGGTGGTAGTATTTAGCTGAGAGAGCTTGCGTTGAGTAACCTTGATTTGACAAGCTAAATTACCAAAAGTTGCTACTCCCCAACTGGATAGACTGCGTCAAAAATTAGATAGGATGTTCTGTAAGTGCTCACTTGATTGAGGGAGAGAAAGATAGCTTGAATGCCATAAATTGACAATAGTGGATTGAAATGCAGGTGAAAGTCTCCAATGGGGTTCAAATATAAAAGAATTAACAAGGCGCAGAGGTTGAATGCACACTTGTGAACCATCAGTAATCTCAATAAGCAACATACGGTGGTCCGACCCATAATAATCCAGATGACGAACTACAACTTGCGCAAATAGCCGATGCCACTCAGGAGTAGCAACCGCCCTATCTAGACGTTCAAAGATAGTATCAAGAGAGCCTTTGCTATTATGCCATGTAAACATAGGTCCATAAAAGCCCAGGTCTGTAAGATGGCAATAGTCAAGCGTATCTCGGAATTGATTCCTATTTGAATCTGAACCATCCAAGCCCCCTATTTTTTCGGATAGTGTCAAAATTTCATTAAAATCGCCAGAGACCATCTAAGGAAGTTGAGACAGTGGATGAAATCTTTTTAGGAGTTGCCGTGAATGTTCACGTTTACTTCTATCTGGATTACCGTAGAAACCTATAACTCTTCAAGGGAAATTACCCTACGGACCCGTCCGGACCCATCCTTAAAAAAGGACCGGTTCTGCACTGGTAAGATACTGGTACGGGTCGGTTCTAATGTTTCGGAACTGAAATATTACCGGTTCCGTACAAACTGACCTAGTTACGGGCTGAAATGAAATTGGATCCGTTATTTAAGATAAAATGAAAATATTATTTGTTTTATATAAAATATAATTGAGTTCAGTTTATGTTTAAATTAATTAACTTAATAGTTAGAGTTTCTTGCTTCAACACACCAAGTCGCACGTTTGATCCTAGGGAAACCCAATTGTGCACGTAATGAAGAAGCCTTGTAACCACACGGTTTGGTTTCTTTGTGATCATTCTTTTCCTTATTTTTAAAATATTCTTTTTAATTTTCGTCTAAAAGTTCATCATTGCATGAAAATTTCTATTGTAATATATCATCAGATATCTCGAAATCATAATTAATATAAATGTATTTTCAGCATATTAGAATAAATATTGAATATCATAAAATTTTACAAAGAATTCACCTCGTATAGTTCGTATAATAATATTAGTTGTTTAGATATAAAAAAATAGATAATAAAATCATATATATATATATATATGTATATATATAAAAAATAGATAATAAAATCATATATATATATATATAGAAAAAAATAGATAATAAAATCATATATATATATATATATATATTACCTCTTATAATAAGTAAGAAAATTTACTATTGCGTGAATAGTATAACAGTATTAGGTTTTTGTTTGGGCTTTATGATTTTGGGTTTACTCCATATTTTTCCTACCTTTTTTCGCTTGGGAGGGTAATATGTTTATGGGCTTTTGTTACATACTGTGCAACCCTTTTCTTCTTCTGTTGGCTGTCCTGTTTTATAAGGTTTTTCAATTGATTTATCAAGTTTTTTTAACTGAATTGAATCTGAAAGGATTCTTGGGCAGTGTGCAATGTCACTCATTTCTTTCATCCCACTCCACGATCTTTCTTGTTTTGTTATGTTTCCTCTATTCATTTCTCACCGACTCCATTTTTCTTCTTTGGTTATAATTCATCTGTCCATTATTTTCCCGATGAGAGTTCATACCGTACATTGTTCCTCTGCCTTGGTTGACTGACAAAGTAATGTTGTGGGCCATGTGAAATCGATGATTTAGGTATATGAATGATTTAATTTTCTAATAATTTTCTGCTTGTGTGCTTATTTGTTGTTGTTCTGCAGGAAATCGTCTGGATGAGAGTGGTTCACCATGCCTTCAGTTGTCTCCTCAGCTTCTGTGGTTTGGTTCATATACTATTTATTGCTTGGTTTCTTTTTTTGCTTTCGTATTTTTTGCCCAGCCAACATTTCATTTCTCGACGGCCTCTTGTTCCTCATTCATTTTCTGATGATGCTTGTGCTATTTTAGGTGGCGTTTTCTTCTCACTTCTGTCTCCGTCTATTTTTCCATCCATCTTTCACAAACATGATTTGCCTGCTTCTACATTTACCCCGGTTGGTATTTTGTTTTACATGTGTGTGTTTTTTAGGTTTTGCATTTAAAGTATCTTAGTTTTTGGTGCTATGTTTTAAATTCTGGTGTTGAGTCAAAACTCACTTTTCCACTCATGCCTCTTGATTTACGGTGTTGTGTTTTAAATCTTTAGAATTGCATGTGCACATTTCATATAATTTTTTTAATTTCCCTCATATTTTCTATAGTTAGATGTGTATGTAGAGAAACTCAGCTGCCTATATTATTTACTGTTTTAATGTGCCTATTCTGGATTGGTCTACTCCATCAAACTTTCATAAAAGAGGTTAGTCTCAACTCTGTTGTTGCTTAAAACATCTTTATCTATTCCATTTCAAAACACAGGTTGTTTATGTAGTTGAAGGTTTGTACTTTTTGCCATGCTGCTTTGGGTATTGAAAGCTGATTTTCCTTTTTAAAAGTTCGGCCATGAGCTTTCATGCTGTGCTGTAAAAATATAGGGCTACGCATTGTTAGTATGCTACTTTGTTGATGCCCATTTTTTCCTCTGCCAAACATATTCATTGGCTTTAACAAAAGCTTTGTGTGCATCTTTGTATGTGACTTGTGGGTTTTAGGTTGGTTCTTTATTTATTTTATTTTTTCAAAGATATGTTTTCTTCTTCTTGCAAATGTGTTCTATTTTAAACTATAGCTTGGTGGGTTTTCCTTATGTTAAAAAGTGCAGCGGTCATATTTTAACTTTACCAGATTGGCATATTATGGCTTGACCCATATATCCAACTTTGTTTCTGCCAACCGTTTGCTAAGTTATGTTTCAAGTGTAACCTTTGAGCACTTTTTGGGGAATTAAAATTAAAATTATAAAATTAATATCTCAATAGTTTTCTGTCATATCAAAAGTGAAGATAATGGTTATCGGTATATTGACCACGACGTACGCTCACATTTATCATTCTGGATTATAGTAGGGATGGGTCATCACAATAGATTTAAAAATCTTTATAATTGTTTGATTTAAATATAAGGAATTCTAATTTTAAATGTTATTGTTAAAAGAATTTTTAGACAAAGTTTTAACTCTATTTTTATGTCCATGTGTGTGAATGTGTTTCATGTATACTGCCGTGGCCCTTTTGTATAAGAATTGCCCTTCAACATTGCAATGCTCTGGACACCATTACTGTAATATTTCAACTAGAGCTTATGATTTTGGTGCTTGGTTCGTTGGTTAATCATGGAGTAAGTAACTATTTCCAAGACATTGTTTTGTGATTTATTTGGACTTTATGATATGTGATGTTCATATCCGAGATCAATAATTTCTCAGCGTTTCATGCAAACATTTGTGAACCATAATAAACTAATTCTACCTTTTTTAATTACATGGTGTTTGCTGATTCATAAAAAAATCTAGGACAAATGGAAGAAAATATAACGCACATTAGTGTGACTAACAGCGAAACCAAAATTGGTCGGCCAAAGTTCGCGCCATTAGCAAACAATCTGTTAAACTTTAGTTTCTACAACCACAGAATATCAAAAACTAATCCTTGCAGACGAAAGGTGATACCGTAAAAAAACTTGCACTATTTAACCATTTGTTATTTTGGATGCATACGTTTTATGATTTTTAATGGTTATCTTATAATTTCAAATAAAGGGGACACAGTTGAGGCGATCATTATAAGGCCGACATCGATCTATATGGGGACAATCTAGAGGATTCAAAGCCATATAAAATCTCGAATGCTCAAGTGTCTAGAGTAAAAGAAATATAAAGAAATGATCTGATCAGTAGCGAATACCAATGGACCGTTACCTCAAAAACTTCTATGATCCCTATTGGAGATGACATCATCTGACAGAAATGTTCAACACATAGAACCTACCACAAAAGGTTAGCTTTTCAAAGCTCACGTCAACTCTATCAAAATTGGATATCCTCGTAAATACTAAACATGGTTTACATGGTAAAGTGTTGTAGATGTTGTTGAGCTGATAGAAGAGACTAGGATGTCCACTAGGGGCAGGATTATCAAGCGCAAAAAACTCGATCATTTGTTGTATTACGTGGGACATATTTTGCGTATTGAATTGTCCCATTAGTTTTTTGTAACTTCTTGTTCATCTTTATGTATGATACGTTGTTTGGAACAAACTACTCTTTTACACAAAGATATTTGCTTATATGTCTACATGTTTCTGCATATAATATATACAAAAAATCTTTTAACATACTAAAACTATTTCTTTTTTATGCTGTTATAAAGACACTTATCATTTAGATATTTGTGCTTGCTCATGTGCTTTTCCCTATTGAACCCTCCTTATCCTTTGAGCTGTCAAATCGAGGGATTCTTTCTTTGTGGAAGCAAGACAAAAATTTCCCACTTGGTGAGTTTATTGTTTCGCCATTTTCTCATTTTAGTGTTTGCTTTTCCAACTATGAAGTTCCCACTCATCTTTTTCCACCTTGTTTGCTGTTCTTGAAGATCTATCTACATATATACAGGCTTTTTTTCCCTCCCATACATTTACCATATTGTTAAAATAAAAAATGACATATCGTTTTTCCTTATCTGTGTTCTTCTTATAGTTTGGGTTCTGATTACCCTCAAGATAATGGAGCAATGATCTGATTATCAATGTACTTATTGTTTTTATGTAGGCCATATTTATCATACATATTGAGTAAATGTGCAGTTTTTATATCCACTTGTATATGCATCTTTGTACTTGATTTATGTTGCTCTGTTCATTAATTTAGGGGACCTAAATTGTGTTTGGTTGGTGTATGCATTAGTTTAGGTTGTTCTTAAAACATACAAATCACCTTTTAAATGATAGCTGAAATTGTCCAGACAAATTGTTAATTACAAAACTTGTAGCAGGAAAGATAAAGTTGTGTAAAGCATTTATGACCAATGACTAGCACTCCTATTGCTTCATTGTGGTGCTACTCCAAGTTTATGACCAACGTCTTGCATACCTGCTGCTTCAATATGTTCTGTCAAATACAGAAGGGCCGTCATTCCAGTTTGCAAAGAACAATGATATTAATTTGATATGTGATAACAACTACTGTGGTGGTTTGTGCTTCATCCCAACTGTTGTTGTAGGCGATCAACTTATTTTGTTCCCAGCAACATGGTAATTTCAATGATATTACATGTCCTAAAAGTAGTGTGTGAAATTTCTTGTTATTTTACTTAACCTGGTTTAGTTGATAATGCGATGTCCAAACTGGCCGAGCATCTAAGTTACGGATACCATTGCGCACACGCAGAGGTACATACTTTTTTAACAAATGTAGTCTCATAACATCATAAATCTTAAAATTTTACTTACATATTTTTGTTGGTCTTGGTGTGTTATTCTTGACAAAAGCTACATGATTCAGTCCTAAAAGAACTTTTGGTGATACATAGTATAGTGATCTCGATGCTGATACAACTAACACATACAGTCAAGTACAACCATCTTAAGGTGCTGGAACTTCATCATCCTAAAGCGCGTAAGTACTTATTCCAGTTTTGTCAACATAAATACCAAATCAACAGAATATGGTTGGTTGCTTTACAGAGATGCCTTCACTACACAATTTTTCATAAAAAAACTAAACCTTCTTTCTTATTAAAACACAACAGATCAACTTGAGAATAGTTCATTGTACTCCTTCATTTCATCTCTCCCCCTAGATCTGTGATTATTTTCCTCATTAATCTTGTCCTCAACTGAACAGTTAAGGTATTTGCTTTTGCAGGACAACTTTTCTGATAATATCACATTCTCACTGGAACCGCGCCTTACGCGGTGCCAAGAAGAACTAGTATATATATGTCTGGTATCTTGGTATGACTTTCTTTCAAATGGTTATACGTTCCTTATACAACTAAATAAATTAATTTGAAATTGACTATATTTCGCATATCGTACAAAACAAATTAAATATCTTTAATATATTGCTAAATTGTTATACATAAATGCACATGTTATTGTAATGATCTTGAATTGAAGAATCAACAATTACAAATCGATTCTTGCATGAGGGATTGAGCTTAGAGAGAGAGAATGAAAGATGAGAAAATATTAATGAATTCAATGAATGAATGTAGTTGGGTGTTTACAACTCTATTTAAACTGCTATCTAATTAACAATTAATAACTAAAATTATTAAAACTAAAATATTCAGCTAATTACCTAATTTACTTATTTAATAAGAAATAACTATATATTAACAACCCCTCAAGATGGACATGAATATTTTTCATGTGCATCTTGTTAGTAAAAAAATTGAACAATAGAACTCCTAAAGGCTTTGTCAAAATATCTGCAACTTGTTCAGCTGCTGGAATGTGAATGACTTTGATTAGGCCTTGTTGAACCTTTTCTCTGATAAGATGACAATCAATTTGGATGTGCTTTGTCCGTTCATGAAAAACTGGATTATTTGCAATACAATAGGCAGATTTGCTGTCGGTATATAATGGAACAACAGATGGATGTGGGATATTCAGATCATGTAATAAATAAAGCAGCCACTGAATCTCGCAGGCAGTAGAAGTTAGTGCTCTATATTCTGCTTCGGCCGAAGAATGGCTCACCGTAGATTGGATTTCCAAGAGACTAGTGAATCACCAATAAAGATAGTATAACCCAAAACACTACGTCTGGTGTCTGTGCATCCGGCCCAATCACTCACTGAAGGCG